>PYUH01000181.1:281797-474297 GCA_016808085.1 Suaeda aralocaspica
GGTACTAGTGAGGTAAAGCAATCTAGAATTGATTTGTTAGTTCAACAATATGAATTATTTCACATGGATGATGATGAATCAATTAATAGCATGTTTACTTGCTTTACTAACATTACTAATGAGTCGAAATCCCTTGAGAAAGTGTATTCTACAGAAGATCAGGTTAGGAAAATTTTGAGGATTCTTCCTATAAGTTGGAGGCCTAAGGTGACTGCGATTCAAGAGGCTAAAGACTTAAAGACAATGCCTCTTGAACAACTTATTGGCTCTCTTATGACCCATGAGATGGTTTTGAAATCTCAAAACAATGATACTTTAAAGAAGGATAAGGGAGTTGCATTGAAAGCTTCAAAGAATATAGATGAAACAGATTCTGATGATGAAGAATTAGTGTTACTGACTAGAAAATTGAGAAAATTCTCATAGGGAATCTTCAAGTAATGGTAAGACTTCAAAATCCAATAAATCTGTTTCTACTAATAAAAAGGGTTGTTTTAAATGTGGTAATACAGATCATCACATCAATGAATGTCCTATGTGGGAAATTGAAATAATACAGATCATCACATCAATGAATGTCCTATGTGGGAAATTGAAAGAGCTAAGGACAAAAAGAATGTGAAAAAGGAGTTTAAGAAGGCGATGGTTGCTGCAGTAAGAGGAGAATCAGTATGGGGCGAATCGGATTCTGGAGAAGATGAAGATAGTGAACCTGACCATGAAGCAAATTTGTGTTTAATGGCTAAGGCAGAGAAACAGGTTCAGAAACCGTTTCCCATTCAACATCCAAAACTGTTTCCAAGCAATGATGAACTCTGTTTAATGGCTGCTACAAGTGAAAGTGATGCTGATTCTGACAGTGATCTTGAGGTAAGTTTTAAAAGTGTTAAATCTAAGGTTGACTCTATGTCTAGATCAAAACTTGTTAAAGCTTTCAAACATTTGATTGATGACTCTAAGGAGCTTTATGAATCTTTTGGAAAATTAAAAGTTGACATGATTAAAATTAAAGAAGATAGAGATGCTTTTGAAGATGAATGCAACTATTTGAAACATGAAAATCTTAATTTACACCAAAAGATTGCTGATCTTCTTGAGGAAATAAATTTGCAAACTGACATGATGAGTAGTATTAAGGAGAAAAATTCTTTTGTGCATGAACCTGTTTCACATACTGTTTCCTCTGTTAATATGTCTGATAAATTGCTTGCTTTAGAATCTGATCTCTTAAAATCCAAAAATGATTTGCTTTTGAAAATTGATGAAAATAATGATTTGCTTGAAAAAATTAAAGCTCTTGATGTATAACTCAAAATTTCTAAGAAAGAACCTAAAATGGTTCACTGGAAATAAGAACTTTAATAATATCATTACTTTAACTCATAATGGTGATAAGAGAGGTCTAGGTTATACTGCAAGTAAAAAGGATATAGGTGCAAAAGGAAACAGTAAGAGAAACAACTTTAGGAAGTATGTAAATTATCCTAATTATGTGTTTTGTTGGTATTGTGGTAAAGAAGGCCATAAGGCTTATGATTGTAATGCAAAACACAACATGCACTTGAATAACTATCATTCAGTTAAGCAGATTTGGATTCGCAAGGATTTATTGAAACAGGTTTCTAACACTAAGGGACCCAAATTTATTTGGGTACCTAAAGTTAAGGCTTAATCCTTGTATGCAGGCACGAGTGAGGGGGAACAATAAAGGGAGCAGTATATGGTACCTTGATAGTGGATGTTCCCACCATATGACAGGAGATAAGTCTCGATTTCCCTTACTCAACACCTTTGAGGGTGGTAATGTGACTTTTGGTGATGACAAGAAAGGTGAGGCAATTGGCATTGGAAAGGTCGGTAAGTCACTTACACACTCTATTGAAAATGTTTTCTATGTAAAAGGTTTGCATCATAATCTTCTCAGTATTTCTCAACTTTGTGATAGAGGCAACAAGGTAGAATTTACTTCTGATTCTTGTGTTATTACCAAGAAGGATTCGGGTCAAGTAATTGTTCAAGGAAAAAGGTGTAATAATGTGTATACAGTTGATTTGAGTAGTCTTCCTAAAAATAACTTGACATGCATGAGTGTGACAAATGATGACCCATCTCTTTGGCATGAAAGACTCGGTCATGTTAGCTATGTATTGCTCAACAAACTCCGATCCATGAAACTTGTTGAAGGGTTACCTGAGATAAAGTTTGTAAAAATTGGAGTTTGTGGAGCATGTGCAAGGGGTAAACATGTAAGATCCTCTTTTAAGCCAAAGAATATGGTAAGTACGTCACGCCCTCTTGAGCTTTTACATATGGATTTATGTGGTCCAATGACCATTAGGAGTAGAAATGGAAATAGATACGTATTGGTTATAGTTGATGATTTTTCAAGATTCACATGGACCATCTTCCTTACAACTAAGGATGAGACCTTTGATGAATTCTTGACTTATGCGAGAAAGGTTCAAAGGCAAACAAATCATCAATTATCATCAATACGATCCGATCATGGCACAGAATTTGATAACTCAAAGTTTATATCTTTTTGCAGGGAAAATGGTGTAGGACATGACTTTTCTGCTCCTCGAACTCCACAACAAAATGGAGTTGTGTAGAGGAAAAATAAAGTTTTGGAAGATATGGCCAGAACCATGCTATTGTCTAGTGGTCTTCCAAAGTCCTTTTGGGCTGAAGCAGTAGATACGGCTTGCTACATCATTAATCGTGCCTTGATTCGTCCTATACTCAAGAAAACTCCATATGAGCTCTTGAAAGGTAAGAAGCCGAGTATTGCACATCTGAGATCTTTTGGATGCAAGTGCTATGTTCACAACAATGGTAAGAATAATTTAGGAAAATTTGATGCTAGAAGTGATGATGCTGTGTTTTTGGGTTATTCTTCACATAGTAAAGCTTACAGAGTATATAATAAACGTACTATGTGTGTTGAAGAAAGTATCCATGTAATCTTTGATGAAACTGACAATTTAAACCAAGTTGTGCAGGTTGAAGATGATAATTTTGAAATTGGATTGGTAAAATATTATTCAAGAGATGATGAAAGTGAATCTACTGGAGTAAACAGAGTCGCACCTCCTGATAATGATAATTCTAATAATCCTGAAGAAACAGTGTCTGAAAATGTTTCACAGCATAATGTGAACTTGGAACCTTTTAGTGAAACAGGTTCAGAAACTGTCAACGAGGATGATAATAATTTGGAATTATCAGGGGGAACAGGTAATGAAACAGGTTCACAAAAGCAATCTAGTTTGGAAGAGGGTGAGGAAATAGTTCCACAAACTGATTCCTCAACTCAACCCTTTGTACCTAAACCATGGAAACACCAAAGTTCACATCCTTTAGATTTAATTATTAGTGATATGAAAAAGGGTACCCAAACTAGAAGATCCATTCTTCAAAATTTTTGTGCTTTCTCAGCTTTTATTTCTGAAGTAGAACCTAAGAATTACAAAGAAGCTTTAACTGATTCTGATTGGATTTTGGCTATGCAGGAAGAATTGAACCAGTTTGAAAGGAATTGTGTGCGGCACTTGGAGCCAAGGCCTACATCACAAACTGTGATTTGTACAAAATGGGTTTTTAGGAACAAGTTGGATGATAATGGCATAATCACAAGGAATAAAGCTAGATTAGTTGTACAGGGGTATAATCAGGTGAAAGGAATAGATTATGATGAAACATTTGCTCCTGTGGCAAGAATTGAAGCTATCAGAATGCTTATTGCCTTTGCTGCTTCCTTTAATATTCAATTATTTCAAATGGATGTTAAAAGTGCTTTCTTGAATGGTTATTTAAAGGAAGATGTTTTTGTTGAGCAACCCCCAGGCTGATGACAAGTGAATTTGAAATGAGCTTAATGGGTGAGTTAAGTTTCTTTCTTGGCTTGTAAATTAAGCAATCCAAAAATGGCATAATGATCCATCAAAAGAAGTATGTCAAAGAACTACTGAAGAAGTATAAATTAGAGAATTCCAAGATATATGAAACTCCTATATATACTAATTCAAAACTTGATTTGGATGAAAAGGGTAAGAAAGTTGATGAAACTATGTATCGAGGTATGATTGGATCTCTTCTTTACCTTACTTCTAGTAGACCAGATATAGTTTACAGTGTTGGATTATGTGCTAGATTTCAGGCTTGTCCTAAAGAATCTCATTTAAAAGTTGTAAAACGTATCTTGAGATATTTAAACGGTACTTCTGATCTTTGCCTGTGGTATCCAAAGGGTGCAAATTTCAATCTCATTGGGTTTTCAGATGTTGATTGTGCAGGTCATTTAGTTGACAGAAAAAGCACATCAGGTATGGCTCATTTTATTGGTCCTTGTTTAGTTTCTTGGGCTTCTAAGAAACAAAATTGTGTTGCTCTTTCAACTGCTGAAGCTGAATATATTGCTGCTGCTTTGTGTTGTGCTCAAATATTATGGTTTAAGCAACAATTGTTGGATTTTGGTGTCTTTGTAGGTCGTGTACCTATTCTTTGTGATAATACTAGTGCAATTAATATTTCCAAAAATCCTGTTCAACATTCTAGGACTAAGCACATTGACGTTAGACACCACTTCCTAAGGGACAATGTAGAAAAAGGTTGTATAAGTCTTGATTTTTGTCCAACTGAGCAACAATGGGCTGACATTTTTACTAAACCTTTGAGCAGAGAAAGATTTCAAAGAATAAGACTTGAACTTGGAATGATAAAAATTAATTGAGACATATTACATGTTGGCTTTCTTCTATTTTTGACTAGATTACTCACATATGCATGATTAGAGTGTTTCTTTATGTTTGACTGTGTAATTTCTAGTTATTTTTTCACTAATTGTGTCCTTGAGAAATAAATGGTTGAAGGACTCCTAAAGTCTATGGATGCTGTCCTGATATTAGAGTCCTAAGTTGCCAAGGATGTGGTATTTTAATTTAGTAAAGGCATTTCCCAAAACCTTTTGATCCTACATGATTAAATTTAGCAAGACGTCTTCTTTTCCCATTCCCCTCCTTGCTAAATTATTTATCACATTTTCTTTCTAAATTAATGGGTCATATTTTGCTACCTATCTTGGCCCAAACCACATTCTAGCCTAAAAAGCCACCCTAGAGCTAATTATTTTTTCACAGTTTGTCATTCAAAAAGTTCTTGATAGTCTTTTTATTTAAAAAAAATCTAAAAAAAAACCAAAAAAAAAAAACGAAATATCAATGCTGACATTGAAGTTCCAGATGCTGTTGACGGGTTGTTACTTTCACCTTTTCACAAATTGTTGTTGGTTGTTGTTATTCGCTCTCTCATTCCTAGAGGACAATGAAGAAATGAGGCACGATATATGGATTTGGTTTTGATGGAGTTGCCTTCATTAGGGACACCTATCGACCTCCCTACTAGTATCACTTTGCATATGTTTCATGTGTCGAAAGCTTCTTCTCATGACTTGCCTTACGGCATGTGGCTTACTCCCGTGTTCCGTAAGTGTGGTGTTGTTTTAACTGGATTCTCTTCTACTAGTATTACGGCTGCTTCTGAGATGCGTATTAGTAATCTTCACATGATATTCTTAGCCATTGACAATGATAAATTGGTTCGACTTAAGGATGTTCGAAAGAAAGATTGTGAGCGTGAACATCCTGATGGCTCTCTAGGAAAGGATGACTGTACTATGATAGGGCTCCTTGGTTCGCTTGATCGGAGATTGGTCTCACATCACCGGTTTGCTACCGTTGGTAACTCACTTTTGCGTACCATTCAAGCTGACAACAAGAGGCATCATCAAGAACTGGTTTCAAAATTTGATCAGCTCATCTCCCTCCTATCTCACACTCCCTCTTCACATTCACAAAATTAACCTTTGTCTTAAGCCAACCTATTCCTCTTTGTTCTAAAAGCCTTTTGAACCTTATTGATCTTTTTACATCTTTTTGTTTATGCTTTTGCTAGGTTCTAATATTACTGATGTGGATTGTGGGTTGGACTTTAATGTAGCACCAGCATCCCTAGATAGCGGTTGAGCTACGAATACTAATATGACTCTATGGACTACTACTTGTGAATTTGGCTAGTTATTATCTTGTAGTCTTGCTTAACTCTATTCTTGTGTTTGATGATTTTTGATGATGTCAAAAGGGGGAAAAAGATATTGAAGTTGTCTCTTTTAATCTTTATTTTTTCTTCTCTGTTTCTTTTTGGTTACTTTGAGCTAGTTGTTGGTTGTTCTTGAAATAGGATCAGAAACTGTTTCCTGAAAAGTGTTATCACTTTGAGCTAGTTGTTGGTTGTTCTTGAAATAGGATCAGAAACTGTTTCCTGAAATGTGTTATCACTCTCTCTGTTTTTCAATATTTTTCAGGTTGAGTTTCTAAAGTTTAGAAACCTTATGTTCAGTACTTGTAGTGTTTACATGTGATTTATTATGTTCCAACTGGATATATGGTTGTTTGTCATCATCAAAAAGGGGGAAATTGTTGACTCCCTAGTTTTGATGATAACAAACATTTTAATTATGTACTATATGCTATTAGCTTACTATTATTTTTGGTACATATATGCTTGGTTGTGTTTTACAAGTTGGTTGCAGGTTGCTAGAGTTATTGAGCTATCTAAGACAGTTGGAACATGATCAAGTTCATAATACAAGCAAGAAAATCTCAAGAGCTTCAGTTTATTTTATTTTCTAGATTTTCTTGTAAGTATGTCACAATTTCAAATTTGATTTTACGTGCTTGAGTCTCATGAAATTTCTCAAGGAAACATTTTCCTAAATTGTTTCATAAAAGATTTGATTTTAAACTTTTGGGAATGAATAATATAATATGGTATCTTTTTTATTTATGAAAAGATTTCTGATTATATTATTTATGCCAGTTTTTGAAAAGGATTTTATTGTATAATCTCATGATCTTCAAATTAAGGAAAATTTATATTTTCTTAACTTTTAAAATGAGATTTGATTGACCAAATATTTTCTTATGAGATTTTGATATTCTGCTTGGAGAAGAAGGTTGTTCCCTTCTATATAAACAGAATAACTCTTTCTCATACGTAGTAAGAGAAAAGAGAGAAGAAAAAGAGTGTGTGCTTAAATTGAAAAATCTTTTCTTGAGAAACAACTTTGGAAACAATTTTGGAAACAGTTTAAGGCTCTAGTTCATATTCAAGTTTGCTAGTTGTGACTTACGTAGGATTGAGTAGTTATCTTTTTCACTCTTCTGAATTTTTCTGAGATAATTCTTGTGTAAATTTTTCTTACTGAGAGTTTGGTAAGATTGGGGTACGGGTGTACTCGGGTTTTAGCAACTGTTGGAGTAAACAGTTGGGGTTTGAATCTTGTTTTCTAGAGTTAGAGACAAGTGAGTGGCTTGTAATCTAGAGGTAGGTTATAAGTGCGATTAATAGTGAAGATTTAGGAAATCTTACGAGTGTAGGCGGGGAGTAGACCATAGTTGGGTCGAACCTCGTAAAAAATTCCTGTGTCTCCTTTATTTCTTGCACTTTATTTCCTTGCCTTGCAAACCTGTTTCTTAACTTGTTTCGGGGGACTAATCAAGCAATATCAGTTGATTAGTTTCACGCAAATAATTTAAGGGCAATTGAACCGATCTTTAAAACGCTACAAGAAACTCAAAATTAGGTGGTTAAAGTTTAAATTTCGCATATTGTTAAATCACTTAATTCACACCCCCCCCCCCCTTAAGTCTCTTAGGTGCATTTACAGTATATAAACTATTCGTGGGTTCAACCATTAGCTTAAGTTTTTGGTTGAGTTGGTCCTCTAATAAACTGATCATGTGTTTTTCATTTCCTATTCTTTTTCCTCCCTCCTTTGGATTGCATTGGTACAACTTTGTATTACATTACTACTTACGGAATATATAAAAACATCTACAACTTCTCACCCTATAGTAGGATTTAAGTGACAATAAGAGCACAATTTATTTAGTTTTAAGAATACTGCGAGCAATACAATCATAATTCGAAACACTAGCAGAAACTAACACACCTCAACAAGAAGAAAACTGATGAGTACTTTATTTATACTAATAACGAAAAGTAAGTCTCAGAATTTCTTGATAAAGTCATAGATATGTTTGTTAATGACATCAGGTTTCTCTTCTTGAAGAAAATGACCAACTCCTTCAAGAACAACTATGTCCTGCAAAAGCGGTACGTCCTTTTTCATTCCACCCTTGTGAATGTAATCTTTCACCCTTTGTGCACTATAAGTGAGGTCCATATCACCAACTATAAACTTTGTTGGTACTTTCACCTGTGCTCCTGCCCATGGCGCCGTAACCTCCCAATTTCTGCAGCAAAAGAAGTACTTACATTATTAGATCATTAGCCTTTGTGAATACTAGAAAACAGACATGGCATGACAGTATGACAGTAAGTACAGGTTTAGGGCGCGATAATAGTTCAGTCCTCCGGTGAAGCCTGTCTTTTCGAATTTGTCATGGTAGTAAGCTACATCTTCCTCTGACAACCAGTCCGGGTAAGCAGGGACCTCAGTTAAGCCATGTCCTTGAGGAAGCAGCAATGGACTAGAATCCCGATACGAAAACACTTTCCTTAGCAATTTGTCTACACCACCAGCTGCATCAATCTCAGCTTCTATTTCTCCAGGTTCCTAAATAGGTTATAACTCAAACGTCAATTTTACACATTACAACTTCACAAGCAAGCAATTACTTTGCATATTATGTCTGATTTGTAAGCATTTACATCTCCTATGAGTCATTCAGTCATTGAGTCCTATCATAAGTATATCATACTAAAAACTATGCTTGCTTGGGTTAATTAACTAGTTTTAGATTTCTTAGTGATCAACCAAACCAAATGGCAAAGCTGTAAAAATACAAACGTTGGAGGCTTATATTCGTATTTGTATTGCATGGGTTTTCAGGCCTTACTCTTTTTCAAAGAAAATTTTGGCACTTCAATTTGGTTCAACTCAGTTCAATTCAGTTCAGTTTAATTCAACCCATCTCCATTATAGTTACTAAAGCAGCACGGCTTTATATACTAATAACAGGTATTAATGAAACCTTTATAGGTATTGGGTATTGTATGCAAGATAGTTGGTGGGCTACCACTCCTTTACTTATAATTTATTGAAAGAAAGTTACTCATCAAATTACTTATTTGTAGAGCAGTATAACTATTTAAGTGAGTACTTTAACTTTCATTAGTTGTATATACGTATAATAAAATATAGTCATATGAGATTTTATGTGATTTATTACAATGTGTACTATCTAATCATATAATTTTTGTAATTTTTACAAGCTTATACCTCGAAATATAAATGTTTAAGGTGTATCTCAGGAAATGTGGAATAGCACATTTAGCAATGAAAAAGAAGTAGATAAAATATTAGCTTGTGTTAATGTTAAATTAAGTGGTTTTTTCCCCTAATTCTCCATTAATTAACTTTCATGGTTTACGTACTCGATCTTATTATGCTATGCATTCTATTACCAGTTTGATTTTTTTTTCCTATTTTTCTCTATGCGAGAGTCTAATTGGTATATGTTAGGGTAATGTAATATACTTAGGGTTAGTATGGTACATTCCTTGTATGTGCTCGCTATATATATACTACGCCATAGCCCTAAAGGGACACGTTTTGCCAAATACTCGTACATGGTATCTGAGCTCTAGGGTTTTCAATTTTTTTCCTAGGGTTTACGCTTCCGCACATTTTTTTCCTTCGATCATCCTCCATGGCTATTGGCTGCTTCTTCTTCGCATGTCTCCATGGATGGTGCTCGTCCTCCTTTGACCCCTTCCTCTAGTTCTTCTCTGGTTGTCTCCCTTATATTTAATTCATAATGATCTTTGGCAATCTCCTATTTTGTCTCATCAATCGTATAAATATTTTATTGTGTTTGTTGATGATTTTTCACGCTTTACATGGATTTATCCCTTACGAAATAAATCGGAAGCAAAGGAAATTTATTAATTTTCAAAAATTGGTTGAGAATTTATTTAACTCCAAAATTAAAATTTTTAGAAGTGATGGAGGACGTGAATTTGATAATAACCCACTCTTAATGCATCTTCGTGACATGGGTATAATTTTTCAGAAATCATGTCCTGAAACTCAGGCTCAAAATGGTGTCGCAGAAAGAAAGTTACGTCACATTACTGAAATGGGTCGTACGTCCTTAATCCAAGCTGATCTACCGGCTCAGTTTTGGGTTGATGCTTTCTATGTTGCTGTTTACACCATCAATCGTTTACCTAGTAGTGCTTTAAATGGAGTTTCTCCCTTTTTCCAATTATTTCACCATCATCCTTCATATGATTTTTTACGTGTTTTTGGATGTGAATGTTTTCCTTTGCCCCCTGAAAAATCATTCAGCAACAAACTAGAGCCAAAGTCCACCCAATGTGTTTTTATTGGCTATGCTTCTAATTAAAAGGGCTATAGGTGTCTTGATCCTAAGTCGGATCGGGTGTATATCAGTCGTCATGTTCGATTTCATGAGCAAATTTTTCCGTATCGAACTATTATGTCCACATCCCCTTTACCTTCAGTTGACTCTCATGACACTACTCCCTTAGTGTTTGTTCCAGGTTGGTCGCCTACCAATCTCATGCACTCACCTCCACAGCATTCCCCTTTGCTCACTACTGTCCAGCGGGAATCGCAGCCTAGCTGCGGTTTTTCTTCTCCTCCCGCGGCTGCTCCGTGGTCTCCCCTGTCCCCCCATGTCGTGTCTCCATCTGTCAGCCCCTCCCCGACACCTGCAATCCTCCCCTCTCCCTCTCCTTCCACGCCTAGTGACACCCCTACTTTTGTGTCTCAGCCAAGTTCCCAATTGGTCCCCCTTAGTGTCTCATCCGTGTCCACTCCCCCTCCTAGTACTAATGTCCACCCTATGACTACTAGACTTAAAGATGGTATTCGTAAGCCACGCACCTTATTTAACTTGAGCACTGAGGTTATTGAAATTGCACCTAAGTCCTACAAGAAGGCCGCTAAGGACCCTCGTTGGTGCGAAGCTATAGCCGGAGAATATAATGCTATGCTTGCTAATGATACTTGGGAGTTGGTACCTCACAACTATAATAAAAACTTGCTCGGTTGTCAGTGGATATATACTATAAAAACTAATTCACAGGGTCATGTGGAGCAGTACAAGGCTCGATTGGTCGTTCTTGGCAATCATCAATAGACAGGTATTGATTACTTTGAAACATTTAGTCCCGTTGTCAAACCCACTACGGTGCGGTTGGTTCTTACTATTGCTATTACTTTTAAATGGGTCATTCGTCAACTCGATGTCAAAAATGCCTTCTTACATGGTTATTTGAATGAAGAAGTTTATATACGTCAACCTCCGGGTTTTATTGATCCTTCTCATCCTAATCATGTCCTCCGGTTAAAGAAATCCATTTATGGTATGAAACAGGCCCCTCGGGCTTGGTTCGCTCCTTTTAGCACTTTTCTCTTATCTATTGGTTTTAAATGCAGCAATAATGGAACTTCTATGTTCACTCTCAACTATAAGGGTAATATTGTTATTTTACTAGTGTATGTGGATGACATTATTTTTACTAGTAGTTGTCCTAACCTGGTTGATAAATTCATTTCTCTTTTGTCTTCACAATTTGCTATGAAGGATTTGGGGGATCTCCATTATTTTCTTGGTATCCACGCGGTACGCACTCCCGCGGGTTTGATGTTGTCACAACAAAAATATGTTCCAAACCTTCTTCGTAAATTCCATTTGCATACGACCAAACCCGTGCGTACCCCCGTTCAATCTAGAGTCATTTTGTCACTTTTGGATGGGGAACTTCTTGCTGATCTGACTGAATATCGTAGTATGGTTGGTGCTTTGCAATATTTATGTATGACTCGACCTGATATTGCTTATGCTGTTAATAAGGTCTCTTGGTTTATGCATGCTTCTCGTACTACTCACCTTCATGCTGTGAAGAGAATTTTCAGGTACTTACAGGGTACTTCGAATTAAGGCCTCTTTCTTCACTCTACTGGCACCCCTAGTATAGTCATTGCCTATTTAGATGCTGATTGGGCTGATTGGGCTGGTTGTCTGGATGATAGACGCTCCACAACAGGCTATGCTATGTTTCTTGGTAAGAACTTGATTTCATGGCGTTCTAAGAAGCAACCTACTGTCTCTAAGTCCGCCACTGAAGCAGAATATCGTGTTGTTGCCTATACTGCTGCTGAGACGATTTGGCTCCGCCAACTTCTTGCTGATCTTGGTTACTTCCTTCGTCGCCCGGTGACTTTGTATTGTAACTATATCTCAGCTACTTATCTCACAGCTAATTCAGTTCAACATGACAGGAGTAAGCATATTGACGTCGATTATCATTTTGTTCGTGAGATGGTTGGTAGTGGTGGTTTGCAGGTTAGGCATATCCCTACTTGACTGCAGGTTGCTGATATTTTTTACTAAAGGTCTTACAAATGAATTGTTTTGTAAACATCGGACCAATCTTTCCGATGTTGCTACCCCCCGTAAAGATTAAGGGGGTGTGTTAGGGTAATGTAATATACTTAGGGTTAGTATGGTACATTCCTTGTATATGTTTGCTATATATATACTACGTCATAGCCCTAAAGGGACACGTTTTGCCAAATACTCGTACAGTATAGACTATTTCTTGCTCATATTAGGTTATTCTCATATTGGTTTCGGTTATGAGTTGTTTTGATGTTGTGAAGTGTGTGTAAAGTTACACATATATTAATTTTTTGTTTACCTTTTTTTAATTTCTTTGTGTAAAAGGAGGCCATATATAATATGCAATGACGTGGATATGTATATTAATCTAAATTATTATTGATCGGTAACTCCTCCAAATACTTTAACCATGCTTAGATGACATTCACTTTATTTTTTGTTCTTAAAGAGTTGCACAAGCAAGTAAAAAACGATTTTATGATCTTATCGAATAGAGAAGGAAGCTTTTACCACCCGAGCTAAGGTATCCCCACTCTTTAATTATTTGACAAAAGCACGGCAACGATTAAAGTTGCGTATTACAATGATCTGGGGCATCGTTTGGACCATAAACTAGTTGTGCATCATATCATTGAGCATTAATCTAGATACAGAAAATAGAGCAATCATAAACGTCTACCAGTTAGGGATCACTAACTGAGGGCAAAATTGTCTTTTCAAATTTTTTTTTTTCTTGTTTACATGTGATCCCTTTTAAATTAAAGAGAGTAGCAAAAATAGTTGACCCCACCTAATATTATTATTTTTTTCTTTATGTAATTGTTTTCTTTTTCTTTTTTTAATCTTGTAATAGTGGGGTCAGTTTTTTAAATGTTGAAAATTTGGGGGCATACACCGTACTATAAATAGTATTCCATATTTGTTATTCCGTGTTGAGTGAATATGAAGTACATATTATGTGATATGATGTACTTAATAAATGGTATGATAATGTATCAAATATGTTACTCCTTATTGGTAATATGATATTCCTTATTTATAATATAACAAATTAATATAAGATTAATTGTGATATGATACAAATAACATGTGATATGGTGTATTTAATTGATGATATGATGATGTAGCAAATATATTGTCACGATGTAATTTATTTTTTATTTAAAATTTGATATTACTCCCTCCGTTGCAAATTACTTGCTACATCTGAGTTTTCGGCACTATTTACAGTGTAACTTTGACTCACTTTGGTGTTTTATACATAATAAAAAAATACAGTCATATGGGATGTTGTTTGATTCATCTTGATCTATACTTTCCAAATATATAAACTTTATAATTTTTCCTTATATGTAACTTAATATTTATTTTTAAAGTTGTTTATCGAGAAATGTGAAAAAGAAAATGTAGCAAATAAAACAAGATAGAGGGAGTAATATTTGATATGATGTATGATATTATTGGTACTGTATATTATATTGTTGTCAATTTGTCATGATGCATTATATTGCCAATAACATTAAACATGGGCAGGATAAAAAAAACAATTGAAAAGTTAAGATAGAGCTTGGCCCCATCGATAGAGGTGTCAATTCGGGTTGACGGTACATGTTCGGGTCATTTCAATTCTGGTCGCTTCTTCTGTTTTGTTCAATCCAATTCAGTTCAAGTCATTTTGGGAGCAGGTCAAAATAGTTTAATTTGAGTTTGAGAACAATTCAGTTTAGTCTCGGACCATCTTGGTCAAATCAACTTCAGTTTAATCTCAAACTGATCAAGTAAAACCAACTTAGAAAGATGCCACAGTCTCTTTCGGGTTAATGTCGGGCTATTTCATATTCTCGTGAACATTTTTGTCACTTTGAATGAAATTTAAAAATTACGTGAACAATATTTTCGTGATATTTAAGTTATATTTTAGGTCTATCACAATAAGCGAATTAAGAAAGTAGGTGGGGCTTGGTGTAATTGTACTCTAAAATAAACGTTTAATTAATACTTTGTAAGGAGTATATTTGAAATTTTCCATGATTGTTCAAATTGATTCTAATGTACAATGTGTCAAGTTAGTTAATTTTAAGAGAAACTTATTAGGTTTTAAATGAAAACAAGATAAAGTAGAAATTTCTTTTTACTTAACATTGGGTTTTGGATCATCTTAATTTACTTTCAATTCAATTCATGTTAGGTCTGGTCAATTGATCAAAACAGTTGCTTGATGTTCAGTTCAATTCAGTTTGATTTGATGTTTTTTCGAGTTTTGTACAAATCAATTTCAATTTAAGCTTTTTTCAGTTCAGGTTCAATTCAGTTTAATTCACTGTTCTAGCAGTCGATAAAAGTTTAGGACACTTTTAGTTCAAATCATTTTCACATTACAAGTCACTTTCAATTCAAATTGTTTTAGTTTTAATCAAGTACAGTTTAGTTAACCCACCCCAACAGATTGTAACCCAAACTAACACCCTACCCATAGATATTTAGATAGTGTTATGGATCAGTAAGGTGCCTATCATATGAGCGTGTGACAACTGAAGAAATTATCCAACAAAGAATCTCGCTTTAAAGATAAATCCTATAATTTCGGTGTCCTAAAGTTTGATGTACCACTTTGGTAGTTTGGTGTAAGGGCACGTTTTAAAAATATTTTGACATATGTAAAGATATGATGTATTCGTGATAATATACGAATAATACGAATGAGATTAGGAATAAAATACATATGGAAATATTATCTCATATTATTTAGGTTATTATTGTTATTAAAATATTGTGTTTCCATAAATAACAAGTATTCAACTACAGTTATATTCTTTTCCTCTCTAATTCTTATTATAATATCAAGAGCAGTTTTCGTCAACTTCTTTTTGCTTATTGAAAATTATTTTTGTAGCACTGAATTTATTATACTCATACAAACTTATTTTTGTTGAACTGAACTTATTTTTGCTAATCCAAACTTTTTTTGCTGAACTAAATCATCTTTGTTGAAAATAAGTAAGAATAAAATGAGGAAAACAGGACCTAAGTGTTAGAACGCTTACAAAATATTTTCCTCTACTGGGTATGTATTCATATTATTTACAACCCAGTGGGTTAGCGGTATGAATGGTCACACACTCACACACTTTACCTATATATATACTCTCTCCGTTTTTTTAGTTGCAATATTTCAAAATGTGCACTATTCATCCTTTAAGCTTTAATTTAATTTTATGATAAATGTATAAAGTGGAATATAGTCGATATGGATCTCGTTTGAATCGTCTTATTGTGTACTTTATTAATATATATTTTTTATAATTTATACAAATATATAATTAAAGTTATAAATTGTTAAAAATGTGCCTCGGCAAATGAAAAGAACGGATGTATTATATTTTTTTAAAGTTTCAATTAGATTAATAAAATATATAAAATAAAAAAAAAAAAAAGCCCATGAGTTATGAACTAGGATTAATGAATTTTTCTCTTGTCTTGGATGAATCATTGCCCTCTAGTGGCTATTAGGATACATAACCGAGGCTGTTACAAAACAAAGGGTTTCACGTGAGAATTTTGATGGTTTATTAATACTTGATGATTTTTACTTCGGCTATCTTGTGTCAGAGTTGCCCTCCTTGGTGAAGGGTTAATAGTTCTTCTTGTACCATGAGCGGGGGTGTCGATTAGGATTGTCGGTACATATTAGGGTTAACTTAATTAGGTTCGGGATATCTGTTCAATTTTACTTCGGTCATTTTGTTCCTTTAGTTCAATCTAATTTAGTTCAGGCCGTTTCGGGAGCAAGTCAAAACAGTTTACTATTACTTCAGAAACAATTCAGTTCAGGCTCGGAACATTACGGTCAGATCAACTTCAGTTCAATCAGATATCATGGTCTTTTTCAGTCAGGATCGGGTTATTGTAAGGACTTTAATTTTATCTCTTTAATAAAAGTTGAAAATTATGTAATAAATATCTGATGAACTTTTAAAATACTTGTATATTTTAGCTCAAATACATGAAATATATAGAAAATGCAAAAATAAAAGGGGCACGGATACATTTAATTCCTTCCTCGGGCCTCGGTTATCTACCCAACATATCATTAACAGCCAAATTCAATACAGCCATTAATTGGTTAAAGAATTGACTACTGTATTTAATTTATAGAGAGAATTGATCATTTACTCCGTAAAATTTTGTTTCAAGAATCTGATGCTTGAATCAGGACTTAATTGTTTGGTTGATTCTGAAAATTAATGCCAATAATATAAGGCGGGTTTTAGGAAAAAAAAAGGAATTCTTTAATCAGGATGTTATTTGGTTGATTCCGGAAAGAGAATGGGGAATTACTAGTTTACGATCATGACTTCATGAGTATATGAGTATATAAGTTGGTTTCTTACTGACCCGTTATATAATTATATCATATTACTCTGTACAATAGAGTTGCATCATATCAGAATGAATAATAAAAGTGAATTTGTTGGATTTTTATTATGATATGATGTACTTTCGTTTAAATATCTATAATTGCTAACCTAAAATCCCTCTAATAAAATAACTATTTCTACGAGATTGATTGTGTAAGTCTGTTGATAATGATATATAAAACATAAAAAAAAATAAAAAAAAGAACCATTTGTGAATTGTGATATACTTGTATATTTTTTAATATCAAATTGTTTAATTTTAATGATTAAAAAGGAAATAAGGAATCACCACATTTAGAAATTTTTAAATCAAATTTAATTTGATTTTTAGGTGATTAATTGAAATTTACTTTTAATTTTTGCTAACATGTGAAAACAGATTGTCATTGACTAATTGCAGTCCTAATTGTCGTGATTATACTCCTTTATATTTACAATTTATAATAAATATATAATCATAAAAATCATTCCTCATGTAAAACACTACCTAACAGTACAATAATTTGTTTTAAAAGATTGATTTGTCTTACTTAACAAATAATATTTTTTCTTTAAAATCAGAAATTATTACTATTAAAATAAAATTCATTCAATTATATTATACTCATACTTACTTGACAAATAGATTTTCACCTAAGTATAGCACCTTGTATAAATTATAGATTTGATTAAAATTATTTTTTGCATCACTAAATTTACATTTCTTTACATATCAATCATTACTAACATAATATTAAGAGATATAGATCGAAATCATGTATTGAAATTATAAATAACTTATTGTATTATAATTAAAGTCATATAAAATAGTAATTTGTATATGACACGAATTACTCATTTTTAAAACAAATGTATTGGGATAATTTATCATGTAGCACTGATTTAACCAATTTACAGCATTTAGACTATATTCTTTTGGACTTAGATGTAGCTAAAAGGAACTGAATCGAATTAAATCGAAAGGAGCTGAACTAAATTAAATTGAACTAAAGTGAGCTGAACTGAAATGAAGTGAACTAAAATGAAGTAATACTCTAATGGAAATAAGCTGAATTGAACTGATAAAGCTGAGCTGCATTGAACTTAATAGAGTTGAGCTGAACTGAAAGCAATTGAAGTACCAAAAGTCTTATCGTATCCATTTTAAATAAGACAAAATATGGTTATATGAAATCTTGTTAGATTCGTCTCACTGAGTAAAATATTAATATTTTTTTATTACATAAAATCTCTTTATATTACAATATTAGTTTTTATCTTATAAAATTATATTATTGATCAATTTATCTTATTAATGTATCATATAATTTCATTGGATAATTTTTTTAAGTAGTGTATAATATTTTTTAACAATAATATGATTGCTATGTGCGAAGAGAGAATTAATTTAAAACAAAAACAAATCTATTATTAGAAACACAATTGATTTAGAAGAGATAAAATCCTAATGGCGCTCCCAATGCTCTTTAATTATTTTACTTTAGTTATATAATACTAATTCGTTTCCAACGTTTGATACGTTTGAGATCTTGACATTATTCATAACATGAGAGAATCTTTTAAATTACTTTCAATATAGAATGCATATTGCGTACAACCGGTGTAAAAGAAAAATATTGTATAACGACTTACTTGAACTAGTTTCTTTGTAACTAGAATTAAATTTTTGGTAATTTTAAAATCATTGAAATTTTATTGAATATTTTGAACAAATAACATATATATGACATAATAAGGTATATCTATTCATTAAAATATAATTTTTTTAGCATTAGAAAGTAAGTAGGTGCATAATAAGGCTTTGTTCTTTTGGACTGAAACGGAGCTAAATTGAGTTGAAATGAACTGAAATGACCCAAACTGAACTGAATTGAACTGAAGTGAGCTGAACTGAAGTGGACTGAAATGAAGTAGTAGTTATAATAGAGCTGAGTTGAACTGAATTGAATAGTGTTGAATTGAACTAAATAGAACTGAACTGAAATGCCAAAAATTTAAGTCCAAAACAACAGGGCCTAACTTGAGTTGATTTTAAGGTAACTGAAACTCAAAAAAGTATAACTTGAACTCAATATAATATAAATAGAGTTGAATTTATAGTAACTAGAGCGCAAAAAAGTGCAACTTTAAACCCGTTGTACAATAATTATTGTACATCAAATGTATATAAAACTTTATTTAAAACATAATATAGTCATAGGAGATCTTGTTTGATGAGTACGTTATTAATATCCTTATTATAATTTTTACATATACACATTAAAAGATATTTGAAATCAAACAAATGCATTGGCATATACACAGGGCAAGTCAAAACATATCAAACAAATCGGAATAATAATAATAATGATAATAATAATAATAATAATAATAATAATTGCAATCTGACCTGAAAGCGGCAAATATAATAACTATCACCATAACCAGCACGAAGCATGTCAACTGGCCTCATCCTAGGATTCCTAGGAGAGAAAGCCACGCTCATATTCACCAACGCCTTGACACGATCTGGCCTAAAAAGGCAAAGCCACCACGCAACCATCGCACCCCAATCGTGACCCACGACGAACACCTGATCCGCCCCAAGCTCATCAATCAATGCCACCATGTCTCCGACAATATGTGCATATGTATACCTATAGGAGAATAAATAATAAGCGATGTCAAACTTTCTAATATATTGTGGTACTTCACCATTCCTTTGAGTATGTTACACTTTGACTTTATTTATCTCACAAAATTTTTAAAGGGTGACAAAAAATAATTAACAAAGGGGTAGTCAATTTTTATGAGACAAATTAAATAGTCTAATTTAAAAATTCTTGCGAATAAATGATCAACTATTACGTACCTACACGCTTCAGTTGGTGCATCTGTGTCGCCATAGCCCCTCATGTCAGGGGCTATGGCACGGTACCCAAGTTCCGAAAGGGCTAACATTTGATGTCTCCAAGCATACCAAAGCTCAGGAAAGCCGTGGATGAAGAGCACAATTGGTGCATTTTCATCACCTTTTTCGGCTATGTGCATGTTAATACCGTTAACATGGAGAGTTTTGTGTTTGATGTCGGCGAATTTTGACGCCATTTTTATTTTCTTTTTCTCTGCTGTGAATGAACTTGCTAGTTTGGTGGTAAAGTGATGTTGTGTTTGAGAATTGAGATGGTTGTTGATGTAAGGCAACAAAAGTTTATGAAACGACGAATGATGACAAAGCACATGTTTTATTAATTTATTTAATCAATGAATTATTGGATGTACAACTGTCCTACTATTTTGCGTTGGTGTTATCTTGTGTAGTGTGAAAATGAGATGGAAAATGATAATGGTGTTAAGTGCAGTTACTTTGATTGCTTGGGTATGAATTATTGGTTTCTTTTTGACTTTTTGATAAATTTTGCTTAGTCATCATTGAGGAAAGTATAACGAATGAGGAGTGATAATTCATTTCACTCGAATCTTGATCTCGTTTTTCACGTGTCACGCAATTTGACAAAGTATAGGCCGATGAAAATTCGTTTAAGGTTATTTGGAAAACCCCTAGTAAAATTTTTATTTGTCATGTGTCTAATTATATTAATAATGAAGCTCATTTAATAATATTATTTTTTTTAATTCATTTTATAGATGATTTTAAAATGCTTTTGAGATTTTTTGGCATATTTGAATAAGTATTTCTAATTATTCACTATTTTATAACAATTTTATGGAATTACTATGTAAAAAATTTGCTTGCTATATATATTTTTGAAAAATGATATAATGTTTTCAATGCCTCAATAAACAATTTAATAGTTGAACTAAAATAATGTGTTTTGTTTATATAACTTTGATGGTCGTTTCTCAAATGGACCACCTCTGGTTCTTTCAAAAAGTTATACTATCTCTGGTCCTCTGCCATGAATTATTTGTAACAAAAATAATAGATTATGAGATATAAAATAATAAATTGTTGCAACTAATTCGTAGTGGAGACAGTATAAGTAATTAAAAATTATGCCTTCGCGGAGATTTGGGTAGGACCACATGTTTTGGATTCTCGAGCTATGGAATATAATACTACAACATATACTTACATATAAATATATAATAAAGCAACAATTAGTATCTACATTTTCCCTCCTAAACTACTCTCAAGTTTCTGGTTGCTATATTTTTTTTTAAAAAGGCACTGACACCCTTTTGCTAATATTATATTAATGAACGTATACATATAGCGGTGCAGGTTATGAAAATTAGGGTTGACTCTATCAGGTTCAGAAAATTTCAGTTTAGTTTAACTTTGGTCATTTTGTTCTTTAGGTTCAATCCAATTCAATACAGGTCATTTCGGGAGCAAGTCAAAACAGTTTACTATTAGTTCAAGAACAATTTTGTTCAGACTCGGACCATTATGGACAAATCAACTTCAGTTCAATGCAAAACGGGTTAAGTAAAAGTAACTTAGAAATATGTCATGGTCTTTTTCAGTCATTGTCAGGTAATTTCGAATTCTCATGGGGACTTTAATTTTGTCTCTTTGAATAAAAGTTGAAAATTATGTAATAAATATTTTGATGATGAGCTTTTAAGATATATTTTAGATCGAATACTATATATGTCTTTGTATTTCATATTAATCGTGTTTCCAATTGATTTTAGTGTAGTTGACACATACAAATAATTATTTAGTTAATATATGTGAAAGTTTTCACGTTTAAGTTTACATTGATTCAAATACGCAATATAAAGTGTCACGTTAATTAAATTGAAAAGGAAATTATTAAGTTACAAATTACTACACGCTAAATTAAAAATTTATTTTTACATAAAATTGAGTTTTGGGTCATATCAGTTCTGTTCAGGTTGAGTTATGTCAAATGATCAAACAGGTTGCTTAATATTCTGTTCAATTCAATTTGGTTCGTCCTTTTTTTTTCTGGTTTTGTACAAGTTAAACTTCGGTTTGAGTCTTTTTCAGTTCAAGTTTGATTCAGTTCAAACCATTGATATATCGGTCAATAACAGTTTCGGTCACTTTCCGTTCAAGTCATTATCAAGTTATAAATCACTTTTAGTTCAGATTATTTCAGTTCCGGTCAAGGACAATTCAGTTAACCCAATGGGTTGGAACCCAATCTGACACCCCTATGTGTGTGTATATATATATATATGTATATATATAATATAAAACTACTTATATGAATACGCCACTTAATGGTGTTAGTGCGGAGAAAGTATATATTTAGAGGCAAGCTGGTCTAAAGGCGGGTAAATTTGTAATTTCACAAAAAACGCTTTCAAGTCAGTGATATAAATATTTCAAGTCACAATTTTTATCATATCACATTGCATATTTTTAAAGTCACTAAATTGATTAAAAATTCAAGTCAAGGATACTATATTTTCAAGTCAGAATGAGTAGTTTTCAAGTTGGAAAAAAATTATTAGTTCCTCTAGGCTGGCTCGAGTCTCCACAAATACTTTCCCGGGTATGGATTATTGGTTTCTTTTTGACTTTTTGATAAATTTTGCTTAGTCATCATTGAGGACAGTATAACGAATGAGGAAAGGAGGAGTGATAATTCATTTCACTCGAATCTTGATCTCGTTTATCACGTGTCACATAATTTGACAAGTATGGGCCGATAAAAGTTCTTAAGAGGTTATTTGGAAAACCACTATTAAAATTTATCTTTTTAAGTTATAAAATTACTGTATCAAGTTTGATATAATAAAATATTATAAAAAATATATTTTCGGAAAATATACATCAAGGCGAATCAAATAAGATCCCATTATATGATTATGTTTTTCGTTACATGTCAAACATTAAAGTGAGTCAAAATTACAATATAAATAGTGTCAAAAACCCTAATGTAGCAACTAAAAAAAATCGGTGGATTATTTGTCAAATGTCCAATTACATTAATAATGGAGCTCACTTAATAATATTATTATAAAATTATCCTTTGTATTCATTTTATAGATGATTTTAAAATGGTTTTTAGGTTTTTTGGCATATTTGAAAAAATATTTCTAATTATTGCCTATTTTTATAACAATTCTATGGAATTACTATGTAAAAATTTTGCTTGCTATATAATTTATATTTTTGAAAAATGATATAATGTTTTTCAATGCCTCAATAAATAATTTAGTAGTTGAATTAAAAAATGTGTTTTATTTATATAATTTTGATGGTCGTTTCTCAAATAGCCACCTACGAGTCCGGCCACAAGGGTTCTTTCAAAAAGTTATACTATCTCCGCCATAAAATAGTTGTAACAAAATTAATAAATTGTGAGGTATAAAATGATAAACTGTTGCAACTAATTCGTAACGGACAGGGTCGGCTAAGGCCCTGTGCAAACAGATTCTCAGCACAGAGCCCCAAAATTGCAAGGGCTCATTTACACATAGCCCATTCATTAAGTAAAGAAAAGACTGAAAATTATTTTCTCCCCATCCCACACTTAATTAGGCCATGTTCTCCTCGTCTTATTTTCACTTATTTTCAGCAACATTAAGTTCAGTTTAGCAAAAATAAGTTCAATTCAGCAAAAATCAGTTTCAATCGTTAATAAATTGTTAATGATTTCAACAAAAATAAGTTCAGTTTAGTAAAAATACGTTCAGTTCAGCAAAAATAAATTCAAATCAGCCAAAATAAGTTCAGATATGCAAAAATAAGTTGATGAGAACAACGCCTTAATCCTAGGTTCCTACTACCATTTACGTATTTAATGTCAAAAATAAATTTTTATTCTAGATTGATTCACCCATCATAAATTGATCCCTAATTCCAAAACATCTTAGAATTTTCAATAACCTCCATAATATTTCCTATTTTCTCATTTAATAAATTGTTTTACCCTCTGTTTTTTCAATTTTCAATAAACGTTTTACCTTCTATGAACTACAAAGTTTGTTTTCTGGATTTCTTCAAATCTAACTGCACTTTGCGTCTATCAAACGGTTAGATATTTTGTCCCTTAAAAATTTTCTTCAATCTTCTTTATTCTTCAGTAACCATTTCTATCAAATATGAAATATCATACAAAAAATGATTTTGATAAATGATTCATATTAATAATAATAAATTGGGTATTAAGAGGTTGAGTAGAAGAACCAATTCAAGAGAATTTCTGTTAGAGTCATAGCCAATTTACACTGAATTACCTACAATCAATTTGGTACAATATGCATTCGATAGCACTACAACTTCTAATTTCATTTTTAATTTAATAGAATTTCTGTTTTTTTTAAGTTAGTTAATTAATAATTATTGCCAATTTTTGATATTTGAAGGTGGCGTCAATGGTGACCGCACAAGGTCATAGATTAGTTACATTATTTGATGACTTTTTTTTTTGGCAATTATTAGAATAATTGCGTTTTTTTTTTTGAACAATTTGTTGTTTTGACATTTGATAGTTTATTATTGAGATAATTTGTTTGATATTTCTATTAGGGCCCACTTTTTAAGTCTAGAACATGGTCTCTGAAATGGTTAAGACGACCCTGATGACGGAGATAGTATAAGTAATTAAAAATTACGCCTTCACGGAGATTTTGGTTGGACCACATGTTTTGGATTTTCCGGCTAATAATCTAATATCCATTATAGAACCTATGGAATATAATACTACAATATATACATACATATAAATATATAATAAAGCAACAATAATTAAGGCCTGTTTACTTCATCTAAAAATCAGTTCAATTCAGTTCAGCTCTGTTCAGTACAGTTCAACTCTACTTTTATTTTGCTAATTATTATTGTTGCTAAATAATTTGTTCCTAATATTATTTGTTCGTAATATTATTTGTTCATATCATTATTATTATTATTATTGTTGTTGTTGTTGTTGTTGTTTACAAAAATATTATTATACCACATAAGTGGATTACCATTAACAAAAAAATATGAAGATGTATTATTGATTTTTATTTCATAAAATATAAACTACCAATAACGTTTTTTTGTTCAAAAATTATTAGTAGATTAATAGCAAAATTATTACTATGTCATTACTCGATAGTTAAAATTCATTAATTATCCGTAATTAAAAATTAAGAATCATAATCAATCCATAGAAATTATTGTAAAAAAATCAATAATCATAAATAAAAATCAATAGTTAAAAATCAATAATCAATAGTTTAAAATAGATAATCAATAATCAATACTTAAAAATCAATAATCAATAGTTAAAAATCAATAATTCATAATAAAAACTTTTAGTTCAGTTCAGTTCTTTTCAGCTCCAATCAATTCAGTTCAGTTTAGTTCAACTAAATTAAACAGGCTATTAGTATCTACATTTTCCCTCCTAAGCTACTCTCAAGTTTCCGGTTGCTATATTTTTTTTAAAAAAGTCACTGGCCCCCTAAGCTACTCTCAATTATTATTATTATTATTATTATTATTATTATTATTATTATGAATACGCCACAACAAACTTTTAATAGCGGTTATAAATCTGCTATCAAAAGTGGTTCTTAGGGAAGCAAATTAAACACAATTGATAGCCCTCTTTCATAGCTGTTGTACAATCGCTATTAGAAATGCCTCTATAATTACTAAACGAAAGACTTTTAATAGCTGACCTTTTATGACTACTATTAAAAGCTTGTCTTTTTTGTTAAAAAAATAAAAATTGGATGCTCAATTCATTAAAATTGTTCATTGGTATAATATTAATAATAATATATAACTACGTACACAAAAAAAAATTAATCGAAACAAATAGATTTATACTATACAACAAAGTTAATTTACAATTGAAAAGTATACAAATGATAATGATAACTTAATAATAGTAATGATAACTTGAGCATACAAGTTTCAAATCATACTTAATATATTCGATAAAGTTAACAATGGAACTTTTTAAATCAAATATGTTGGAAATATTAGCGGAAGAGTAGTGAGTTTAGTGATATTAAGAAGTGGTTTATTTGATATTGAAGGTTAGAATGTTGTAGTTGTTGCTTTAAGTAGAATGGTAATTAAGGGAGAACTTTTGATGTGAAGTGTTAATTTTTATTGAAATGGAATTGGTTTTTGTTACATTGTGCAAGCTAGTGAACTTGCTCTATTTATAGGTGCTTATGTTGGTTAATAAGTTATTATTAGAATATTCTAGTATACTAAAGCTAGAATTTTAGCTAGATTTTAATACAATGTTCTAGAATATTACATTCATATCTAGTTAAATTTAAGATTATTCTAGGCTTTACTATTCTAGATGCATTAGAGATATTATAATTTCAATCTAGATTTTTCTAGATTACTCTTTTAACACTCCCCCTTAATTTGAAAAATCTTGTATTCCGAGTTGTTTTCGAAATCGGAAGAATTTGTCTCTTGGTAGTGCCTTGGTGAATATATCCGCAAGCTGTTCTCCCATCTTGCAGAATTGTAACTCGATCTCTTGCTTCTCGACCAATTCTCGAATCAAGTGGTGTCTTATCTCGATATGTTTCGTGCGACTATGAAAGACTAGGTTCTTTGTCATTGCTATTGCTGACATATTGTCACAATAGATGATAGGTGGATCTTTTGTGTCTTGTTGTAGATCTTGTATAATTCTTCTAAGCCAAATTGCTACATGTAGCTGATATGTATTCTGCTTCCGCTGATGATAGTGCCACCGTTGCTTGTTTCTTTAAATGACCATGAGATAGACTTGGATCCTAGCTGGAACACGTATATCCACTCGTACTTCTTCGGTCATCGATGCTTCCATCCTAGTCGCTGTTTGTGTAGCATGTGAGCTTGTAGTCGCTTTCGAACTCATATATTATTCCATAATCCTTTGTTCCTTTGATATACCTGAGTATCCTTTTGGCTGCTGCTAAGTGAGCTTTACTTGGCTCACTCATAAACCTTGATATGATGCTCACTGCATGAACAATGTCTGGACTTGTATTTGTAAGATAAATGAGAGATCCTGTTGTTGCACGAGCAATGAGGTGGGGTAGGGACTGTGTGGGCTTCGTTGACGTAGACTGGTGGTGTGGATTGATTCAACTTTTGCTGACGCACCCTCCAAGAACCTGCAAAAAGGGACAATAATCCTTGTAGGATTATTTCCCCTCCGATGCTTAAGTAAGTATTTATAAGAGAGAAAGTTGATTAAGTAACAATAAACAACAAGTAAATAGTTTTAGAGAGAGGTTTTAGAGAGAAGTTTCCCTTAAATATTGTAAGTTTTCTCTTAATCTTGAATGTAATCAAAATGAGGATTTTGAGGAATATTTATAGCCTGAAGTACAATCCCCTAACCAATGAGGGCGCGACACTTAGCGCCATCTCCTTGACTCTTTTCCTTCATATGCCTTATGGGCTTTTGGCATTAGGCTTTCAAGCCCCAATGGTTTGTTTTGGTTCTTCTTTAAACAACAAATTGGAGTACGACACGTGGCGGGGTATATATTCCCTTTACTTGTTTCAAATAGACATGAGGCCTAGTCATATGATGACATGTGGCTAAGTAGGACTTACTCATGGTAGATCCATCATTGCCACGTGGTAGTCCCATGTTGGCATTTAACACTAGATGGATGAACGCGTAGCCCATTCAGAGGCTGACACGTGACTGCCTACTTGGCATGCCACTTCATTTGCCCCTCAGATGGGCTGATGGATCCATAATCCATAACCCATCCGACTAAATCAAATTGGGCCTTGCTGTGCAGGCCCATTTGTCTTTCATCCCTTTTTGACATTTGGGGGGGGGGGGGAATTGAAGAGTTTCCAATTTCCCCCCCTTTTTACTCTCCCTCTCCTTTAAATAGAGGTGAGGAGTAAAAAAATTTTCACAGCACTTTTAGAGAGAGAAAGTAGTGAGAGAAAGTAATAAAAAGTTGAGAGCATTTCATGAGGCGATTTCCGGTGAGTTCTTAGGCGGTTTCAGGCGGGTTTAAGGCGATTTCGGGCGAAGCTCAGGCAGTGAATAGTATTTTTAGATCTCTTTTCTTTTAGCAACTTCTTACTCAGATAATTATTACCTGATCCGGTCTCATTTTATTTTTCTTTACTTGTTCTTTCCTTATATCATGTCTTCTAGTTCATCTTCTCCTAATATCATGTCTTCTAGTTCATCTTCTCCCCATAATGCAAGTAATCCGTTCTTAATTGTTCCTAGTAGTAATCCAATAGAGGTAGGTCAGGGTACATCACCTGGCTCTCTATATTCTATTTCTCCAAATGTTCTTTCTTCATTGGGGTCACCTCCTTCCATTCCTTCCTCTGCAGAAGGATATGACAAGAACTAAACAAACAGCCTCACGGATCTTGACCAACAAGAACCCTGCAGACTCCATGGAAGAAATGGAGAGATCTGCGGGATGAAGCCGAATCAAGACACTCGGCTACAGAATCAGAAACGGAGGTCACTGCACCTCCTCGCAAACCCACCTCTTATCCCACACCAGAGACTACTCTGGTGAGATGGGATGCCATTGAGGACATTAACATTGTCTGGTATGGTAATTCTTTTATTAGCCACAAAAGTTTTCAACTTGTTCTCCCTAAGAAGGGAGATTCTCTTTTAAATGTACTAGAGGGATGCTTCGGTGTCTATATGTCCATGATTGACATGGGCGTCTCCATCCCCTTTTTTCCTTTCCTTTTAAATCTACTTAATCGTTATGATTTAGGTATATGCCAACTAACTCCGAACTCATGGCATCATATTGTAACTTATGCTGCTGCTTGTAAATTAAATAACCTTAGGCCTTCTTCTTCTTCTGCTTTTGTACATATGCACAAATTAACTAAGGCCGTCGGGTGTAAACAAGGTTGGTTTACACTGGCCAATGACGACAAGTATATTACTGCCATAGAGAACTCTAACAAGGCTACCTCTTGGCGAGGGGACTTTGTCTACATTAAGTATGATGACCCCGACTTTGTGGCTAGAATGAATAAATGGAACCTAAGCCCCAAATTCAAAGGCAAAGTAACCAATCGTCCCAAATAAACACCACTGACCTAGCCATTCTAGATATCTTTAGGAAAACAACTGCTAAATGGAAAGGAATGACTTTTGAGATTCCTTCCAAATGGATTCCCTTCAAATACCTTTTCACTGACTACAAGTTTCTTGAAGCTTGTGGGTTAGTGTATGGTGGTAGGCTTCCTTTTTTTTATTTTTTATTTTTTTATTATGACGTTCCTTTATTGACTTCATTATCAAATTTGTCTAAGTATAAATAATCCGACCTTCTATTTCGCAGAGAAAGCTTTGAACGAACTGCCGGACGAGAAGAAGGGGAAAATGGACCAAGCCGAATTCCTTGGACGTTTGGCACAATCAAAAGAAAAGACGCCTCTTCAAAAGAGGCAATCTACCGAGGTATAGACACCGGACTTGCCAAAAGTCATAAGTCCTTTATTTCCTTCGGCTTATTTTTATTATTTTTTATTTTTTATTTATTTTTTTAGATAGCATATCTCTCTGTAGACAATGTAATTTATGTTAAATAAGATTTGTATAAGTTAGTAGAATTTGTAAGTGATTAATTATTAAGAAATGGTGACAACATTAATAAAAATCAATACAATCAATCATATTGATACCGCATGTGTCAAAAGTTTGGATTACATTCGGCCTCTCTTAAAGAAGACAAATACATTGGTTTGTATTGTTATTTGACACATCTTGTGTCATTTCTTGATGCCGGGTGTGCCAAATTTCATTGCACACCCATTAGACTCGGCCTCCTCTGGGAGTGCCCTTTGATTATTTATTACTTTATTATTTTATTTTATTTTTTATTTAAAAATACAGCACTTGAGGCATTCGGTGTCATTGTTTGACACCGGATGTGCCAAAAATTATCGCACTTAGTTTTTAGTCGGTCTCCCTTGGGGAGACCGGATGCAATACAAGCAAGCTTGAATTTGGCACATTCGGTATCACCATATGATACCGAATGTGTCAAATGTTAACTTCTATGAAGTTTAATTTTGTAAATTTATGAATACACGTTTTCTGATTTCCTTAACATTTTTATCCTTTTTACTGTTATATAAAACATTTATTTATATGTATGTATTTTTATTTGTTTTTTTTTTTTTTACTTTTTAAACTGAGAAGAGACTCGGCCTCCTGAAAGAGCTCGAGTTGAAGGCAAATCCGTTGAAGTTCGGCATATTCGGCGTCATTTAATGACACCGAATGTGTCGAATTTCATTGGTCTTTAATGCAACTTGGTCAAAAGTTCAGAGACCGAGTTAAATATGTTATAATGCAGTTTTGGCACATTCAACGTCATCTATTGATGCCGAATGTGTCAAACCATGTTTTATGTGTATGCAACTTGATCAATAATATTTTATGCCGAATCGATTGTGCTATCATGAAGATTTGTCACATTTGGTATCAACTCTTGATGCCGAATGTTTCAAATCAGCTTATATGTAAATGACACTCGGCCTTTAAAAATGTAACCGAGTTGATCGTTTGTTAATGATGTTTTGACACATTCGGTTTTAACTTGTGTCACCGAATGTATTTAAATCCTTGGATTAACACTATTTTTAAATGATACCGAGTTGAGGGTGTGTCAATGCAAGTTTGGCACACTCGGTATCAGTTGTCATCACCCAATGAGTTAAATTTTTTAACATTCGTTGCATTTTCTGTAAAACTTGACTTCACTACTTGTTAATTTTTTTTAAACAAATTGTAGAACTTAGTGCTTTTTCTTATATTATTTAGTAGTGTTGATATGGATATCTCATGGATAACCAAGTTTAACGTCAGTGAATGATTATTTGGCACATTCGGTGCCTTGCTCCTTTGACAAGTTTCTGACTTACCTTGTTTATTTTGCAGTCAACAAGAGATACCCGGCCTTCAGTGTTGGGTAAAGAGAATAAAGACAAGGGTAAGGAGAAGCTAAAATCTCTCCCTACCAAACTAAAGAGGAAAGAGAGTTCTTCTCCACTCCCAATCAATCCTCCAAAGAGAAAGAGGCCAACTTCATTGGCCAGCACTGAGTCCTCTCCGGTCTCAACACCAGCTCAACCAATTGGGGACAGCCCATCTTCAAAAGAGGTTGCACATCGCCGGAAGGACAAAGCTGTCCGGCCAGCCAGCAGCCTGCAAAGGGACCCTGTCTTTGACAATCCCTATGAAACAGAGTTTGGCTTGATGGATCCAATTGCACAAGATGAGGCCAGACGTGCTAGTCTTACTATTGGTGGAACGGACAAGGACCCCACCCTAAGGGATCTCAATGACCTTCCTCCTCCTGACAAGGATTCGGCTGCTGGGATGCAGGAAGCCATCAGGGAGAACATGCCCCTGGAATACCTTGATTCGGCTATGGCCTCAGGTATTAAATTTGCACGTCACATTATAACCTCAGTCTCGAGTACTCGTTCTGGAGACTCTATTACATCCCCTAGAGATCCTCGTGCCATAATTATTCCCTTTCCAACTATAGATGTGGCCGACTCTGAAAAGGACTTCTTTGATGAAGAAGGTGACATTCCTTCCACCTCAAAAACCTTTGACTCCAACTACAAGGAGTTGGTAAGAGAGGTTCTCCGTTGTGGAGATAAGGAGTACAAGGAGTCAATGAGAGGCATCCTTGATGGGCCGCTTGGTCCCTGCTTCAACAATTGCATTGAGGTAACCTTCTTAACTCAATATTCTTATTCTTCACTAACTCTGTAATATGTTTTAGTTCTCCCTTTCAACACTTAGTGGATTTTTATTATATTTCTTGTCTTTCATCTCTATGACAGACCATCTTCCGGTTTCAGTACATCCAAAAGTTGGTGGCTCAAACCAAAAAGGAAAGGGAAAAGGCAGCCCGAATGCTCACCATCTGTGATTCCTATTTGAGCGACCAAGTCCATCGAATTCAAGCTCAGAATTCCCACCCTGTAAACGAGTTGTCTGCCTCTTTCGGTAAAGCTAAAGAGGAGAACATTGTCATGGCAACAAGGCATGTGGAGCTGTGGACAGAGCTTGAAGGATACAAAAAGAAGGAGTTGGACTTGGAGCAGATGGTAGCCGACAAAAGGGCTGCCGAGTTGAGAGCCGAAGAGGCTGAGAAGAAGGTAGCTGAGCTAAACGAGCAACTTAAAGCCGCCAATGCCCGAGTAGAGGAGGTGGAGAAGAAGAAAGAGGAGGAGCTGAATCAAACCGGACAGTTTGCAGTCCAAAAATATTTGGAGGGAGAGGAATCCACCAAACAGAGGACTGTAGAGGCTTGGAAACTCGACCTTGAGGAGTACATCCCCTATCAATACTTCGAAAGGAGACTAGACTATGCCAACAGGGCTCACTTGGCCAAATTATGTGGGGACACTCCTCCTAGCCCTTTCAGCTTCTCTGATGCTGAAGACGAGGAAGAAGAGGCCGGAGCAGATGATGAGGAGGACAAGGAGAAGAACGAAAATGTCCAGAAGGCTGGGGTTCGAGCAAACACCACTGCATCCACCACTGTTGAACAGCCTACTCCAGCCACCTCTTGAATATTTACTCCTTTTTTTCATTTACAACTTGTTGGCTCGTATAATCTTTTGACAATTAATATTTCATTGTTGGTTTTTAAACCAATTGTATTATACATTTGTGCCTTTTAAGCATTTATCAATTCATCTTTTGATGCTCATTTCCTTTGTTTGATTACTTTGTGATTTTCCAAAAGTGGAAACAATTCATTTGGCAAAGCACCCTATATTCATATCCCTAAGTATTGTACTTAGAAATTTTGTAAGTCTTATTGCTCATGATCCTTATAATCCATAAAGTTACACTTCACTTAGAAATTTAAATTGCTAGCCATCTCTCTCAGAAGTTTAAATCATCAGTCACTTTACTTAGAAGTTTAAAGCATAAGTTGAAGATTTGAACTTTGAGATTTCTCATAGAAATTCCATTTATAAGCCATAACACATATAGGTAAACATCAAGATTTAACTTAGACATTCTTCATATGAAATTTATGAGTGTTTGCTAAGTGTTAGCTAAAATTTTGGCATATCCGGTGTAATCATATGACACCGGATATGTCAAATTTAGTGATTTTATCATTAGACTCGGTCATCTTTTGGTGACCTGGTTTAATGTGTTTAAACTAATTTTTGGCATCTTCGGTGTTTTCGTATAACTTCAGCTGTACCACATGTAATTGATCAGTGAACCACTTGGACTCCGTTTAGGTGTCCTAACTTATAGAGATTTGACACTTCAACCCTTATTATTTTAAGTAAAACTTTTTCGACAATAAGATCCCCGAGTTTACAAATTTTAGTATTTGATTGATTCATCACTCCTAAGGAGTGATGAATCAATCAATCATATTGATTGCCCTTAAACTTAGGGATCGAAACTGTTATTAGTCTGTTCGCAGTAAGGGTTTTTGCCCTTATTTATCACGTATTTAGGTAAGGTTCTAAATATCGGACTTTAAATTAATTTGGTGATCCATAATCACCTATGGGGGTGTGTGACCCTGTTTGGCATAAAAGAATCTTTTTGCTTTTAACTTCCAAACATTAACCTGTGGTTAATTCCTGGGAACCTGCCCTTATTAGTTTCAAAACAGTTAACCAGGTTTTGAATCCTCTTAACTGTTGGTCAAGTATGGGGCTGTGCCCTAACTGCGGAGATCATCGCCTGTTTTAACAAGCATGTACTTGGTATATAAAGACACATATTAGTGGAAACAGAAATTTCATTAATTGCGGCCCGTAGCCGATTCAGTACAATAAGAAATTCTTTTTCCAGTTGATCTACGTAGATCAAATAGGTGGGCTCATGGCCTTACATTATGGTTTCTTTAAACCAAGTTATAAATCGTATTTTTTTAAATTATTAGCGTTCCATGTTCTGGGTACTTCATATCCATCCAGGGTTTGCAAGCGATAAGTTCCATCTCTCAATACTTCAACTGTCTCGTATGGACCTTCCCAATTGGGAGTAAGCTTTCCCTGCTTATCAGCTCTTGACTTCATCTTTCTTAGCACAAGATCCCCTAACTTCATTGGTCTATGGTTTACCTTTTTGTTGTGTTCTCTAGCCATTTTTAGTTTATACATTTCTTGTCTGAGCAATGCATTGCCCCTAACCTTAGGTAAAATGTCCAAGGTAGCTTTCATCATCTCCCAGTTAGCACCTTCATCATATAGCATAACTCTTAGAGTAGGCTCACACATTTCAATGGGGAGAACTGCTTCTGCTCCATATACCAACATAAAAGGGGTTTCCCCTGTGGAATTCTTTGTTGTAGTCCTGATAGACCAGAGAACATTGTACAATTCATCCACCCATAGACCTTTTGCAGCTTTCAACTTTTTCTTCATTCCTGTGCTGATGATCTTGTTGAAGGCTTCCACTTGTCCATTGGCTTGTGGATAGCCAACTGAGGCAAAATGAGCTGAAATGCCTTTGTATTCTAGCCATACTCTTAACTGTGGGGTCTCAAATTGAGGACCATTATCGAACACTATTGACTGAGGTACCCCAAACCTTGTTATTATATTCTTCCAAATGAACCATTTAACATCCCCATTTTTGATATTTGTCATAGGCTGTGCTTCTACCCACTTAGTAAAGTAGTCTACTGCAACCAAGACATACTTCCTTTGCCTTGATGCTTGTGGATATGGGACAAGAATGTCCATTCCCCACTTAGCAAAAGGTATTGGGCTCAAAATTGGATTTAAATTATTGGCTGCTCTTTGTGGTAAGTTACCAAACAGCTAACACTTCTTACGCTTTCTCACATAAGTGATGGCATCATGTCTCAGACTAGGCCAGTAATACCCAGTCCTTAGTGCCTTTTCTGCCAATGCCCTTCCTCCTATGTGAGAGCCACAAAAACCTTCATGGACATCTTCAAGTATCTCCTTTCCTTTCTCTGGAGTGATACACTTCAATAGTGGGTGAGTGAAAGACTTCTTGTATAGCTGCCCTTGCCATAAAACAAACCATGCATCTCTAGCTTTCACATACTTTGCTTGTTGTGGATTGTTTGGCAAGGTTCCATTGGTTTTGTATTCAATAATCTAATCCATCCAAGAGCTTCCTCGACTGATGAAATTAACATCCTCCATCTCTTCTATGCTTCTTTTCTCTTTAATCTCCCAAAAAACTGTTCGAGGATTCTCTCCAACTGTTGAGCTTGCTAATTTGGATATAGCATCTGCTTGATTGTTCTCAGATCTTGGAATTTGCATAATTTCAAACTTGTCCAAACTTTTCACTTCCTCTTGAAGTATATTCAGATATTTGGCCATGCTAGCATCTCTAGCTTCATAGTCCCCCAAGTATTGACTCACAATAAGCTGAAAGTCGGACATTGCCTCTATCTTCTTTGCCCCAGCGACTTTACATAGTTTGACTTCTACAATCAAGGCTTTATACTCAGCTTCATTATTTGATGTTTGAAACTTAAACCTCATAGCATACTCATAGGTGTCACCCTCAGGTGACTTACAAATAATGCCAGCCCCACATCCATTTTGAGTGGACGAGTCATCAACATACAAAGTCTAGTGATCAATACTTAGTTTCTCTATAGACAGCCTTGTCATTTCAACTATAAAATCTGCAAAAGCTTGAACCTTGATAGCCTTTCTTGGTTCGAAAGTAATGTCAAATGAGTCCATTTCTAGAGCCCACTTGAGCATCCTTCCAGATGTTTCCTTTGACAAAGCTTTCTTGAGTGGTTGATCAGTATATACAACATTTTTATGAGAAAGAAAATAGGGTCTCAACTTCCGGCTTGCCATAAATAATGCCAGTCCGAACTTCTCAATCAGAGCGTATCTGATCTCAGCATTTTGAAGTACATGACTCACAAAATATATTGGATGTTGGACCCCATCTTTCTCAGATAATAGAACGGCTGAGAGCGCATGGTCTAATACTGCTAAGTAAATAAACAAAGTTTCTCTTTGAATGGGGTTGATTAATCTTGGGAGAGTATGTAGGTGTTCTTTCAAACGAATGAAGGCTGACTCAGGTTCCTCCGTCCATTCAAACTCAGGATTACCCTTTCCTACTTTTTCCTTTCTCTTGATTGTATCAAAGAAATAACGACATTTATCACCTGCGCTTGATAAGAATCTACCAATGGCAGCTAGGCATCCGGTCAGCTTCTGAACCTCCTTAACGTTTCGGGGAGAGGTCATATCCTGAACAGCCTTGACCTTATCTGTATTAACTTCGATCCCTCTTTACTCCACAAGAAATCCCAAAAACTTTCCAGAAGTTACTCCAAAAACACATTTCTTTGGATTTAACTTCATCTTATAACCTCTCAACGTTTCAAAGGTTTCTCTTAAATCTGCCACATGATCTTTCATCTCCTTACTCTTGACAATCATATCATCAATGTATGCCTCAATATTCCTTCCCAACTGGTTCTTGAAAACATCTTTTACCAAACGTTGGAAGGTAGCTGGAGCATTTTTAAGACCAAATGGCATCCTTGTATAGCAATATAAACCCTTCTCAGTTACAAAAGCTATTTTCTCTTGATCTTCCTCCCATGGAGGAATTTGGTGAAATCCTGAATAGACATCCATAAAACTCAACAGGGCATGCCCTGTCGTGGAATCAACCAATCGGTCGATTTTTGGCAAGGGAAAACTATCCTTAGGACAAGCCTTGTTGAGATCAGTATAATCAACGCACATCCTTATTATACCATTTGGTTTTGGAACCAAGACTACATTAGCCACCCAATCAGGATGCTGGCATGGTCTAATGAATCCAGCCTCCAATAGCTTATTCACTTCTTCTTCAGCCGCTTTGTTGCAAAGTTCACCCAAATTCCTCTTCTTTCGACGGATTTGCTTAGCATCTGGTTTAACATTTAGTTTATGTACAACAATTCTCGGGTCAATGCCTGGCATTTCTTCAACATCATATGCAAAAAAATCTTTAAATTCTCTTAACAACTTTCTCATCTCTGCCCCAACATGGTAGTCAAGAGCCTGGCCTACTTTAACAATCCTATCGGGTTTGGCTTCATCAAGAATAAAATATTCATGTTGATCAACCGATTGAGGTCGAGTTACTTGACTCAGACTGTGAATGCCCATCAATTGATTTTTGGTCGTTCCCTCAACCTTTCTCTTCTTAGTTGGTTCTTCCACCTCTTCGACCTAGGAAGTAGGTTTGAGAGTGGTGATGTATCATTCTCTTGCCATTTGCTGGTCATCACGAAGATTACCAACTGCCCCATTGTTACATTCATACTTCATGAGCATGAGATGTGTAACAATAACTGCCCTAGAGTTGTTCAAAGTTGGTCGTACCAAAATTATATTGTAGGCTGACAGTTCTTTAACTACCAGGAACTTGACAACCATGTTCCTAGCACAGTCCTTGTCCCCTATCCTGATTGGCAGGGAGACAATGCCCAATGGGTTGATTACTCCTCCCCCGAAACCAATAATCGGATGATGGACAGGTTCCAAGGTGGATACATCATACTTCAACTTCTTTAAATAGGAATAACTAATCATATCTTACGAGCTTCCACAGTATTCGCTTTACTCTGATATTAGCCACCTTCAACTCCACCACCAAGGGATCATCGTGTGGTGTACGGACATTGCCCCGGTCTTTATCACTGATCATGACCTCGGGAAGTTTAACCTTAGCATCATGTCCCAGCTCTGGTGACTCTTCTCGGGAGAGACTTCGTAAGTACTCTTTATTCCCTCGAATGTTTGGTCCGCCAGCTGCAAACCCACCAGAGATGACGTACACCACATCCTCCTCTGTCTCCGTTCCATCTCTAGGCTCATTACCCTTAGAATCTGTTTTTTGCTTGGAGTCTTTCTCCTGAGATTTGATTAGGTGTTGGGAGATTTTTCCCTTGGAAGCTAGAGACTCAAGTGCTCTTTTCAGGTTGAAGCAATCATTAGTATGATGCCCCGTATCCTTGTGAAAGTGGCAATATTTGCTGGAATCTCTATTGTCTTTCGCACTTCTAAGTGGTGAAGGATCATCAATCATAACCTTATTTCGAACTTCTTTAAAAACTGGGTAGAGGTCTTTGGTGAACTCTACCTTAAGAGTATCATTCGACTTTCTTTTCTTGGTTTAGAAGTTTCCTCCCTTACTTGATGACCCAGTTGCCCAAGTGGCATGTTTCTTTTGATCTTTGTTTTTGGGGTTGTTGATCATTCCTTCTATCATCCTTTCTGTCTTTCCTAGTTGAAGCACAAAGCTCCTGGGCATGAATGAAACATTCTACCTCTTCCAGAATTCCCTTCAATGTCTTACAATTTCTTCTCACAACATCAAATTTAAAAGTTCCATCACGGAGACCTCTAAAGAAGCTGTCAAATGCCACTCCCTCAGATAAGTTTGGAATTTGCAAAGATTCAAGATTGAACCTTTGTACATAACTTCTTAGAGACTCTTTTCTCCTTGAACAATTTTGGCCAGATGCATGCTGGTCTTCTTCTCCCTTTTGTTAGCCATGAAGTGATGTACAAAAATGGTACTCAACTCTTGAAAGTTGTGAATCGATTGATCTGGGAGACTATTGAACCATTTCTGAGAAATTCCCTTCAAGGTGGCCGGGAAGTACCGGCACTATGTTGCATTATCTGGACCTTGAAAATACATTAAATGTTGGTAGGTAGCCAAATGCTCCTCTAGGTCAGTTGTCCCATCAAATGGCTCAATCTGAGGCATTTTAAACTTGTTAGGACGTGGATCCATCATGATGGACATGGAGAACGGTGTCTTCCATTCCATCACCATGTTGTTTGGTTTTTCTCCAATAAACCCCGTAGGGTTATGGGCAGCTTTTGTTGACTCTCTGCAAGAATCATTTGACTTACCTACATCTTCCCAGTACCTAATCATTTGTTCTCTTCTGGCCTTACCGACCTTATCAGCTTTCTTCTTCTCGATGAAGTCTCGTAAATTCTCTCGTTCTCCTGAATCCAAGGAGACATGATGGGAATCAGTCATCTCCCTGGTCGAGGAACCTTCTGATGAACCGGGTCGACCTCCTTCCCTTCAGGCCTTCTTGGCCTTCAGATACTCCCTTGTATCTATACTTGACGCCTTCTTGGCTTGAAGATATTCTCTTGCATCTTTGCTTGACGATTTCTTTTGCTCAAGATACTCTCGAGCATCACTTGATATAGCTTTCTTGAACTCAATGAGTTCTCTAGCATCAGTTTGTGTTTTGCTTGATCCAACTTCCTTACCTGCCAGCTCCCGTTTGGGCTTGTATTTGGGAGTGGCATGATACCTCTTCAGTGCTCCCCAATGAGCTTTCAGCGGAATTCGTTCTTTCTTTATTTTCTCAACTTTCTCGTGGAAAGTTAATCTTTCTTGGCCTTGGCTTTCTTCAATCATCACACCTTTTTGTTTTGAGGATGAAGGGTGTTGCGGCTCAACCTTCTCTCGAGTTTTCTTGGTGGAATACTCCCGTAGAGTTTCCGCCAGGTTCTCTTGGAACCCGGCCAAGATACTCTTGAGCTGAATCATGGTCACAGGTTGATTTCCAAAATCAGCTTGTTCTTGAGCTCTTCTAGGTGAGCCAGTACCTTCCCCAGTCTGGTAATTGCCAGTCTAGTCGAGATATTTGGTCTCATCCTCAGTAGGATTTCCACTTCCAGTCATTGTTAGGAGCCCTCCCCACATACGGCGCCAAATGTTGTTGCACGAGCAATGAGGTGGGGTAGGGATTGTGAGGACCTTGCTGACGTAGACCGGTGGTGTGGATTGATTCAACTCTTGCCAACGCACCCTCCTAGAACCTGCAATAAGGGACAATAATCCTTGTAGGATTATATCCCCCTTCGATGCTGAAGTAAATATTTGTAAGAGAGAAAGTTGATTAAGTAACAATAAACAAGTAAATAGTTTTAGAGAGAGGTTTTAGAGAGAAGTTTCCCTTAAATATTGTAAGTTTTCTCTTAATCTTGAATATAATCAAAATGAGGATTTTGAGGAGTATTTATAGCCTCAAGTATAATCCTCTAACCAATGAGGGCGCGACACTTGGCGCCATCTCCTTGACTCTTTTCCTTCATATGCCTTATGGGCTTTTGGCATTAGGCTTTCAAGGCCCAATGGTTTATTTTGGTTCTTCTTTGAACAACGAATTGGAGTACGACACGTGGCGGGGTATAATATTCCCTTTACTTGTTTCAAATAGACATGTGGCCCAGTTATATGATGACATGTGGCCCAGTAATATGATGACATGTGGCTATGTAGGACCTACTCATGGTAGATCCATCATTGCCACGTGGCAGTCCCATGTTGGCATTTAACACTAGATAGATGAACACGTAGCCCATCCAGAGGGTGACACGTGGCTGCCTACTTGGCACGCCACATCAGATCCGACCATACTTTGATAGAGTGATGCATCCACCTTTTCCTTGCCATCGTATTTTGGGAGCTTCTCGTTTGTAGCCATTGGTGTAGCCATTGGCTTACAATCACTCATGTTGAACTTTTTTAGCATATCACTAGTAGAAAAATCCTCTATTAGTATCGTTGATTTAGCCTTATTAGTATCGTTTTTAATTGGTAACAAATGGAGCAGTTACCAATAGCATCTTCTATTTGTATCATTGGTAGAAAACGATATTAATAGTCCTCCTATTGGTATCGTTTCTTGGTCAGAAAGGATACTAATATGATGCCTATTAGTATCCTTTGTTGTATCAATGATATTAATATCCAGGCTATTAGTATCATTGTTATTACACACGATACTAATAGCATATATGCATATATTTTTTTATGTTCCCATTTTATAGCTTGCATGTTCCCTGTTCGATTTTTGATCTCAGCCTATTATATAAATTACAATAATTGAAACTGAAACAAAATTAGTAATTCATATTTTATTAATAACTAATAAATTGTATACATAATATAATACAACGATCAATTAACTCGAATGTTTCTACAAAATAACCAAACTAATTTAATCCAAAAGTTTGCGATGAATACTTTATACAACATCACGTTCACGACAACCCAAGAAATTTAGTCTAAAGAATCTCGCCCACTGTTCACGAACCTCATCCAATTCTCTTTTGTTGTATGACGCCGACCTTGTAACATAGTCCTGTAAAAGTAATTGTTTAGCACAACAAATCCACAGCAAAAACAAAGTTTACCAAAGTATTCAATTTTGTTTCTGCAAAAACAATCCACAGCAAAACTTAAGGAGAAACCAGCGTTAAGCAATTTCTAACTTTCTAGCAGTCTTACAGAATCAGTAAAGTGATTAACTGATTTCTAACATTACAGAGTTAGAAAGTCCGTAATGTGCTTCATCTAATCAGTACTGATTTACTGAACCTGCACATTATAGTTTAGAAGACCAAAAAGACGAACACTCCTACCAAAATACAAATTTCCTATTCACTTTAAGTTCTAATTAAGTGCCACTGTACCAGTAGCAAATATGATATACGCTAATCAAGTTTAAACCAAATAGCAAATAATGACTGACTGTTTGAGCATCAAACACTCCTAAAATTTTCCTAGCTGCACATTCCGGTGTAAGAACCAAGCACATGAAATCAGATAACGCCCAAACTCTTCGACGTTTAATGGATTTCAGACTGCATATTTCAATGCCAAAGCTTAACAAATCAAACTATTATCCAATGACAACCAAATTGAAGCTTCAATTCCATAAATATCCATAATTCCAACATCAAGGACAAACTCAACAAGACAAAACCCCAAAACACCCTAATCGAAAACAAGTAACTTGGGACAGCATGGTAATCGCAGTCTATGTCCAAACCAGAGGACTAAAAAGATTAACATAACTTTTTCTTCAGAACAATCTCTTTCATAACTCACGAAAAATTCTCCCAAGTGAGAACATAAACAATTACAATAATAGATGAAAAAAGCAGTTTCACCAACATCGAATAGTGCACACTTTGGCATTCTTTCAACAAGTAGCCCACATATTCAATCAAAATGAGGTGTTTAGCACAACAAAAATGTGATCATTAACAAAAAAATATCGAAATGAATTGTAAGCATCACTATCAAAACAAACACCAAACCAAAGAAAATCCTCACTTGAGCATGGCAATCTGCAACATAAACACTTCTTCCAAGAGAGGAAACATGTGATTCGAAAGCGCTCCAACGAAAATCATTTCAATAGCCGCAATTCAAACAAAACTACCATGATTTAAATAATTAGAGCCATCAAATACAACGTAGTACATCCCATAAGTCCATAACATATATAAATAAAGTATTAGTACTAGTACTTTCAACTTCCATGTTAAAACTTTAAAAGACAAATCACACAATAATATATAAGTTATTACAAAGTTCAAAAGTATGTGACTGTGAGCGTGAGTGCGTGTGTGGCTGTCAGTGTCAGGGCATGCATATATAAGCAACAACACATGCAAGACCCAAAGAAAGTGGTGTTCATAACCACTTTCTCCCCGAAACTTCACCAAAATCCCAAAGTATCACCTCCAAATACAAGCAACAACACAAGACTCAAAGAAAGTGGTGTTCATAACCACTTTCTCTCCGAAACTTCGCCATAATCCCAAAAGTACTCCAACCACTCTAGAAATACTACATAAGGCTTGTGCAACCCAAAAACGTGACAGGTTCCATAAAATTAAACTTAAACTTTGATGCTTCCAACTAACTTTCATTTGCTTAACATCACCTTTCCATTCGCGCATTTGCTTCACTATGTCAAGCATATATTTCATGACGTAGTATCCGCAATCCAAACCACTACTTTGTTGGGCGCACTAAAAATATACGGAAAAGAGAGCTTCTCATTAAATCAAACTATAATATACTAAGGTTCTATGTAATTAGACACTCAAGGTCTCACCCGTATACATACCTCTACTCGTGTGACATTGAACACCAATTTTGAACATTCTTTCTTCCTTGCTCGGTAAGACTCGTAAGCACTGAAATAAAATATATCCCATTGAACACAACTATAAAATAATTGAACAACACTTTTTGTTAAAACATTGAATTATAATGCCTTACAGGGCAAAAACATTCTCACAACTCAATTGACGTGGATGATGTTGAGCCAATGGGTCGAATTGATAGATTACCCCCTCACTTAAATCAATTGCCATGAGAATCCAATGATTGCTACAAAAATTACAATAATTAATCATGTCATCCATACTTAACCAGTTCACTACAAAGCATGCAAAGAGTAAAATTAGGAGTAAATAAGTTCATACTTTTCATTGTAAGGGGCTAAAACAAGCCAACTGTGTGAATCTTTGTTCTGGAGTTCGCACATGAACGCTCGTTTCACATATCCAACTACCTCCAAAAAACTTCTCTTGTATTCGGTTCCAGAGATTCTATGGGGACACAAAAAGGTTACGTACTCCACTTTGCATGTGGAGATCAATTCTTCAACTAGATAGTTGTAATTGAAAACAAAGTATTCATAAATAACAATTTAAAGGAACATAACATACCATCCTCTCAAATTTAGATGTCTTAGTCTCTTACCGAATGTACACATGGATCACCGACACGTTTATACACGCTCCTCTAACTACTTCATCAATATCGGTAGATGTTACCCATATTTCTTTATCTTCCTTCAAATACAATAGCGGCGCCTTAAGCAAAACACGTACTTTGTCTCTCATAACGCTCTACTTCCTTCCCCATTTGATTCTTTAAAATATTTAAAACATAAAAATGATTTCATATACATTTGTTTTTGACATAAATACTACATTTTAGAATTGATATAACAATAGAAATGCGCAAACATTCTTAAATGGAGTTTAAATCTTAATTTCAAGTAATTAATTATAGATTAATTGATCATACAAGTACCTATTGTTTTGGGCAGTCAACGTAAACACCTTCCTCGCGGGCATACACTTCATCTTCTACGACATCGTCTCCATTACGTACAATTTGAACACCGATTGAAAAAGGAGGAGTGGCATCAAATTAGTCATAGTCTTCCTCATCCACCACATCTTCGACTCCAACAATACCTCTCCTCCTTGAACAACTACATAGCAATAGGGGTTGATATTGTCTTTGACGTAGGATATTTGCTTGGCTAGTGATGCCAAGACAAAAGGTTCCTCAGTATCTCTAAAGAGCCTTGAATCAACAACAGTCATCCCATCATCGTTAACTTTCTTACCACGCCGATTATCCACCCATTTGCATCTCAGAATAGGAACTTTGAAATCAAGGTAATCAAGCTCCCATATCTCTTCAATAAACCCATAGTAGAATTGTGTGGCATCAACTGGTCTGTTATCCCTTGCACTTGAATATTCCGTAAAAGAAGCGAGAACCATTACACCACTATTCTGGTGTACACTCTTTGCATCTTGCCGTTTGGTGTAAAAGCAATACCCATTGATATCATACCCCTCAAAAGCCATAACAAATGGCCTTGGACCTCTTGACAAACATTCAATTGTGTGGGAGATATTATTGTTAGAATCTCTTAATGCATCATGCACTTCTCCTTGAAACCATTTGTCAAATGTCCGATTATGCACTTTCATTATCCAAAAAGGTGTCTTATTTGGATTGAGGAGAGTCAACTCATTCATATGCTTTTCCAGGTAAGGGTGAACTTCAGAAAGGTGTTGTAGAACACAACGGTGAGCTTCAGAAAACCTATGAGGGGAGGTTTCAACTGCCTGCGATTGATTGTTCCACGACCCTGAAGTTTACCCTCATGACGCGACTTGGGAAGTCCTATGTCCTTAGCCTTTTCCACAAAATCAGCACAAAACATTGAAGCCTCCTTAGCCGCATACCTTCTTACCAAGCTAGCATCAGGCCTTGCCCGATTCATAACCACCCTTTCAAGAAACCCATGTACCTCTCAATAGGGTACATCCACCGCAAAAAAACATGACCACACTCTCTAATTTCACGCACAAGGTGCATCATCACATGAACCATTATGTCAAAGAAAGAAGGAGGAAAATACATCTCAAATTTGCATAACGTCTCCACAAGATCATCTTGTATTTTGTCAAGCTCATTTGGATCTATTACCTTACTACATATCTTATTAAAAAAAGACTTAACTACACAATAGGCTCCCTAACATGTTTAGGCAACAATCCTCGGAGAGCAATGGGAAGGAATACTTGCATCATGACATGGCAATCATGGGACTTCATACCAATCAACTTCTTATCGGCAAGAGATACAAATCGCTTTACGTTCGAAGAGTATGCAGACGACACCTTGATGTCATGCAAACACTCACAGAAGGTATTTATCTCTTCTTTAGACAACGTGTAGCCAACATGTGGTAAATATGCTTTGTTCGTAGAATCATTGTATTCTGGCCACAAATTGGGTCTGACATGTTCATACTGCATGTCTTGTCGTGCTTTGAGACCATCTTTTGTCTTTCCGGACATGTTTAGCAAAGTCCCAATTATTGAGTCACACACATTCTTTTAAATATGCATGACATCAAGACTATATCTAACTGTTAAAAACTTCGAATAAGGTAAATACCACAAAATAGACTTTTTTCCCATAGAACACCCTTATCCTTGGCAACACCCTTCTTTCCCTTTCTTCCCTTTTTTTGACCTGATTTTTGACACTTTTCCACACCCTCGATTTTGGCCCTTTTACCATATACTGTAGTCACATTCTGCATTTTGTCATACAATTGCAATCTAAACTTTGGCTCACCAGCTACCCTATTCTCAATCTGACCATTAAATCGTGATTTCATCTTTCGATATGGGTGATAGTGAGGGAGCCATTTTTTATGATGTCTGTACACATTCTTATTGGAGAACTTCAAATAATCATCATCTCCATCATCCTCACATACCGGGCATGCATATGCACCTTTAACTTTATAACCAGACCAGTTTCCATAGGCCGAAAAATCATTTATGGTGGCCATAATCATTGCACGACAGGTGAAATTCTTACTTGTATGTGCATCAGACATCGTCACACCTTCATTCCACAATAGCATCAGATCATCTATCAAGGGGGCTAAGTATATATCTATGTCATTTCCAGGTTGCTTAGGACCAGATATAAGGAGTGACAACATTATATACTTGCGCTTCATGCAAAGCCATGGAGGTAAGTTGTATATAGTCAACAAAATAGGCCATGACCTATGTTGAGTACTGAGTGTGGCGTGAGGATTCATACCATCTGTACTTAATCCAAGCTTAAGGTTCCTAGGCTCATTACCAAACACAGGGAACTCCTTATTTATGTCAACCCATTGTTTGCAATCACCTGGATGCCTAATAAGTCCATCTTTCTTCCTGCCCTCAGCATGCCACACCAAGTTCTTAGCATCTTTCGGAACTAAAAAAAATCTCCTGAACCTCGGAATGACCGGAAGATACCATAACAACTTTGCTGGAGGAGGTTTTTTACTACATTGTTCACCTCCTTCCACTACCTTATAGCGTGACAATCCACATTTCGGACATGTATCCAAGTTCTCGTACTCATTTCGATAAAGCACACAATCATTAGGATACGCATGTATCTTTGTGTACTCTAACCCTAAGGGGTTGATCAATTTCTTAGCATAGTAGGCAGACTTAGGCATGGCATTACCATCAGGACACATGTCCTCAAACGCTTCCAAAAATGCTGAGAAACACATGTCGATGACACCAAATTTGCTCTGTATATTAGACAAACACAACAGCGCTGAAAGCTTGGAATACTTAGTACAACCCGGCAAAAGTGGAGTCTCATTAGCACTTAACAACTCCTCAAACATGCGAGGCTTATCAGTGAGATGGTCTCCAATAGAATCCATCATATCTTTCATCTGATCTTCCTCCATGCCGTCATTAACAAACTCTATGCTTTCATTACCCACACCAGGATTACCCCCTACCCCAGCACTAACATTGGCACTCCCAGATTCCAATGTTTCACCATGCCAATACCAAGTCTCATAATCGGCCCTAAACCCGCGACGAAACAAGTGAATCTTTATGAAACTTCTGTCAGACCATCGTTTCCCATTACAACAATCCCGACAAGGGCAACATATGTACAGCTTCTTCCCTAGCCTCTCTTCTTCTGCGGCTTGATTTTGTAATGCTGCTTCACAAAATTCCTTAACCCCCTCTTCAAATGCTAACTCTCGTCGATCACCATACATCCAAGAACGACTCATTTTTAATAATAAAATTAAACAAGTTCTCACATAACAATTACATAGTATTAGACTCAAACATCACGTAAAATACACACATAATATATCAGAATTTACATACATATCAAAGTAAACTTCATTGCATGAATAATGAATGCAGTCAGTAGGGTCCCTTATCACTCCAACCTAACCCATCCTTGCACATGTAATCTCATTAACAAATATTTGCCTTCTTTTTAGTTGTAAGGAAAATCCGGCAGCATCTCCCTACTGTTCTTCAAGTGCACGATGTACAGGAATACACATATACATATGCACTCGAAGAATAAGTAGAGAAATAATGAACCGAAATTTTCTTTCGTACCAAAAAGAAGCCAAATATTTGCAGTCTAAATGAGATTACACGTGCAAGGATAGTCCCAAACTGGGGACTATTCAAGACATATTCCTAATGAATAAGTCTTGAACGGGTAACTAGGCTTATGACAATGCAGTATAATACAAACCATTAAGTATATTCTAAATTTTACATCCAAAGCACATACAACAATCCAAAGAATAACTACATTCAAATGATCGACATACCACAAGTCAACAAGCCTTAACAAACGAAACAAAAATTCAAGTTAATTTCTTTTATAAATTATATACAAATATTCAACCAATTCACAAGTGGAAACGAATTTTTACAAAATATTATATTTTCAACTAAACTCACCTCTTTTTCTTTTGAAATTTAGCTGGTATTGGTTGAAGAAGGCTTAGTTTCCTCGGGTTCCCTGCATATTATCACATATGCAATCGAAACACATAGATTCATAATATTACAGCCACACAACATTGAATCAAAAAATTACAACAAAGCTATCATGTAAAACCAATTAAACAAATCGATTAAGAAAATCGCAAAAATTCGACACAATTGCGAATTTGATCCTTGCGACGGTTCACGCAAGTGGTAGTGAGCGATAGTAGTATAGCAATAATTTTTTTTCATAGCGATGCGTACTCTTACCACAACTACGCCTCCGTTTTGAGGAGCAATTTTTTTTTCATTGCGATGCGTACTCATACCACAACTACGCCTCCGTTTTGAGGAACAATTTTCGCGACGTGTCAAATTTTTATTGTGATAGTTTATAATAGCATCCATAAGCATTTCAGCAAAGCAATAATACAATAAGACAACAACAGTAACTTAGGAGTTGAAGATGAAAAGGTTAAATAGTTTAATTAAGCAACATATAAATCATCATAGAAGCAATAGAATCCAATATAAGTAAATTTGAATTATGGCTCTACACATGAAGCAGTAGAGTAATTAACATCGAACAAGAAATGAAACATCAAATACAATATAAACTACCTTTCAATTTGTCAAATTCTCCTCAAACCATGTTCTAACTTCCTCCGCCTGCAAATCAAATGCATAAAGCAGCATGAGCAACCAGGATCAATGGATAAAACAAATGAATCCTACATCAAAACAGTACTCGGTTACTAGTTTTACCTTCTTTTTATGAACAACTAGCTCATCCAAAGAACGCGGTCTATACTTATCAACCCAAGATTCCGCCCCATTAAGCCTCCTAGAAGAGTTATAAGAGTTACATTTCAAACAAGCTTACAATTAAAATAGCCATAGTCTAGGCTACAAGAGTTACATTTCAAACAAGCTTTCACTGGCACACAGGCTCACTCAGTCACTCACTCACACACTCACAGTCACTCACTCAGTGACTCAATCACTCAGTCACTCAGTCACTCACACACTAACTGTCACACTCACTCACTCACTCACTCACTCACTCACTCACTCACTCACTCACTCACTCACTCACTCACTCACTCACTCACTCACTCACTCACTCACTCACTCACTCACTCACTCACTCACTCACTCACTCACTCACTCACTCACTCACTCACTCACTCACTCACTCACTCACTCACTCACTCACTCACTCACTCACTCACTCACTCACTCACTCACTCACTCACTCACTCACTCACTCACTCACTCACTCACTCACTCACTCACTCACTCACTCACACACTCACAGTCACTCACTCAGTGACTCAATCACTCAGTCACTCACACACTAACCGTCACACTCACTCACTCACACACTCACAATCACTCACTTGGTCACTCAGTCACTCACACACTCATAGTCACTCACTCAGTGACTTAGTCACTTACTCCCTCACACACTCACAGTCACTCACTCACAAACTCACAACCACTCACTCAGTGACTCAGTCACTCACACACTCACAGTCACTCACTTACAAACTCACAATCACTCACTCACACACTCACAGTCAATCACTCAGTGACTCAGTCACTCACAATCACTCACTCACACACTAAAATTTACAGTCACTTACTCACACACTCACACTCACACTCACAGTCACTCACTCATACACCCACAGTCACTCACTCACACACTTACACACTCACAATCACTCACACATTCACATTCACTCACTCAGTGACTCAGTCACTCACTCCCTCACACACTCACACTCACAGTCACTCACTCACACACTCATAATCACTCACTCAGTCACTCACTCAGCCACTCACACACTCACAGTCACTCACTAAGTGACTCAGTCACTCACAATCACTCGGTCACTCACAATCACTCACTCACAATCACTCACTCACACACTGACATTTACAGTCAGTCACTCACTCACACACTCACACACTCACAGTCACAGTCACTCACATTCATAGTCACTCACTCACACACTCATAGTCACAACTCACACAGTCCTAAAAACAAAAACCCTAATTGAGGACTCGAATTCGGTAAATATAAACAATTGTTGAATAATTCACAATAAAAATTTGAATAAACAATAGAAGAACAAAAAAAAAATTGAGTAATTATCGACAAATACCTAATTGAAATAAAAAAATTGAGATTTAACAAATAAAAAAAATGGAGAATTCAAATACCTGATAAAACGAAGATCTTCGTGAAGAGTGACTGAGAAGAAGAGCGAATTTGAGAGGAAGTGAGGAATTTGAGAGGAAGAGTGAGAGAATTTGAGAGGAAGAGTGAAATCTTCGTTTTTGTGAGAGGTTGAAGAGTGTGAAGAGTGAGAAAGTAAGAGTGACTGTGAAGTGAGAAGTAAGAACTGAGTTTCTTTTCTTACTTTTTTTAAAAGAGGGTCGCATATATTAATATCGTTTCTACCAAAAACGATACTAAATATAAGTCACGTTGGTATCTCTTTTTTTTAGAACGATACTAATGTACTTCATATTGGTATCGTTTTTGTATGAAACGATACTAATGTACTTTATATTGGTATCGTTTTTAAAGAAACAATAGTATTAGTTGTAATATTAGTATCGTTTGTGGGTAAAAAGAAACCAATAGGTATTGTATCGGTATCCTTTCTTTCCAAAATGATACTAACAGTTGAATATTAGTATCATTTTTGTAACAAAGAATACTAATATGTAGTTACTAATAGGCATTTTTCCACTAGTGTATCCTCGGCATATTTTTCTTAAGAGAGAAATATTCTGCCTGGACTTTGTTTGACTTGCATCCCAAGGAAGTACTTCATAGCTCCGAGGTCTGTCATTTCATACTCTGACATCATTGCCTTCTTAAATTCTTCTATCATCCTCAAATCGGTGCCTGTGTAGATTAAGTCATCTACATATAGGCATAAGATGAGAAATTTTGATCCATGGGTCTTGATATAGAGTGATGGCTCACTTGGGCTTTTTGTAAACCCATTTTGGAGAAGATAGCCATCAATTTTGCCGTTCCATGCCCGAGGAGCCTGCTTGAGTCCATAGAGGGATTTTCGAAGGCGATATACTTTATCTTCTTTGCCTTCGATTACGTATCCTTGAGGTTGTTCAACATACACCTCTTCTTCTAGCTCCCCATTGAGAAATGCAGACTTGACATCTAATTGATAAACTGATAACTTGTATTGTGTAGCAAGGGCAAGGACTGACCTGATTGTCTCCATGCGGACCACTGGAGCATACGTCTCATTGAAGTCAATACCAGGTTGTTGTGAGTAACCTTTTACCACGAGACGTGCCTTGTGATTTTGGATGGAGCCATCTTCACTGAACTTGGTCTTGTAAACCCATTTGAGGCCTATAACTTCTTTGTCTTGTGGCTTCTCCACGAGCTTCCATGTATTATTCTTCTCTATCATTTTGATCTCTTCGTTCATAGCGTTGATCCATTTTTCTTCTTGAGCAGCTTCTTGAAAGTTTTATGGTTCGCTTGCGAAGAGTGCCATGGTTGCATGATTGCATTGGTAGTCTTCTAAGTAGCCCTAGGGACGCTGATCTCGATGTGATCGTCGAACTTCTTGTGTAGGGTTTGATTCTGGTCATGAACTTGAACTTGATGGTGATCTTGGACTTCTTGATGGTGAACTTGGATTGTTTGATGGTGATGGAATTGTTGGTGATTGAGTTGGTGACTGACTTGGGTCTTCTCCTTGATTTGGGCTTGGTGGTGGAATGACTGATACTGGAACTTCTTGATCATTCTCATTCCATTGCCATTGCGATCCTTCATTGAATATGACATCTCTTGATGATCAACTCCTTAAATTCGGGCTGATAGAGTCGATATCCTTTGAACTCGTCACTGTATCCTATGAATATACATTTTTCTCCTTTTCCATCTAATTTATCCCGATTGTCCTTCGGGACGTGGGCATATGCGATACACTCGAATACTTTGAGGTGCTCAACTCTTGGCTTTCGTTTATGCCAAGCTTCGTAGGGTGTCTTGCTCTTTATTGCTTTTGTGGGAGATTTGTTGAGGATGTAAATAACTGTATGGACAGCTTCGGCCCAGAAATATTTAGGTAGATTTTTTCCTTGCATCATATAGCGGGCTCTATTTCTTCTTTCCACCACACCATTTTGCTGAGGTGCGCGTCTGACTGTGAGCTCCTTTTTGATTCCATGTTCTTTACAAAATTTGTTGAATTCATTACCTGTGAATTCTCCTCCACGATCATTTCTTAGAACCTTTATTGAATGCCCACTTTGTTTTTCTGTGAGGGCTTTGAATTGCATGAAGCAGGATAAAGCTTCTGATTTTCTCTCCAAGAAATATACCCACATCATGCGTGAAAAATCATCAACGAACAATAGAAAAGAACGTTTTCCTCTAAGAGACGGATTCTTGGTAGGGCCCCATATGTCCGCATGGACTAGTTCTAATGGTGCTCTAGCCCTCCAAGATGGGGTTGTGAATAGTGGTCTATGCATTTTTCCATAAATACAACCCTCACAAATTTTCTTTTCATTAGTGATTGGTGGCAATCCAATCACCATATCTCTATTTTTTAATAGCTTTATACTTTCAAAATTTAAATGCCCGAATCTTAAATGCCACAATGTGGATTCATTCCTTAGGGTTGTAGTAGACTCCAATTGCATTTTAAGTGGAAATATTTTATTAAGAGCCATTTTATTAGTAGTGATTAATTGCCCTTTTTTCTTATCAAATATGTGGGCATTGATTATTATCAAATTTTACCATGTAACCCTTTTGGACTAATTGGCCCACACTTAATAGATTTTGTGCAAGTCCATGAACATAAAAGACATCGGGGATGAATTTAGAGGAGCCATTTTTAGTTTTAACAACAATTGTTCCTTTTCCGGCAATTTCTTGATTACTCCCATCACCAAGTGTTATTTGTGATTTTATGTTTTCATCAATATTAACAAATGAATTTTTATTGCCGGTCATGTGCACTACAACAAAAATGACATTAGGTAGCACCCTTAGAGTGTTACATAAAGGATTAAAAGTGTTTCCTTTGACAATAAGTAACACTTTTTAAGTGAAACATATGCTCATGATACCTATTGTCAAAGGTAACACTTTTTAAGATCAATGGTAGCACTTTGAAAAGTGTAACTTAAAACTACTTTAGTATCACTTTTTTAAATATGTTGTAACATTTTGAAAGTGTTACATTGAATACTATAAGTAACACTTTTTATACCTTAAGTATCATATCCGTTAACCATAGTAACACTTTCATAAACTTTATATATCATATTTATAACTTTATGTAACACTAAACTAGTGCTAAAGTAACACTATATTTAATATTATATAACATTTGTCGATCAACATATAAAACATTTTTTTATTTAAAAATAATAATAATATTTATTATTAATTTTATGATGATGATGATGGTGATTTTGATTTTGACAATGATAGCTATAATAATAATAATAATAATAATAATAATAATAATAATAATAATAATAATAATAATAATAATAATAATAATAATAATAATAATAATAATAATAATAATATAAATCAGATATCTATGTTTCAATACATTCCACTCATTTTATTAATGGTAGTTTGATAAGGTTTGAACAAGGTTTCATTCATGGGAATTTTAAGAGCGCTTGCAAAACAAACGCTATCTTTTTACGCATTATATCATGAGCCACTATTAAAAGTTAGTAACTGTTATGGTCTATTTTCTCTGACTAGACTCGACCCCAGACGAGTCAGTAACTGTTAGTCCGAGATTCATGGAGACTGTTGAGCGGTTCAAATTAATTCTTCAGCAGATTCAGAGGGTTGAACAAGTCTACTGTGAAGGTACATTGAACCTGGACAGAAATTAGACTTCGTGGAGAAAAAGAAGGAAACTACTCTCCTATTTTTTAGGAGATGCAGTTATTCACTTAAGAAGACCGTTGTAAATGTTTCCTAGGTCACAGTGCTATAAATTCAGCTCACTAATCAGTCCAAAGACACAACGACAGCTCACTGTAAAATACTCCTAAGCTAAATCACTCCCAAATTGTACTCTAAGCAAAGCTCATCCTACGTTTATCATAGTGAAACGGTGGAATTACTCCCACCCGCAGTTTTTCCCACTTTGGGTTTTCTGCGTCATCAAAATATTGTGTCTTGTCTACTTTAATTTCTTTCGTTTTTATACTTTTCATTATTACTCTTTATTCATCGAATTGCATAATCCATCTAGCCGTCGTAGTCCCAACCTAAGATCGTTCTAAGCGATTTTTGGCATAAACAATTTGGCGCCCACCGTGGGGCCGACGACTAGATCTCACTAGGCGAACCTTCTACATTTAAAGTTTCTAAACCATCCCTAGCATTTATCATGGAAACAACCTCTCCAACCTATGATGAAATGAGAGACGCTATGCTGAAAGCATACGAAGATCTGAAGAAACATTGTGAGGAAAATGAAAGACTGGCCTCTGAAAGTCAGAAGTCCATCGACGACCTTCGCAAGGAAATCGAATCTGTCAAAAGCAGAGCTCTACAGCAACACCGCAACACTGAGGACGTGCCTCGCATGATGAGTCTTACCTCAGTCGAAGAAGAAGACGATGATACGGGAGAGGATCACGATCAGGAGCAGAACAACAACGACCAAGGCGATGGCCGGGATGACGAGACAACCAGGAAGATAGCTCGCATCGAGGCCCAGAACGCTAAGCTGCTGAAGATACTCAAAAGAATGCCAGGAGCAACCCTGCCCGTCGTGACTGAAGAAGAGGATGGATATGCCGCATCTCCTTTCGTGGAAAGCATTACTATGGCTGACATCCCTAGGAGACTGAACATCCCCCCTCCGACGAAGCTGTATGACGGTAGCACGTGCCCCATAGAGCATATCAACCACTACAAGCAGCATATGTGGCAGTACTCGATCCTGCGTCACCTCCTGTAGCCTGTCCTCTGCAAATCCTTTGGCGCAACCCTGACGGGTCCCGCCTTAGAATGGTTGTGTGATGTTAAACGCGGAACTATTACTAATTTCAAATCTTTGTGTGACAGGTTCTATGGCAAGTTCGATGCCTCCAGGAACGTCGAGAAGCAGACCAGTGACCTGTATCGTATAGTGCAGATGAAGAACAAACCAGTCCGTGACTATTTTGCCAGATTCAACAAAGAAATGATCGGCATAAAAAACTACGATGTCAGGACTGCGATCGAAGCTTTCAAAAGAGGACTGTACACAGACTCGGAGCTGTACCGCGACATGACCAAGTACCTGTGCCTGACGTTCGAAGAAGTCAAGACTAGAGCGTTAGCACAAATGAGACTCGAAGACGATATGGCAATCTGTAGAGCCTTCAACCTGACTGAAGCTGAAACTAGTCAAAGGAGCAACGATCGACGATCTCAGCGAAACAACCGACGAGACAGACGTCGAAAGCCTTACGACAGGCCTGACCGGGTAAACAATGTCAATAATGGTAACGGAACTGACACTCGTTCTGATTTTGACAGGTCCAAGAAGAATGATGCCGACACATACCCCGACATCAAGGAATACGGATTCTGTGTCGACATCGGGGGCGTGGTGAATGCCATCCAATCTCTAGGGAACGTAGCCAGATGGCCAAGGAGGAGTGACAAACCATCCGAAAACAAGGACAAATCTCGATGGTGCGACTATCACGCTGACCATGGACACACTACTGAAGAGTGCAACGCCTTGAGAAAAGAAGTGGCTTATTTACTCAAAAAGGGATTTCTTAAGGAACTGAAGGGCAAAGGAAGCNTTTCTTAAAGAACTGAAGGGCAAAGGAAGCTCAAATGCCCGAGACGCGTCTGGACGAAATCCTCCTAAAGCACCCCCTCCAAACAAGGTAATCAATGTGATTTCTGGTGGATCTGATATTTGTGGACTAACCTATTCTGCAGCTATGAAAGTAGCAAGAATGAGGACACCTAAAAATGTCGTACCAAGTGACGCAGCACCGAGCCGCGACAAGGAGCTCGAGTCCATGACAATAGCCTTCGACGAATGCGACTTGGGAGATTACAGAGAAGAACATCACGATGGATTGGTCATATCCCTCACGATAGGAAACTGCTTACTGAGACGAGTCTTGATCGACGGAGGAAGTTTGGTAAATGTTCTGTTCAAAAGCACCATCGAAGACATGGGGATCGACACCAACGACGTTACCCGCAGATCGACCGTGCTCGTTGGGTTCAGCGGAGAAGCTCTCAACACCGTAGGAGAAATCGTGCTACCTACGTATGCCCATGGAATGAACCTGGCGACTCGTTTCAATGTGGTGGACTGCCCATCAGCCTACAACGCCATCATCGGCCGACCTTGGATTCACAGAATGAAGGCAGTCCCGTCAACGTACCACCAGACGATCAAATTCCCTACAATGTGGGGAGTGCAAGAGATCAAAGGAGAAAGACAACAAGCTCGCAAATGTTACAGCACGATGATGAAGCCATCCAAGATGACGGCGTAGCAATTACAGCACGGACCAGTGACAAAAGATCCTGACGAGCAACAAGTTGACGAAGTAGCGCTGGATTCCGACAAACCAGAACAGACGGTCAGGATTGGCGCGTCACTAGACCCAGGTATAAGAACTGAATTAGTCAATTTTCTTAAGACTAACATCGATTGCTTCGCTTTGACACATGAAGATATGATAGGTATAAGCCCAGACGTCATAACTCACAAGTTAAATGCCGACCCAAGCTTCAAACCAGTCAAACAGAAAAGGCGCAAGTTTGCCCCAGAAAGAAACCAAGTCATCAACGACGAGGTTCAGAAACTCATCGAGACAGGGAAAATCAGGGAAGTAAAGTACCCCGACTGGCTAGCAAACGTCGTGGTAGTAGCTAAGAAAAACGGCAAGTGGAGAGCTTGCATAGACTTCACGGATCTCAACAAGGCTTGCCCCAAGGATCCATTTCCACTTCCGCACATAGACGCCATGGTAGACGCAACAGCAGGGCATGAATTGTTGACGTTCATGGATGCCTACTCAGGATACAATCAAATCTTGATGCACCCAGAAGATGAGGAGAAAACAGCATTCATGACGGACAAAGGAGTTTACTGCTACAAAGTCATGTCATTTGGACTCAAAAATGCTGGAGCGACGTACCAACGACTAGTCAACAAAATGTTCAAAGATTTACTAGTAGAGACAATGGAAGTTTACATCGATGACATGCTCGTCAAGTCTAAGATAGCTAAGGATCACGTGACGCATCTAAGTCAATCGTTCGACGTGCTTCGACGGTATGGTATGAAATTGAATCCCACCAAATGCTCGTTCGGAGTAAGCGCAGGGAAATTCCTAGGATACGTCGTCACTCAGCGAGGCATCGAAGCGAGTCCAGACCAAAACAAAGCTCTGGTCAACATCCAGTCTCCAAGGAACGTCAAGGAAGTCCAGAAACTCACAGGACGCGTCGCGGCCCTAAATAGGTTCATATCTAAGTCGTCAGACAAATGCCACTTATTCTACAACGTCCTAAAGAAAAACAAAGGGTTCGACTGGACAGAGAAGCATGAGGAAGCTTTGCAGCAGTTGAAGCAATATTTAGCCTCGCCTCCACTGCTGTCTAAGCCCGACGCTGACGAGACCCTACAGTTGTACCTAGCAGTCAGTGAAGTGGCAGTCAGCGCCGTCTTAACTAGAGAGACGAAGGAACAGCAACTGCCAATCTACTACGTCAGTAAGTCTCTGCTTGACGCAGAGACCAGGTACCCTTTAATTGAAAAACTAATTCTTGCATTAATTACTGCCGTTAAAAAATTACGCCACTACTTTGAGACACATCAAGTAGTGGTAAAAACTAACTTTCCCATCAAGTCAGTTTTACGCAGACCAGACTTATCAGGTAGAATGGGAAAATGGAGCATAGTCCTAAGCAGCTACGACATTAGGTACCAGCCAAGAACGACGATCAAATCCCAAGCACTTGCAGATTTTGTGGCAGACTTCAGTCCTGAACTAAGCCCAAAAGCAGAACAGGAACTCAAACGAATCAACGAAGTGGCAGAAGAGGCAGTCTGGACAATGTTCTGCGACGGGTCATCAAATCAATGTGGAGCAGGTTTGGGACTCATCCTGAANGGAGCAGGTTTGGGACTCGTCCTGAAGTCGCCACAAGGGGACATGATAGTACAATCCATAAGCTGCGATTTTAAAGCCACCAACAACGAAGCAGAATACGAAGCCCTCATAGCAGGAATGACGGTTGCCAAAGACCTTAGGGCGACTGGACACAACGTATACAGCGATTCACTCCTAATAGTGAGTCAATTGAATGGGGAATTCGCAGCCAAAGATTCCAAGATGGCAGCCTACCTAACCTTAGCCAAAGAAAAAGCCAAAACTTTCAACCCATTTTCAATCAAACAAATTCCAAGAGACAAAAATAGCCAAGCCGACGCACTTGCGAATCTAGGCTCAGCACTCAGAAAATCTCCCTTCAAAACCATTCCCATGGTACACTTGACTAAGCCATCCGTTGACATGTCCCACGTGCCAGAAATTTTGGAAATCTCTGACGAAGCAAACTGGACAACTCCAATAGTCAACTACCTGAAGCATGACATCCTGCCCGACGATCCTCAGGAAGCAAGGAAACTAAGGTTCAAAGCTTCTAAGTATACAATATTACATGACGTATTATTTAAATGTTCCTCCACAGGTTTACTGCAAAGATGCCTCGTCGGGGATGAACAAAAGGCTATGTTGCAAGAACACCATGATGGCGAATGTGGCAATCACTCTGGAGGACGAAGCTTGTCTAACAAGCTGCTCCGTCTGGGATACTTTTGGCCAGACCTGAAGAAAGATGCAGAAGAATATGTCGCCAAATGCGACAGTTGCCAAAGATATGCAGGAGTGACACATAGACCACCTGAAGAATTACATCCAACGCTTTGTCCATGGCCCTTCATGAAATGGGGGATGGACATAGTGGGGAAACTTCCCCCGGCACCAGGGCAAAAAGTGTTTTTATTAGCACTGACGGACTACTTCTCTAAATGGATCGAAGCAGGTTCATTTAGCCAGGTACGAGACAAAGAAGTCATTTCATTTCTCTGGACTAACATCATATGCAGATTTGGAATCCCATCAGAGATAGTCTGCGACAACGGATCTCAGTTCATCAGCGACAAGACTAGACAGTTCTGTGACAAATGGAACATCAAGCTACGTATGTCAACACCAAGATATCCACAAGCCAATGGACAAGCAGAGTCGAGTAACAAAGTTATCATTGCCTCACTCAAGAAAAGACTCAACTCAGCCAAAGGAAGATGGGCTGAAGAGTTGCCTGCGGTTCTATGGGCAAACAGGACGACGCCTAGAACATCGACGGGACAAACCCCGTTTTCCCTAGTCTACGGATGCGAGGCTGTCCTGCCATCAGAAGTACGAATCCCAACTGCCAAATACGATCTCATGACAGAAGAGCAGAATCAAGACGAGATGGCCTCCAACATCGACACGCTTGAAGAACTAAGAGAAGACGCATATCTAAGAATGGCGACGCATCAGCAAATCGTCGCAAGAAGCTTCAACAAAAAAGTTAAGGCAAGAGTATTCAGAATTGGGGACTGGGTATTAAGGAAAGTGTTCCAAAATACCAAGGACCCGACAGATGGTAAGCTGGGGCCAACCTGGGAGGGACCATATCAAATCATCGACATAGCAGGCAGAGGGGCGTACAGACTAGTCTCACGAGATGGTAAGACCGTTCCAAGAAGTTGGAACACGACACACCTTAAGCTTTACCACTTTTAAGTCAAAAGTGCAAAGGTAACAAATTTTCTCTAACTTTTCACTTTGTTTTATACTTCGACGAACAAGTGCTGACTTAAGCATCGGAGGCCCGTTGGCAAAAACGCCAACGGCCAGTCCTAACGATGCGTCTATGCAGGACCTGCAGGATCTAAACTCCAGAGACTCGTCATGATGACATAGTCTAAGCAGTCCGACGCAAGTAAAATATCAGACGAAGCACGCCAGAAGGTACCTAATCAAGGAAGAGCTTCGTCAGATATTAAGGGGCAAATATGCACATCTAACCTAGTCCCCCGGTACGCTAGACCAACGAGGCACCGCGACGCCTAGTCTAAGAACAACAGTAATAAAGGCCTTAAAACGAGACTGAAAATAATGCCTCGTCATCTACTACGAGTGCAATACATAAATAATAACGCGCGATAAAACACATAAGCAGTCAAAAACCACAGTGATATACCAACGAAAGCGATTGAAAAAGTCAAAAGCAAACACACAGCATGTTAACACCAGCAATCTAAGCACGCAAAGATGTTCAAAAGTCACAAAAACTAAAGTACCTAGTCGTTCCCACGAACGACAAAATAACAAAGTACTAAGCCGTTCCCATGAACGACGCAACAAAACACACAAGTAAATTGTTCAAAAAGGCCATGCAACGGCCATCAACAAACTTAATGTTTAAAGCATTAAAAATTCAAATGTAAAGTGGCTAACAGTCACGCCACGTCTTCGTCATCCTGGTTCGTCTCAGCAGCAAGCTGATCTACATCAGTAGAAGCAGGGGCAGACTCAACAGTAGATTTCTGCTCCTCAACGGTCAATTCTTCGTCAACCAGATCAGCCATACTCCCAATTCCAGCCAGGTACCTGTCTAGTTCGGCCTGAGCATCCTCCAACGTCAGTTGTCCATCCACAAACGTCTTCAAGACCTTGGCGCGACCAAACAAGATGTCAAGGGCCTTAGAATTCTTGGCATCCTCCTGAGCAGTGTGGAGCATCTCCTCCAAGTTCGTCTTCTCAGCCTCCAGCTTGAGCAAAGAAGCCTTGAGACTAGTCAGTTCAGCCTCGGCCTTTTTCGCCTTCTCCTTAGCCACGTTCAGAGCAGTCTGGGCAGACTTGACATCTTTCTCATACGAGACAAGACGATCTCTCGTAGCAAGAGTATCTTGGAGAGACTGCACAGAGCAAAAACGGTTTAAGCAAAAGAAATCCGGTCAAGGGCAAATGAAATACAATAAAAGGAAACAAACTTACATGAAGCTGAAGATTGATGGCTTCGCTTATCACCTCAGCGGGAGTCATCTTCTCCAGACGTTTCTTAGCCGCCGGAACTAGAAGCTTCTCAGCAAAAGGCCAGATAGAAGTAGTGTCGGCTGTCTCAGCCAAGAAATCCTCAGGAAGAGTGATTAGCAAACCACGACTTTGGGACGAAGAACTCCTCGTGGACGCCCCTCGCTCAAACCTTGGAGGTGGAGGACGAACCAGGTTAGGTTTCGTCTCAAGAATCTGAACGTCAGCAGGATCAGAACTCAATTTCTTCTTCTTCGAAGCACGCTCAAACATCTCATCCATCGACATTTTGCCACTTGCACCCTTACTAGAAGTCGCACCTGAAAAGCAAGATGAGACTGCAATCAGACAAAATAGAAGATAACCGCAACAATAAAAAATGTTTGATACAACAAATACCTGAAGCCATATCAGGATCCTCACTAGCAGTAGCCGCACTATGTTCTCCTTTTGCCTCGTCTTCTACTACAGTAGGACGAACGAACGTACGATCTTCGACGCTGAAAGTACTAAGGAACTCTTCCACCTTAGCAGCACTGTCAGCCTTAGGTGGCAACGAGCTTGAACCAATACCTACAAGAAAGGAAAACATAAGCAAACAAGTCAATCAATTGGAAAATATCAAAGCGAAACGAAGGGTCTGTACCTTCGAAACGCCACTGATCTGGAAGCCAATTCACAAATGCATCTAGAGACGATTTCTTCACAAATACAAAACGAGGACGCCAACCCCTGTCGTTGGAATAACCCGATTTTTCCACTAACGGACGAGCACCACGCTTTAGCACCAACGCGCAACTTTTGTCTTCTTTCACTTGAATCTTGTAGCAAACCATCAAATCAAAAACATTAAGAGGTTTCTTCGCAAGAGGGTTAAGCCCTTCTAAGACATGCAAGACCCTCCAAGTTTGGGGCATCAGTTGGCCGGGTCCGATCGACAAAGCCTCCATCAACGACTTGGAAAGAGGGGAAAACTCATAATTAAACCCTAGCTTAAAAGGATATTCGTACATCAACACAAAACCCTCTAGGCAGTCAACAGCGGGCCGTGCCCCCGGAGCCTCGATCACCGCCTCTTTCGGAAGACCAGCAAGAACCCTAAAAGCTTCCACTCCCGTCCTGTCAATCGAACTCAGAGGTTTTGCCTCGGAAGATTTCTCTTTCGGCTTCCCCATTTTTTCTAGAAGTCTAAACGAAAATCTAGATCTCTTTGGTGAAACAATTCTACTAGACATCCAAGGTAAAGTTCAATGGAAACAAAATTCAAGAAGCAGAAGAAGTAAATTACCTGGAAATTTTTTGAAGGAAAGATCAAAATCTAGCACAATCACGCCTCTCGAAACGCAGCTACAGTACGACGCTCCTCCGGATTCCTCCTTTTTGTCAGTTTGAATTTTTTCAAATTTTTTATCTTTTATCTTTTGTAAAATTGTAAAAGTTAAAGGTAAAAGACATTTATAGGCAAGTAGTTGGGGAGGGCAATTATTAGGCGCGGTTACCAAGAGTTAGTGGGAAGTTATTTCACAAGAATGGGATTATTGCTCTTTAACTGCCAAGTCGCCGAGTCAATAATCCGGGGCAAATTGTTATGGTCGATTTTCTCTGACTAGACTGGACCCCAGACGAGTCAGTAACTGTTAGTCCGAGATTCATGGAGACCGTTGAGCGGTTCAAATTAATTCTTCAGCAGATTCAGAGGGTTGAACAAGTCTACTGGGAAGGTACATTGAACCTGGACAGAGATTAGACTTCGTGGAGAAAAAGAAGGAAACTGCTCTCCTATTTTTTAGGAGATACAGTTATTCACTTAAGAAGACCGTTGAAAATGTTTCCTAGGTCACAATGCTATAAATTCAGCTCACTAATCAGTCCAAAGACACAACGACAGCTCACTGTAAAATACTCCTAAGCTAAATCACTGCCAAATTGCACTCTAAGCAAAGCTCATCCTACGTTTATCATAGTGAAACGGTGGAATTACTGCCACCCGCAGTTTTTCCCACTTTGGGTTTTCTGCGTCATCAAAATATTGTGTCTTGTCTACTTTAATTTCTTTCGTTTTTATACTTTGCATTATTACTCTTTATTCATCGAATTGCACAATCCATCTAGCCGTCGTAGTCCCAACCTAAGATCGTTCTAAGCGATTTTTGGCATAAACAGTAACCTAACTTTTGATAGCGGTTTAAGCTAACATCACTATTAAAATTCATTTTTGTTGTAGTGCATGTATTGCAAACAACCAATCAACATGCACAAAGAATTATAACATATATGCAATGAAATTCAATTCTCACTTTTCCTAGCTCTTACAGATTGAATGTAATACCCTGTATTTTCGTGCATTTTATTAATCTAATTTAATAATTATTTAATATATTTTTGGTATTATTGGTGAAAAGTAAGGCTAAATTAATTAATTAGAAGATTTAATTGATTTATGAGTTAAAATAATTATTTTCATGTTTTATAAAGTTTATAAGTTTTTTATGTCACTTTAGTTTTTCGAAAATATGTTATGAAGTTTTCAAATTTAGTTTTTGAAGATTTACTTATTTATTTTAAAACAAGAGTACAAAAGTAATTTCACTCATAAAGGGTATTTTTATAATTTCACCTAAATCTAATTTGGTCCTAAAATACCCCTTTAATTCAGAACGTTTCTGATTTAATTGAGTTATGATGAATTAGGATTTTAAAAACAAAAAAAAAAAAATTCCAACAAAAACCCCCCACAAAACCCGAAACCCTAGGCCACCATTGCCGGCCACCCACTCATCGTCGGCAGCCCTCACCGGACTAGGACACTGGCAGCATTAGTGGCAGCGCAGCCACCAGCCGGTCAGCCACCACTGCCACCGGCCACCTCCACCCTCCTTCCTCCTTGTTTTCGGGTATTATAAAAAAAAAACTCTCTTCCGTTTTTTTTATTTCAATTAAATCTTGTTAAATTTATGTTTATAATTATGTTACTAAGTATGTTTTATGATTTATAATGATGTTTTAGAATTTATAATTATGTTTTTAAGTTGTTCATGATATAATAAAATTAGGGTTTTTGAAAGTTTATGAAAACTTGTTAGTTTTATGAATTTAATGCTTTAAACTTTTATTATGATCATAGATTGTTATAGTATTAATTTATGATGATTTTATGAAGTTTAGATTTGTTTTTAGCAGTTTAAAAGTAAATTAATGTTGCTGTCAAAATTTCTAAAGCATGAATAAAAAGTAGTAATAATAATATGAGCATGTTTTTAAGTATAGAAAATAAGTTTTAAAGTATGAAATAAAAGTATAATGATATCATGGTGTTTTAAAGTGTTGTATGCATGAATTATGAAGTTTAAAGGTTTTTAAGTAGTTTTTAAGTAAATTTGAATTCCTGTAATTTCTTAAAAAAATTAATAAAAATAGTAGTAGTAGATTCATACTAGAATTATTCTATAAGTGTTTTAGATGCAAGAAACTATTATAGGATGATCTTAGAACATAAATAAGTTGTTTTAAGGTCATAATATGAGGTTTAAGAAGGTTTAAAAGAGTTTTAAAAATATTTTTCAAAGCTGCCATTTTTGGAAAATGATCGAAAATCAAGTGTTTTTAAAAGAAAACAACAAAATAAAGCATGGGATTGAATAGACCATAGAAGGAAGGTATTGGATGAGTTTTCATCATAAAAAGTTGGTTTAGAGTTGTTGTAGAATTTAGTCAATGAGGTTTTTAATCAGTTTCGATTTTCCTTTGTAGGAAGCTTCGAACTAAGTGATTCCTGCTACCGCCACACCACAATTAATTGTGAAAACTAGTTGCAACGATAAGGCTAAGGTCAAACAAACACATCACTAAAACCATTTTATAAAAGTAAAAACAAACTCACAGCGGAAGTCTCTAAATTACTAAGTTAAAGTATTGAGTCAACTCTTACAGCCTGGAACTGTTAAGGCCCTTATTCAAAACCAACTTAGAAAGTCTAAAATTCAAAACCAAACTACTAAAACAAAGTTCACTCTTCACGAAATCCCTTCAACCCATGCATATGCTCAACAACCTACACTTATTTATTTTGCCTAACAAGAAAATAGAACAAGAAAAACATGAAAGTATATGTGTCAGGCTGTTAGCAATCCGCTGAGTATGCACAACATAGAAAAAGCATAATAACACGAAGACACACTCTAAGCACATAGCACATAAGACACACATAACAAGACTCTTGCTCAATTTTAAGACTCATGACTCATAGACTTGCTCATTAGCTCGTAAAGCTCTATAACTTGCTTTATAACTTTTCATGCTTTAGAACTTGCTTGCTTATTAGGATACGTGAACAAGCTCTTTTAAAAAACGGTCACCCACAAGTAGGTTATTGCTCCCGTACAGTCCGAACTCTAACTGAAAGGTGTATGGCCTTTCGAACAACGGTACATGATCTCCATCCACCCCATGTCCAGAAATTAACTCTTATGGAATTCCTTAACTAAAATAGTGAAGCGTCGTCACACTCCACTATGGAAGTACAACATTACGGCATACATACCTCCCCCGTAAGGTAACCTCATTTGGTCTGAATGAGGACTCACGCTCCTTTAGTAAATAACTTGCTTATAATTGCTCACTTAACTTTACTTTACTTTAAACTTGACTTATAAAACTCTTTGACATTGACTTAACTTGTAAACATGACTCTTATGGCAAAAACTTGCTCAAAACATGCACAAAGGCAACATAACTCATGGAAAACCTCTAAGACACTTAAATATGTAATTTAAGACTCTTAAACTTCTTATTATAACATTATATAGCTGTAGTCCAGAATTTAAAACATAACTCAAAACATAACCGTAAAGTCAAACATACACCGTAAGACTCCGGAAACACAATTAAACAACATAGAAACTCTTAAACACTTAACCAACACTTGCTTAAGACTCTTTCCACTTTTAGTAACCTTATATTAATAGTAAGTGACCTTTGAAAACATTTTTAGAAGTTTTCATTTTTAGAAAGTCAAATTAGGAAATTAGGCTAATTGATTTAAGTGATAATAATAGAAATAAATTAAGAAATAAATATTAAAATTAACAAAACTTCGAAAACAAGTTTCCAAAATCTTTTAATGCCTAAAAGAAGATCTCAAACCAAACTTCGTGGCTAAACAAGGTCTATGTGATTTTTAGTAGGTTTTTAACCGAAAACCCTAAAACTAGCGATAAAACATTTAAAAATCCGAATTGAATACCTAATTAATTATATAGGTCATAAAATCACTTTTAAATTCACTCTTATACTTATATTAACCAGTAACAATCTTTAGAAACCTTAGATTACGTTTTAGATATCTTTAAAAGATTTATTTTTGAAAACGGTCCAATCTGGTCAAAACCAATCTAAATTTTATTTAAAATTATAGAAAATCTTTTTAATGACTAAAAAAACTATACAAACCCATATTTTGTCTTATAAATCCATTAAAAATAGTCTCGTGGTCAGATTCGACCTTTAAAGTCTCTGGAAAAACAGATTATTGTAAAAACCGCAAAACGACAAAATAATTTTATTAACCAACTTAAACTCCATTAAAAATCACACGAAATTTTAGCACAACTTAAAATACAGTATAAAAAGTCCAGAATAAAATATGACGAGCATAAATAAGCATTTAAACTCATGAAATAAGCAAAACCAATAAAAGGACAGATTTCCATTTTAACACAAACAATTTCGTAGGGGATAACATGATCGGTTTTCTCGACTCCAACTTTTTACATACTCTTCTATGACTTAAACCCTAACTTTTCACGCCATTATACCTTTGATATACTGAACATACCTTTTTCCACAAATTTTTCTTCCTTTCTAGAACAAATCCTCGCCAAACTTGGATCCTTGCATTAAAAATATAAAAAATACAATTAGAACTTCGTCTAACACCATAAACATGTTATATAACTAATATAAAACCCCTATAACAAATTTCTTGCACTACTTTTATGTATAAGTATTTTTCATGATTTTATTTCATTCAAATCGCAATAAAACCGCAAGCCGTAAAATTTCAAGAAAGCTATCATAATAAAAATTTAAAGACCACTTTAATATTTTTAAATACTCGATTTTTACATTAAAAAATCATAATATAAAAATCTTGAATTTTAGAACAAAAATCGAAGGAAAAAGAATTTTTTTTCAAAAAAACAACGAGTACTTTGGCTTGATTTTTGTCTACTATGGTGGCTCTATGGGAGGAAGAGGAAGATACCTTGAGCAAGAGGGAAGTAAGAGTTTGAAGATGGTGGTGGTGGTGCATAAAAAGAAAGAGAGAGTAATTTTCTGATTTTTGTGAGAGACTTGCAAGTGAGTTTATGATGAAGTATGGGGGTATTTGTAGGTCATAGGGAGGCCGGCCAAGGAGGAGAGAAAAGGGGGGTTGGATTTGCAATCCAATCTCTAAACAAGATATGTTTTGATCAAAGATAAAGATTAGGTGTTCATGACATATTTTGGAAATTTTAATCTATCTTTAAAATTCTGAAAATTATTTTATTTTGATGACATAAAATATTTAGATAATTAAAATAATTAATTTATAAAATAATTTTGACCATAAAATCATTTGGGCTAAAGCTCTACTAAAATATTAGGGTAATATGGGCCTAATTGGTCCGAAAATTCCTTTAATAAAAACCCAAAGCTATTTTTGCTATTTTTAGAAATTTAATTAAATACTTAAAACCTCTTTTAGAAATACTTATAAATTCTTGAATAAAACCTTGTAAAAATATTTTATTTAAAACTTCATAAAACTATAAATTATAAATATAAATAAGCTCTATAAATTCATAAAACTATATATTATAATCATTTATAATTATAATACAAAGTCTCAAAAATGCGGGAATTACAGTCTACCCTCCTTAAAAGAAGTTTCGTCCTGAAACTTGGAACGAGTAAGAAAACATTTTTTCGAAAATTTTTGCTTTTAAACTTTGTTAAAATAATTTTTTGTTAAAACTTTTAAAAGTTGTAATTTAATTATATAACTAACAACTTACTTTCAAAACTACTAAACTTTGCATGAAACGCACGAAATTCTATCGCATTGTACCCCTCTTTAAAAACGAGTTACGTCCCCGTAACTCAAATAACCTCAACAAGCAGTTCGGGGTTTTTTTTTTCTTTCATAACATCTTCGGCATCCCAAGTCGCCTCTTCCGTATCTTGGTTCGACCACAAAACTTTAACAATCTTAACTTCTTTATTCCGTGTCTTTCTAACCTTTGAATCAAGGATCTTTACAAGTCTTTCTTCAAAAGTGAGAGACTCATCTAGCTGTATAGTTTCAGGTTGAAGAACATGGCTCTTGTCCGGGATATACCTCTTAAATTGAGAAATATGGAAAACATTATGCACTCGGCTCAACTCCGTGGGCAAAGCTAAGCGATATGCCACTTTCCCAACCTTTTCCAAAATCTCATATGCTCCAGTATACTTCGGACTTAGCTTTCCCTTCTTTCCAAACCTCATGATGCCTTTTATGGGTAATACTTTCAACAATACCTTCTCCCCAACTTCATACTCTTCATCTCGTCGTTTCATATCCGCATAACTCTTTTGTCGATCTTGTGCGGCTTGAATCTTAGCTTGAATCAGCATTACTTGATCAACCGTATCTTGAATCATTTCTGGTCCTAATGTCACCGTCTCACTTATGTCCGACCAACATAGTGGACTTCTACACTTCCTTCCATACAAAGCTTCGAAAGGTGCCATCCCAATACTAGCATGATAACTATTGTTGTAAGAAAACTCAATCAAATCCAAGCTATCTTCCCAATTCTCTTGGAATTCCAAAACACAAGCTCTCAACATATCCTCCAACGTCTGAATCGTCCTTTCTGCCTGTCCATTGGATGAAACGCGGTACTCATTAACAACTTGGTTTTGATGGCTTCTTGTAACGCCTTCCAGAAATTTGAAATGAATATCGAGTCACGATCCGACACAATACTCCTTGGAACTCCGTGATATTTCACCACGTGTTTCACATACCTTAGGCAATTGAGTCATTTTCCTATTGTCCTTCATTGGAATAAAAGTAGCAGACTTCGTCAATCTATCCACAAGCACCCAAATCTGATTATTCCCCGTCCTTGATTTTGGCAATCCGACTACGAAATCCATCGAAATCGAATCCCATTTCCACTCCAGAAATTCCAATGGTTGAACTTTTCCTTGAGGTCTCTTGTGTTCAAACTTCACCTTTTGAAAAGTCAAACATTTCAAAACAAAAACTGCCACTTCCTTCTTCACTTTCGGCCACCAAAATACCTTCTTCAAATCCTTATAGAGCTTATCCCCTCCGGGATGCACAGAATACTAAGTGTTTTGTCCTTCCTCCATCACCTTTTGTTTCAATTCCTCACATCTTTGTGGTACACATCATCTTCCTTTGTACCTTAAGCTTCCATGCTCATGAATCTTGAAACCATTCGCCTTTCCTTCCCTTAACTTCTACTTTATCCTATCCAACCTAACATCTCCGTCTTGATTCTCACGATTCTCATCGAAAATAGTAGGTTGAATAATCATAGCACAAATCCTTGAATCAACTTCGCCGTAGTCAACCATCTCAAGACTCAATCTAATCATCTCCTTACACAGTTGCTCCGGAATAGCCAAAGCATTCACACCATGTGAGGACTTTCGACTGAGTGCGTCGGCAACTACGTTCGCCTTCCCTTCGTGATATTGGATGTCCAAATAATAATCCTTTATCAACTCCAACCATCTCCTTTGCCTTATGTCCAACTCCATTTGCGTAAGGATATACTTTAAACTTTTATGATCCGTGAAAATCTTACATGTCACTCCATACAAGTAATGCCTCAATATCTTTAATGCAAAAACAATCGCCGCCAACTCAAGATCGTGTGTTGGGTAATTCACCTCATATGGCTTCAATTGCCTTGAAGAGTAGGCGATCACCTTTTCCCTTTGCATCAACACACATCCCAATCCATTCTTCGAAGCATCACTATACACTTTAAAGCCATCATCACCTTCCGGTAACGTAAGCACAGGTGCTGTCGTCAAATTCCTCTTCAATGTTTGGAAAGCTTCTTCATACTTCTCATCCCGCACAAACTTCTTCTCCTTCTTCATTAACGATGTCACAGGTCTCGCTATCTTCGAGAAATCCTTTACAAAGCGTGTATAGTATCCAGCTAATCCTAAGAAGCTACGGATGTCCGTCACATTCTTAGGCGTCGGTCACTCGCTGACAGCCTTGACTTTAGCCGGATCTATAGAAAAACCGTATTTCGTGATTATATGTCCTAAAAATGCCACTTGTTCCAGCCAAAATTCACATTTCGACAACTTTGCATACTATTGGTGCTCCCTCAACGTCGTTAACACCGTCCTCAAATGTTCAGCATGTTGATCCTTTCCCTTTGAATACACCAAGATATCATCTATGAACACTACTACGAATTTATCCAAGTACTCATGGAATACCCAGCTCATAAGGTCCATAAATATCGCTGGCGCATTCGTCAACCCAAATGGCATGACTGTAAACTCATAATGTCCATATCTCGTCCTAAATGCGGCCTTCGGAATGTCCTTTTCCGCAATAGCCAATTGATGGTATCCATAACGCAAGTCAATCTTCGAAAAAGTAGTTGCTCCTTCCAATTGGTCAAACAAATCGTCAATCCTTGGCAATGGGTACTTATTCTTAATAGTCACCTTATTAAGTTCACGATAATCGATGCACAACCTCATACTCCCGTCCTTCTTCACAAACAACACCGGTGCGCCCCATGGGGCAGCACTAGGTCGTATGTAACCCTTCTCCAATAAATCCTGCAATTGAGTCTTTAATTCCGTCAACTCTGCAGGTGCCATTCTATATGGTGCTTTGGAAATAGGTGCAGTTCTAGGGACAAATCGATCGTAAGCTCCACGGATCTCTTTGGTGGTAGTCTTGGAATCTCGTCCGGAAATACTTCGGGAAATTCTCTCACTACTTCTATGTCATTGATACTTGGTTCGGAAACTTCCTCCAAGTTCATTACACAACAAAAGAATAGTGGATTTCCCTTAGTCATCATGTTTGCGATTTTCATTGCAGAAACAATCTTAACGTCCTTTGTCTTCGGTATCTTCCTATAAGACACCATAGCACCCCTCAGACTTTTTAAAGTCACCTTTTGCGCCTCACAATCAATCTTAGCCTTATACTTGCTCAACCAATCCATTCCCAATATAACATCTAAATCCTTCCATCCAGACTCAATCAACCTCGATGTAAAGTCACATCCAGCAATAAAAATTTTCACTCCATCATACACCTTAGAACAAGTAACAAGCTCACCATTTGGCATAGAAATTGCTATACTCACCATCCTAGGTTTACCTATGTCAAGTCTAGCTATAGTACTACTAGATACAAATGAATATGAAGTTCCAAAATCAAACAAAGTCTTAATAGGTATAGAGTTAATAGAGAATGTACCAGTTACTACTCCTCCATTATCCTCTTTCTCTTGTTAGCTCATGTTGTAAATCTTTCCTAGCGCATTGCCCTTCGCTTGTCCTCCAGCGCTGCTCATACCAGCCCCATTCTTGTTTGCAGCATTGCTAGCTCCAACATTGGTCGCAGCATTCATTCCTTTATTGTAATTATGATTATTGAAGCCTCCGTTGTTACCTCCAGCATTTCCCCCATTGAACCTTCCATTGCTGTTCATTGGCCTCCAAAAGTTTCCTCCTTGCCTATTCTGGTTGAAGCGGTTTCTAAATTTGTTTCCATTATTGTTCGCACTCCAACATTCATAAGCACGATGTCCAGCCTTGCCACAGTTCCGACAAGTCACCAGATTTCCCTCACAATCTCTCCCAGGATGATTCTTTGTGCACAAGGTGCAGTGATGTACCCTTTCTCCGGTCTTTACCATCTTTCCACCTTGATTACCGTTCCACTAGAAATTTGGGTTCCCATTCCTTTGGAAGTTTTGGTTTCCATTCCTTTGGTTTTGGTTGTTTTGTCCACCAAACCTAGGTCACTTATTGAAGTTATTAAAGTTATTTTGGTTTCCATTTGTTTGGCTTGGCTTCTTTTTCTTCCCATCCTTCACAACTTTGGCCCTCTCACCTAACTTGTATAGATGAGCAGCCGTACCATACACTGCATCCAAAGTAGTGAAGTGCTCTCCAGTAAGTTGAGATTGCGACTCCAAAGTCAACCCTTGTTTAAAATGGTATACCTTCTTCTTTTCATTTGGCACAATATCCGGTGCAAACCTCATCAACTCCAGAAATTCGTGGTAGTATTGTTCAACAGTCATGTCCCCCATCTCCAGCTTAGTGAACTCCCTAGACTTCTCCTTCTTCAGAAATGCAGGATGAAACTTGTTGCGAATCACTTCTTTAAACATTTCCCAATCGAAGTTAGGCCTAGCTATCATAGTTGCGTCACTTTGTGACCACCATATGTCAGCTTCTTCCCTCAGGTAAAATATAACATTAGCAACCTTTAGTTCATCCAGACATTTAAGAGCATGGAAAATCTTATCGAATTCCCTAATCCAGTTCTCCAACACTGAAGGCCAGGGTCTTCCGTACCACTATAAACCGGTGGCTTACTCCTAGCTATCTCCCTAACTATCTCCCCAGCAGGGCCTTGGTTCCTACGGTTAGCATCTTGATTGGTCCTTGACAACTCAATCAATTGCCGCAGACATTCAGCAATTTCTCCATTTCCATTGTTCCTTGCCATTTATTGAACAAAACACACACTTAAAACCTCAAACTTAGAGACACTCGACCCTTATTGCATCAAAGTGCATTAACTTAAGACTAGTCAATAGTTTGGCAAACAATTCAAACAAAAAGGGCTAAAAGAAACAACAACTCAACAAAACTTGAAACCACAACAGAAGAAACAGGAAGCTAAACAAAAGAGAAAACAAGTAAAGAAAAAATTTAATCCCATTTCGCTTGGTTTAATTAAAAATCTAACAACTTTGAAATTTAGAACTTAAGCTAAAAGGTTCTAATTACACCAAAAGAGTAATTACACCACTTATTCGAAAACAAAACCTTATCTAAGCTAATTTAAACATGTCTCCTAGTAGTAAGCACATCGGCTTCTAGCACGAGTCCTTGGTCTTTCACTGGACTCTTCTCTTCTCCTTTTGGTGCTTCTATATGTCTCTTTTGAGGTAGCTTCATTTTCATCAACTACATCATATCCCCATCACTAAGCTCGATCACTTCAATTTTCTTTTCAATTATCTCAATGTCATCCTCTTCTTCTTCTGGATCTTCTTCTTCGTCCTCATTTTCATTAACATTTTCATCATCTCCATCATAGCCATTTTCATTTCCAATGTTACCCATATGGTAGTAATTTGGACTTGGTGATTGATTTTCCATTCCCTCAGTAGCCCATTCATGAATCGTGTCAGCTAGCTCTATTTCCTTTCTCACAAACTGCACAGTTGGCAACTAATTCCCATTAACCGAAAATTTCTCGTAATTTGGGGTTCTATTCTAATGTGAATGTTGATAAAAGAAAATCGTCACTCAGATTGTGGTATTCTTAGTTCGATTTTCTCTAAAGCTAAGCACCAAGAAAATCGATGTAAGTCGAATAATTTTATGAATTGATTAAAGCTAAGCACTCTCAATCCCTAAAATTATCCTCACAAGAGTCTAAAGCCTAGGCACCAACTCTTTCAAGAAGTTCAAAAATTCCCTCACACTCGAAAATTTTCACACCTTCGTTTTTTTGTTTGTTTTGTAGAAAACAAATAAAACTTAAACAATCAATGTTTATTGAATTCACTAATCTGAATTTTTACAAGTTAATGTTGAGATTATTTATAGTCATAATCATCAACAAAATCCTAAATAAACTAAGATAAAATACACGCACAACATTAGGAAAATCGCCCTAATCTAGTGACTCATTGATGACTCACAAGATAAGAATGCCACATCATCACTGGATGTCATGCAACTTGCAAAAATATCCTAACAAACTCTATCTAATCAAAAAATATCCTAACAAACTCTATCTAATCAAAAAATATCCTAACAAACTTATTCTTACCTTGCTAATCAAGATAATCAACAAATTACAACCAGATTTACACAATAATAAGATTTACCAAAATCCCCCAAAAAATCGTCAAAATTGACGCAAGTCCTCCTCGTCCAATTTTGTGGCTTTTCTTCAAAACTTCAAGAAACCTTTCAAGATTCGATCTTTTGATCAAGAAACCTTCAAGAAGTCATTTTCCTTGTGTGTAAGGCTGTAAATGATGATTTAGACACTTCAAGAATTAAAAGACTCAATGCCTAAAAATGAGAAAACCCTATCAAGTGAAGTGGGAAAAACTCATAGGCAAAACCATCTTATTCCCCTAATTCCATCATTCTTTCCTTTGCTTCAATGATCAAGTATTTTCGTGTGTCACGATATACACCCATGATGATGTCTTTGAAGATCCCAAAAGCCTTGAATCTCCATAAGCCATATTTCCCCCATACTTGTATCATCTTTAGAAGCCATTATCAAATCTTCGAAGTTATCATCTTGTTTCGTATCATCCTGCTCTTCTTCAAAAGATTTTGTCCTCAAACCTCGAAGTTGATCATCAGGAACATAAGGAGACAAATCACCAATGTTGAACGTGGCTTGCACACCATATTCACCTGGCAATTGGAGTTTATATGCATTGTCCCCGATCTTGCTCACGATTTTGAATGGTCCATCACATCTAGGCATTAGCTTGTTTTTCCTTTGATTAGGAAATCTTTCCTTTCTTAGATGTAATCATACCAAATCTCCTTCCTTGTATGTGTGTTTGATTTTATGCTTGTTAGCTCTTATCTCCTAGATGTCATTCTTATGCTCAATTCTTTCTCTAACACGTGCATGTAACTTCTGCATATATTCAATTTTAGCTAAAGCATCTTTATGAACGAGCTCACCTTTAGGAATACCCATGAAATCAATAGGTATCTTGGGATTGACTCCATAAACAACTTCAAAAGGTCAATGCTTAGTTGCATATGTAGGTGAACGATTATAAGCAAACTTTGCATGAGCTAATTTCAAGTCCCAATCTTTTTGTGTCTTACTTACCAAACCACGAAGTAGAACGCCTAGGGTTCTGTTGGTGACTTCAGTTTGACCATCTGTATGTGGATGATAAGAAGTACTGAAGAGCAATTTCGTGCCTATCAAATGCCACAATGATTTCCAGAAATAACGTATGAATTTCGATTCCTTATCACTTACAATTGTTCTCAGAATTCCATTTAACCTAACAATGTCTTGAAAATACAATTCTACAACATTGACAGCATCACCAGTCTTGTGACAAGGTATGAAGTGAGCCATCTTCGAAAACCTGTCAACCACAACCATTTTAGCATCCTTTTGCCTTGCAGTTCTAGGCAAACCAACTATAAAATGCATAGAAATATCATCCCAAGGGGCTTCTGGCACTGGTAATGGTGTGTAGAATCCCTGATGGAAGGATGCCTTGGCCTTTTGACAAACAGCACACTGTGATATTATTGCTTCAATCTCAGCAATCATTCTAGGCCAATAAAAGTGCTCCTGCAACATTGTCAATGTCTTTGTAATACCAAACTGACCTGCAATTCCACCCCCATGCGCCTCTCTAATGAGCAATTCACGGATACTACACTTAGGGATGCAAAGTAGATTCCCTTTGAATAAGAATCCATCATGTAGCACATAAGATCCCATTGAACCCTTCGTTGTTTGTGAATAAAGAGGTCCAAAATCTCCATCTTGCTCGTAATATTGTGTAATCAACTCCAAACCAAGCAATTTGAAATTAAGAACACCAATTAAAGCATACCTCCTTGATAAAGCATCAGCAACCACATTAGATTTGCCTTCTTTGTACTTTGATGAAAAGTGAAAAGACTGCAAAAATTCAACCCACTTAGCATTCCTTGGATTGAGTTTACGTTGGCCATTAATATGCTTCAGAGCCTCATGATCAGGAGCAAAACAAAGTGACTTGGACGCAGATGATGACTCCAATGATCCAATGCTCGAACAATAGCATAGAGTTCCTTGTCATAGGTAGAGTAATTCAACCTTGCTCCATTCAATTTCTCACTGAAATAAGCTATAGGCCGCTTACCTTGAACCAACACTGCACCAATCCCCACGCTACTAGCATCTGTCTCAACTTCAAAAGGTTTCAAAAAGTCTGGCAAAGACAAAATAGGAGCTTGACAAAGCAATTTCTTCAGCAATTCGAATGCCTTTTGTGCATATTTGGTCCATTCAAACTTCTCCTTGTTCTGCTTAATACACTCGGTCATAGGTGCTACTACAGAAAAGAAATTCTTCACAAATCTTCTATAGAAAGAAGCTAAACCATGAAAAGCGCGCACCTCAGTCACATATTTCAGAACTGGCCATGATTTAATAGTTTCCACTTTCGAAGGATCAACTGAAACACCATCTTTAGAAACAATGTAACCTAAGAACGTCACATTTGAGACCATGAACGAGCACTTTTCGAGTTTAGCATACAACTTCTTCTTTCTCAAAGTTTCGAACACTTTTCTTAGATGCTGTAGATGATCTTCCACACTTGCACTATATACCAGTGTATCATCCAAATAGACAACCACAAACTTTCCAATGAAAGGTTTCAAAACTTCATTCATCAATCTCATAAAATTACTAGGAGCATTATTAAGACCAAAAGGCATAGCTAACCGTTCATAGAGTCCTAGTTTATTTTTGAATCCTGTTTTCCATTCATCACCCTCCTTCATTCGATTTTGATGGTAACCACTCCTCAAATCAATCTTTGTAAACACTTGTGAGCCAAACAATTCATCCAATAAATCATCCAATCGAGGAATAGGAAACTTGTATTTGATGGTGATGTCATTCACAGCTCTAGAATCAATGCAGATTCTCCATGATCCATCCTTTTTAGTAACAATCAATGTTGGTACCGCACATGGACTTATGCTTTCCCTGACATACCCTCTTGCCATCAAATCTTCAATCTGTCGTTGAATTTCTTTAGTTTCTTTTGGATTGCACCTGTAAGCTGGTTTTTTAGGAATCTGAGCTCCAGGAACTAAATCAATCTGAAGTTCAATTCCTCTAATGGGTGGCAACCCTGGTGGCAATTCATCTAGAAATATGTCTTGAAATTCGTGCAACAAGGGGCGCAACTCATGAGGGATGCTCGTTGCTTTCTCCTGCACTTCCTTAGCCATCAACACAGAGAACTTCTCACAATTCTTTACCTCTTGCACCATGGCTTTATCATCAATCAACAAAACACCGTTCTTATTGCTCACTTCTTTCAAAAATTTCGAACTTTCCAAAGGTTTCAGTGCAACTGGTTTTCCCTGTGCCTGTTTTCTAATGATGTATATGTTTGTTCTACCATCAAACTGTACGAATCTATCATACTTCCACGGCCTTCCAAGCAATATATGGCACACATCCATAGGACATACATTACAAAGCACTTGGTCATCGAAATTTCCAATCTTAAAACTAACCAGAGCCTGTTTATTCACATTGACGTCACTTGTGTTACTGAGCCAATGTAATTTATAAGGTTGAGGATGTTTAGTTGCAGGAATTTCCAGTTTCTTGATCAAAACTGTAGAGACTACATTGGTGCAACTACCTGAATCAATTATCAGACCACACAATCTCCCTAGAACATTGCACCTGGTGATGAAAATCTTATCCCTCTGATTCTCTGTAGGTGGCGCAACTTTAGATTGCAAAACCCTTCTGAGAATTAAAATCTGGCCATTCACCTCAGGAGTAATTTCCTCAATCTCCTCTTCTTAAGTGTCATAATTCACGCCATCCTCCTTTTTTTCATTCTCCTCTTCTTTAAAGTTTTCATCATCTGCCCAATTTCAAGTAGTATGAACCCTTTAATGAGGACAATCCTTCGGGATATGGCCTTGACCTTTGCACTTGAAGCATGTACGTTGATCAGGGTGTGGAGGCTTAGTAGCAGAGCCTTTATCCTTGATATATGGAGGAGGTTTTGAAGTGGAATCGAAATTTTGTTTAAATGAAACAATGGCACCTTCCTTCTTCACAAAGGGTTCAAAAAAGTAGCTGGTTTTTTCGAAAATTTCTTCTCAACCCTAGATGAAACCTTGCAAACTTCATCAAAAGTACAGTAAGGCTGTAATTCCACCTTTTCTCTTATTCTTTCATCTAAGCCAGCAACATAACGAGCAATTTGATGATCCTCTTTTTCTTCTAGATCGCAGATGGTGATCAAGTTGATGAATTCAGATGTATATTCTTCAACTGATTTTCGAGCTTGTCTTAAAGTATGCATCTTTATAAAGTTGCCGTGCTCGTAATCCTGAGGAACAAAACGTCTCCTTATCTACTTCTTTAATTTCGTCCAAGTGACTACTTTGGACTTCCCATCCTTCTTTCTTTTCTTTTGCATACCTTCAAGCCATAAGCTAGCCAAGCCAGTCAATTTTAATTCTGCAATCTTGTATGACTTTCGATCATCATACTCTTTATATTTGAAAATTCGTTCAATCCTTCTTAGCCAATCCAAGAACTTTTCAGGATCCAAACTTCCACTGAATTCAGGAATATCCAGTTTAAGATTGCGATCATCATCCTTAGGCCTCTCCTTTTTTCTACGCCTATTCATGGGTTCTTCATTACAAGAACTTGATGAGTATTGTTTCCTTGGTTTTTGTCCACTCCTTGAGCTTGCTTGCTCATCATCAGAACTAGAATCCGTCTCCCTTTAACTTGCACCTTTGGACTTGCTTGGTGATTTAAGATTTTCGGCAAAATCTTTCATGTTGACCTCAAACATGGCTTTTAATTCCTCTATGTCCTTGCGCAATTCCTCAGTAGTAATCTTAGGAGTATTTACTTCATCAGCTGACATGATTACTTTTGTTTCAACAATGAAATTATAGCAATAACCTTGAGGATTAATGTCCTCTCAACAAGAGCACCAAAAGTTGATATGAATGTTGATAAAAGAAAATCGTCACTCACAATGTGGTATTCTTAGTTCAGTTTTCTCTAAAGCTAAGCACTAAGAAAATCGATCTAAGTCGAATAATTTTATGAATTGATTAAAGCTAAGCACCCTAAATCCCTAAAATTATTCTCACAAGAGTCTAAAGCCTAGGCACCAACTCTTTCAAGAAGTTCGAAAATTCCCTCACACTCGAAATTTTCACACATTCGTTTTTTCGTTTGTTTTGTAGAAAACAAATAAAACTTCAACAATCAATGTTTATTGAATTCACTAATCTGAATGTTTACAAGTTAATGTCTAGATTATTTATTGTCATAATCATCAACAAAATCCTAACTAAACTAAGCTAAAATACACGCACAACATTAGGAAAATCGCCCTAATCTAGTGACTCGTCGATTACTCACAAGATAAGAATACCACATCATCACTGCATGTCATGCAACTTGCTAAAATATCCTAACAAACTCTATCTAATCAAAAAATATCTTAACAAACATATTCTTACCTTGATAATCACGATAATCAACAAATTACAACAAGATTTACACAATAACAAGATTTACCGAAATCCCCCAGAAAATCGTCAAAATTGACGCAAGTCCTCCTCGTCCAATTTTGTGGCTTTTCTTCAAAACTTCAAGAAACCTTTCAAGATTCGATCTTTTGATCAAGAAACCTTCAAGAAGTCATTTTCCTTGTGTGTAAGGCTGTAAATGATGATTTAGACACTTCAAGAATTAAAAGACTCAATGCCTAAAAATGAGAAAACCCTATCAAGTGAAGTGGGAAAAACTCATAGGCAAAACCATCTTATTCCCCTAATTCCACCATTCTTTCCTTTGCTTCAATGATCAAGTATTTTCGTGTCTCACCATACACACCCATGATGATGTGTTTGAAGATCGCAAAAGCCTTGAATCTCCATAAGTCATTATTTCCCCCATACTTGTATCATCTTTAGAAGCCATTATTAAACCTTCGAAGTTATCATCTTGTTTCGTATCATTTTCTCGAGCAAAACATCTTGGTACTTAACCTTGAAACAAGTATAGGGTGCCGCATATGGTAAGTATATCATGAGTAGCCACAATACATAACCTTGCAAACGCAATCCTGGGATCCCCATATTATACAGAAATTTGCTCCAATTCTCTATTTGATCACAATGACTCTTAGCATCATAATATGCTCTCCTATGCAAACTATACTCCGAAGGTGTCAACATCTGTAAGTTGGAACAACCATGAAACCCAAAAGGCCAAAACAAGCAACCCAATAACAACAACAACAAGCAACTAAAAACACTTAGCATGCAACAAGACTTAGAAACATGCACAAATGCAAAACACATGCAAAATGCCCTTCCTAAGTCTACCCAATTCTCACACTTCAATTTTAAATCCTAATCCTTTCACTTCCGTGTTTGCAAACACATTTTCAAAATAATTTTTAAAGACATCTTTGGAAAAACCTGTAGCTCTGGCTACCACTTTGTAACACCCCCAAATTCCTCACTCCTAACTTACCTCAAACATATAAACAAGAGGAGCTTGAGCATGCTACCGACACGCCACAACTAATTGTGAAAACTAGTTGCAATGCTAAGGCTAAGGTAAAACAAACACATCACTAAAACCATTTTATAAAAGTCAAAACAAATTCACACCGGAAGTCTCTAAATTACTATGTCAAAGTATTAAGTCAACTCTTACAGCTTGGAACCGTTAAGGCCCGTATTCAAAACCAACTTAGAAAGTCTAAAGTTCAAAACCAAACTACTAAAACAAAGTTCACTCTTCACGAAATCCCTTCAACCCATGCATATGCTCAACAAACTACACTTATTCTGCTTAAAAAGCAAATAGAATAAGAAAAACATGAAAGTATATGTGTCAGCAAACCGCTGAGTATGCACAACATAGAAAAAGCATAATAACACGAAGACACACTCTAAGCACATAAAACATAAGACACACATAACAAGTCTCTTACTCAATTTTAAGACTCATGATTCATAGACTTGCTCATTAGCTCGTAAAGCTCTTTAACATGCTTTATAACTTTACTTGCTTTAATACTTGCTTGCTTATTAGGATACGTGAACGGGCTTTTTGGAAAGACGGTCACCAACAAGTAGGTTAGTGCTCCCGTACAGTCCGAACTCTAACTGAATGGTGTACGGCCTTTCGAACAACGGCACATGGTCTCCATCCACCCCATGTCCAGAACTTAACTCTTATGGAATTCCTTAACTAAAAAAGTGAAGCATCGTCACACTCCACTATGGAAGTACAGCATTACGGCATACATACCTCCCCCGTAAGGTAACTTCATTTGGCCTGAAAGAGGACTCACGTTCCTTTGATAAATAACTTGCTTATTATTGCTCACTTAATTTTACTTTACTTTAAACTTGACTTATAAAACTCTTTGACTTTGACTTAACTTGTAAACATGACTCGTATGGTCAAAACTTGCTCAAAACATACAGAAAGGCAACATAACTCATGGACAACCTCTAAGACACTTAAATATGTCATTTAAGACTGCTAAACTTCTTATTATAACATTATATAGCTGTTGTCCAGAATTTAAAACATAACTCAAAACATAACCGTAAAGTCAAACATACACCGTAAGACTCCGGAAACCCAATTAAACAACATAGAAACTTTTAAACACTTAACCGACTCTTGCTTAAGACACTTTCCACTTTTAGTAACCTTATATTAATAGTAAGTGGCCGTTGAAAACATTTTTAGAAGTTTCCATTTTTAGAAAGTCAAAATTGGAAATTAGGTTAATTAAGTTAAGTGATAAAAATAGAAATAAGTTAAGAAATAAATACTAAAATTAATAAAAGTTCGAAAGCAAGTTTCCAAAACCTTTTAATTCCTAAAAGAAGATTTCAAACCAAATTTCGTGGCTAAACAAGGTCTATGTGATATTTAGTAGTTTTAGCCGTAATATGTTTTTCCAGAGAACGACTAAATAATTTTATCAACCAACTTAAACTCCATTAAAAATCACGAACTTTTACCAAAACTTAATATACATTATTAAAATTCCATAATAATATATGACGAGCATAGTTAAGCACCTTAAACTCATGAAATCAACAAAACCAATAAAACGACAGGTTCCAGAGTTTAACACAAACAATTTCGTAGGGGATAACATGATCGTTTTCTCGACTCCAAATTTTGACATACTCTTCTATGACTCAAAACCTAAATTTTCATGCCATTTTACCTTTGATATAATGCACATACCTTTTTCCACGAATTTTTCTTCCTTTCTAGAATAAATCCCCGCTAAACTCGGTTCATTGCATTAAAAATATAAAAAGACAATTATAACTTCTTCTAACACCATAAAAATGTTATACAACTAATATACAACCCCTATACTAAATTTCGTGCAATACTTTTATGTATAACTATTTTTCATGATTTTATTTCATTAAAATCGCAAAAAACCGCAAACCGTAAAATTTCAAGAAAGCTATCATAATAAAAATTTAAAGACCTCTTTAACATTTTTAAATACTCTATTTTTACCGTAGAACATCATAATATAATAATCTTGAATTTTAGAACAAAAATCGAAGAAAAAAGAAATTTTTTTGTTTTTTTTTAAAACGACGAGTGGAATTGCGCAAGCCACTTTGGCTTGATTTTTGTCTACTACAATTGCTCTATGGGAGGAAGAGGAAGATACCTTGAGCAAGAGGGAATTAAGAGCTTGAGTATGGTATTGGTTGTGCGCAAGGTGGTGGCGTGTGGTGGTTGTGGTGGTGGCTCAAAGTGAGCCACACCTCACTCGTGAAAAACAAAGGAAGAGAGAAAGAAAGAGAGAGAAATTTTCTGATTTTTGTGAGAGACTTGCAAGTGAGTTTATGATGAAGTATTGGGGTATTTATAGGTCACTAGTGACCCTAGGGAGGCCGACCAAGGAAGAGAGAAAAGGGGGATTGGATTTGCAATCCAAACTCTAAACGAGATAAGTTTTCATCAAAAATAAAGATGAGGTGTTCGTGGCATATTTTTGAAATTTTAATCTATCTTTAAAATTCTGAAAATTATTTTATTTTGATGACATAAAATATTTATATAATTAAAATAATTAATTTATAAAATAATTTTGACCATAAAATCATTTGGGCTAAAGCCCTACTCGAAAATTAGGGTAATATGGGCTTAATTGGTCCGAAAATTACTTTAATAAAAACCCAAAGCTATATTTTCTACTTTTAGAAATTAAATTAAATACTTAAAAACTCTTTTAGAAATATTTATAAATTCTTGAATAAAACTTTGTAAACATATTTTATCTAAAACATCATAAAACTATAAATTATAAATATAAATAAGCTCCATTTATAAAATTCATAAAACTATATATTATAATCATTTATAATTATAATATAATGTGTCAAAAATGCGGGGGATTACACTTACTGAGTATTACTTGAAGTTTATAGAGTTGTCTAGGTTTGCTAAGGAGGCTGTAGCAACGGAGAAGCTGAATGCTAGTCGTTTTGAGAGAAGGTTGCCCATAGATATTCACTTGTAACTAGCTGGGCAAGTTCTTGAGTCGTAGTTATATGGTAGAGCTGCACACTTGTATGCCTTGGACCAAAAGAAGAAGGAGATGCTGAACGAAGGTGAGACGAGGGAGAAAAGAAAGGATGGTGCAGGAAACTTTAACCAACAAGGGAGTCATGGTGGATTTAAGAAGCCTCATTTTAACAACAATTATCAGGGAATGAAGGCAACTTTGGAAAGTCTGTTAATGGTAACGGGAATAGGATGCAGATGGCTAATCAAGGAGGTCGAGTTTACTTCTGCAAGAAGTGTCCTAACAACCATCTAGGGAAGGACTGCGCTGGAAACCTAGTGACATGTCGTTTGTGTAACAAGCTCGGACATATGAGTATGAGTGCTTCTCTAAGGGTAAGGGAATGGAAGGACAAGGGTCACATTTCAAGGGAAATTCAATAGGAGGTCAGCAGAAGGGTTTCCAAGGAAACATTGGAGGAAAGACAATGCAACAAGCCGGGAATAGGAATGGAAGTGGCAATGGAGGAGGCCAGGCTGAGACCTCGAATGCCCAAAAGATGAATGTAATTGCATGAAGTGAAGCAGATGCTAGTAAGGATATGATTATTGGTACTTTCTCTATTCACACTCTTCCTATTAAAGTATTGTTCGATTCTGGTGCAACGTATTCTTTTGTATCCACTAAAATTTTGGAAAAGATAATGCTTGTTTTAGGAAAGCTAGATACAATAGATATGTCAATAGTGTTGCCATCAGGAAAAGAAATAAAGTGTTGAAAAAGGTATTTGGATGTTCCAATTAAGATAGAGGGATTGGTTTTTAAGGCTAACCTAATCGATTTTGAGTTGGGTGACTTAATGCTGATCCTAGGGATCGATTGGTTGTGTGAACATAAGGCTGAGATTTTGTGTTAGTCGCAGAAAATCTCGTTAGTTAAAAAGGGTAAGAAGGTAAGCTATTGGAGGGCAGGAAGGCTGAAACAAAACAAAATATCGATTGGTTGTATGAACATAAGGCTGAGATTTTGTGTGAGTCGCAGAAAATCTCGTTAGTTAAAAAGGGTAAGAAGCTAAGCTATTGGAGAGCAGGAAGGCCGAAACAAAACAAAATAGTATTAATGATGAGGTTTGTTAGGTACATGGATAGAGGTTTCCCAATTTACTTTTGTAGTGTGAGGGATGTAGATCATGTTGAGTCTTCTAAGACAAAGGACATCGAGGTAGTGAGGGATTTCCTGGACGTGGTTGCGGAGGAGATTTCTGGAATGCACCAAAGGGAGAAATCGACTTCTCCATAGACTTAGTGCTAGGGACGACACCCATTTCTAAAGCACCATATAGGATGGCACCTGCGAAAATGAGCGAGTTGAGGGAGCAGTTACTAGATTTGTTGGTGAAAGGTTACATTAGGCCTAGTGCTTCATCTTGGGGAGTGCTAGTGCTATTTGTGAAGAAGAAAGACAGGAGCATGAGGTTGTGTATTGATTATAGGGAGTTGAATAAGGTGACGATCAAGAACAAGTATCCTTTACCAAGTATTGATGATTTGTTTGTTCAATTGAAAAGAGCTACTGTATTCTCAAAGATCGATTTAAGGTCAGGATACCATCAATTGAGGATTGCTGACAAAGACATACCAAAGACGGCTTTCCATACGAGGTATGGACACTATGAGTTCACTGTTATGCCTTTTGGGTTGACGAATGTGTCAGCAATCTTCATAGACCTAATGAATAGGATTTTCCAATGCTTTTTGGATAAGTTTGTGGTAGTGTTCATTGTTGACATTTTGGTATACTCTTAGAGAAAAGAAGAACATGTGGAACATTTAAGAACGTTGTTAACAATGCTGAGGGAGAACAAGTTGTATGCCAAACTCTCAAAGTGTGAATTTTGGTTGGAGAAAGTTGCGTTTTTGGGAGATTTTGTGTCAACAGAAGGAGTCACTAGTACACAAAATGACATTTGCTGCGGTCAAAAGCAGGCTTTTTGCGGCAGTTTTTGACCGCAGCAAATAAAAATTTTTTATTTGCTACGGTTCTCTCCAAAACCGCAGCAAATAAGTGGTATTTTTGGTGGGAAGTAAGCAGCCAAAAAAACAAAAAAACATCTTTTTTTTTTTTTTGCATTTTATAAGCTTAAATGATATCTTAAAAGTTCCATATACATATTATCATTGATTTTCAGTCAAATTACATATATAATCTCAACAAATTACACCATCACAAATAAATACAGTGGCCAAACAAATTGCAGGTAGAACAAAATAGCAACAATACAAACAACAGCAACAACTAGAGAAGACCAACAAAACTGGTTGATACTATGGCTGGCAAGCCACCGTCACTGAATGAGAAACAACAGGTAAACGGGAAGTTTGCGCACTTCCCTGAGCGCAAGCTACAATAGTTGTATGTTGTTTTGGTCAAGAGATTGATGATGATTCAACAAAACTGGTTGATACTCTTGCTGGCATCACTGAATGATGGTTGAAGTGGTTCTCCTGCTTCCTTGGACTCTGCCATATTCAAATCAGAAGCAATAATAATCAGAGAAGACATAGGCAAATAACTTCATGAAACTAGTTTGTCATTTACAAGCATTATTATGGAACTATGCTAATGTTTCAATAGATTATTTGATTTTGTCACTCTTTAGTAGCAATAGATGAAAACGTTAGAGAATAATACTCGGTGTCTCTCCGACTTCAACAGCCAAGAGCACAAGACACAACAATAGTATATTACTAAGACAACTGAACCATATACAACTGATGACTTCTAAAAGGCTAGAAGCAATCAAGCTAACTCGTTCAGAATTCCAGTATTACATTAGTTACCAAACACATTGTAAATAAAAACTCGAAAAACATAAAATATTAAAAAATAATTACAAACAATGCAGTCCCATAACTAGAATCAATAAAAATCTTACATTTAAAGAAAGTGCTTTTTGAAGCACTCAAACAAGCAGCTGCTAACAAAAACAAGGTGGTATTGGAATACAAAGAATTACCTTGAGAGGAAGATTGGAAGTTGAATCCAACCAAGTAATATTTCCTAGAAACCAAACAAAGGAGCAATATTGTGAAATAACAACACATATGACAAACGAGATTGTGTTAATCGTGATACAATCATGCGTAAACATGGTGTACAGGGAAAACCTGGAACATTAGAGTGAAGAAGAGCATATGCACTCAATTGTATGGATACACCATTTGCAATTGAAAAAGTGTATGTCCTATGTCTGCGTTTCTTGAGCAAACGTCTTTTGGTCTGATACTTCATATCTTGCAGCCTGCATATTTATGGTCCCCAAAAAAGTGTTAAATAACAGTATCACCCTAAAGTATATAACTCACCAAATAGGTCCTAAAGTATATAACTCACCAAATAGGTTTCAGATGACAAAAAATCCCAACAAATATATGGCTGAGACCTGACAGTAAAAAATGACCAACCTCACTAGGAAATTGAAAAGGGAAGGAGGCATAAAGTTCATTGAAATTTATATATGGGTGAAAGTAAACCGTGAATACGCATAATGTTCATCAAAAACAACAAAATAATATTTCAATGCCTGATTGAAATAGTTGGCAATGCATCCGGCAACAAAATTGTAATAACCACAAACACTAGCAGCAGACAGCTAAACACCAGCAACCTAACCTATAAACACTAGCAGCAACAGCTAAACACCAGCAACCTAACCTATAAACACTAGCAGCATCAGTTAAACACACACATATATCTGATATATGTTTGGAAATAGCTACATCTACCCATTTGATAAATTAACACACATATATCTGATATAGATGTATGTAGTACACCAAAGCCACAAGAATAAGAAAATTATGTTAAGAGATCAAGAATATAAAGTACCTCTAGTTTTCTTGATTGAGCTTCAGCTTTGGCATTTTGAAGATTGATCCATGCTTGAATTTCGGCTTCCTCCCTTTGAAGATTTGATAAACAAATCATAATTCATCCAAACTCAATAAGTATTGATTATAACGGTATCTTTTGAAACCAATAAAACTTAGTAGGGAGTAATACTATTGACTCAGAAACAGAACAACAGTAGAGATAAAACATGGAAAAGGAAGCAAAAAAGACTTAAATTCAATCACACAATTCATTCATTCACTCATTTAACTTACAATCACAAACACCAAAACAATTTTAAGTTTAAATATTCTTTCACAAGGAAACAATTTTAACTCTTAGTTTAAATAAATAAACAAATAAACAGAAAACGATCAATAATTAACAATTTTTTAACTTTATTAACATGAATTTATACTTCATGAATTTATTAACAATTTCGCATAGGAAAACCATCAATAAGAAAATGCATAAAAAAAACAATCAAACAAGCAACCTGAAAGCCATCAAACAAACCTAGAACCCAGAATAATAAACAAACAAACCCACGAACCCTCAAACCCGTTACCTAGAAAAATCACCCTGAACCCAGATTCCAAACTCACGAACCCTCAAACCGAAACTAAAACCACAAAATTAGGATTGGCTAACTCACCTTTAATCTCGTTCACCTTCCCCTACACCTTCAAATAAGCAACAACAACTCGATTTAGGGTTCAACAAAATCAATTTATAAACAAAAAATAATTCAAAATTAAATAAAAAGAGGATGAAAGAGAGATGAGAGATTTACAGATTTGTGAATTTGAGAAGTCAATTTCTCAAATTTGTGAATTTCCAATTTCTAGGTCTTACTTCTTGCATCACATCTGAATCCTACTCAGCCACAACTACTTTGGCAACTGACAATCAGCTACATGACATCTTTAATCTCTAATCTGCATAAGTGACCAGAAGCCTTTTGCAATCAAATGATAATATAAATGAAACACGATGTGTGGTTAAAAGTTTAAAATAAGAAGTTTTCCAACCAAATATCAATGTAAGGCCAGTAATTGATAATCAAAATCATCTCATCTTTCAAGGACTGAGTACAGACACAGCAATAGAAGGTTAGAACTCTAGAAAATACTTCCATTCTCAAAAACCTTCTATGAGTCGCCATTTTTTTTTTAAAAAGAAAACCCTATGTTTTGTGATAGAGAAAAGCATGGTTTTTGAAGGAAGGCACGAAACCCGAGAGAGGTTTTTAGAGAGAGAAAGTCGTGAAGTAGAGAGAGAGTGTGTGTGAGTGAATGTGAATGTGTGAATGAGAAGTTGTTGAATGAAGGTCGGAAGAGGGGGGTATTCATAGGGTCGGAAGTGACGTAAGCGAGCGCCAGGGCGCCGAAAGAGCGTTAGAACGCACAGAGGCAAGCGTCGGAGCACCCTATCTACGCCTGGGTGCTCAAGGTGGGCGCCAGGGTGCCCAGTGAGCGCTATGGCGCAGGCCCCTTGGGCACCTAAGCGCTGGCTGGGTGCCTAGGCGCTGCCCCTACGTCGTGGCGCTCGAGCTCCTAATTTCTAAATTTCACGCGCCGGATCTCCAATGCTTCCTTATTTCGTATATTTACTTCCATAAACCAAAATATTTCGATATATTATGAAATTATACGAAATTAATTTCCACAAAACAACTCATTCACTTCCATAACTTAGTGTTTCCATAAATCAAACAAACCTTTCTAGAAGGTTCGTCGAATCCGATCACATTCATACGATTAAATAAATTTCTTTTATTTTCGAAAATAAAATTAATAAGATGAATTATGAAATAAAATGAAAATGAAAATAAAATGAGAAAATGAATTATAAAATGAAAATAAATTATAGAATGAAAATTAGAAAATTAATTTAAGCATATTTCGACCATCATAACTCATCATCGGGCAGCGGGACCCCCGCATAGATTTTAGAGTGGGGACCAAATAAGTAAAGGACCGACTTCCGACACAAAACTAGGCGTTTTTTGAGCAATCAACTTTTAGCAGTTGGACTTGGAGCGACATGGTACACTATAATCATCGGCCATTAGGTGGGACCAAACATAGGTGTCTACAGTTAGCCCCCAATTTAGCTGAGTTTGTAGAGACGACTAGTCTCGTACGATGAAAGTCAAAGTATTCGGTACCTGCAAAACAAAGGTTAGTTTTACCTGCACCAATGCAATCTCCTTTGGAAGCACCTCATTCCATTGGAGTGGAATCCCCTTGAATGCTCCTCAATTCTTGGGATGGATGATTGATTAACCGTTTTTCTTCAGATGCCTTGATCGTACAGGAAATGCATGACAGTATGTATGTGCTTGACTCCCTTTACATGCGCATCGATCATTAGGAAGCTCCCTTCAGGTGTCTCTACAATATAGGGAAGGTTATGATGACGTATTCACGAATCAATGAATTAACATCAATAACCTTAGAAGAAATATAAAACATTATAATCTCTTAGGAAAAGATAACCTACTCTAACTATGTAAACAGGGAAGTAGGGATCGTATCCACAAGTAAGCAAGCAATTCTACAAACTCTAAAAAGTTACTCTGCCGTAAGGGGCCTTTGAATTTTTGGTTTTGACTAAAAAGTTGACTAATACTAGGAATGAAATCAACTAAGAAAAAACTTTATAACTAAGCCTAGGACGTCGGTTCACCACAGATCAACCAATAAATTGCACACAAATAATTAACCGATTATTAATTTCTAAAATTAAGGTTCACTAATTCTCTCGAATCTAGTTCCTTCAAAACTCCTCTAATGGCTCTCGCTCATTTAGACTTGTTTTCCCTATTGTCCCTATGATCTAATTATGGTAATCTTACCTCTCGTTATCGATTTCGACAATATCAGACTAACAATTAAACCAGGCCAGTATTTAACTGAAAGCAATAATAATTGATAACAGGAATTCAAGAACGTTAACAATCAAATTAACAACTATGAACAAAACATCAAGAACGATCCATAGATCCCCTAATCCTAGAAAGAAAACTACTCACGCATGATTAAATTTAAAGAAACAAAATCAATAAAGGAAAATAAAACTATAAACATGATTAAAACTAACAAATTGACAATAATTAATAAACTAAATCTAAACATGAAACTAGGGCACAAAAACCAAGAACATAAACTAAAGATAAACTAAGAATTGAAAACATAAACTAGAAACATTATGAAAGAAATAATTGAAAAGGAATTGAAATAAAACCTCGATTGAATTGAATTGAATGATTAGTATCCTTCATAACTTAGAGAGAAAACTAGAGCTAAAAACTAGAATTTGAGATATGAAAATTCGTTCTTAGGTTTAGGAATACAAAATACTATATACTAAGCCCAAAACAAGACGAAACGCGTGAAAATCGTCCTCGGAGCGGCCCGCCCGGAGGGGTTCGGGCGCACAACCCTCACCCGGGCGTGCTGCTTCGACCCGGGCAAGTGGCATGCTTGCTTCGCTTCTTGATTTCTTTGCTTGTTTTCTCTTAATTACTTCGTTAATTACTTCATTAATACTCCTAATCCTTAGTAATGCTTCCCAAATGACTTCAAACTCTTCACTAACTCTCAAGTGCTTCAAAAGGCTAGGAAACAACGATAAATCATTGGTTCCTGTAAAATCTTATAAATAGCACAACAAACACTCGAAATAACAAAAGTTAGTAACGTAGAAATGGCTCAAAAGAGCCACATTAGAGCTACAAATCAATCGGGATCGGGGGTAAAATATGCATCAAATATTAACTTATCAAATCACAATCTCAACCCCCAAATGAAAAAACAAGGTCCAAATAATAAATCATAGTTAAATAATTGTTGAGAAGGAAAGTATCCATAACTATGAGCCACAAGTCACAATTATCTAACGCACTTAAAAGTTGTCACGTTTGACATTAGATTTTCTAAGAAAACCAAAAGAGTCACGTGAAAGAATAAAATTAACTCCATAATTTATTTTCCCTTATTTGAACACCCATTCACACTTAAGTACCAAAGTAATTCATACCTCTCATAATAGCCCATTAGATAATTAATGCTAAGCTCATAAAATTCAGGAGGAAAAAAATACTCACCTTTTGTAATCTAAAAAAACGATGATGATCATATTCTTTAATGATCCAATAAAAGAGAAAGTTACAACTTTAAAAATCATAACAATAACTCTATGCATTTAAATATAACAGAGTTACAAAAAGAGGTAGCAAAAAGTGTCATACAATTCAAACAATCATTCATCAATTATTTAATTGACAAGTTCAACATATATTTATATTTTTTAAGAATAAATACTAAAATGTCAAATCGAATCGTAATCATAATTAACCATAGATTTGATATAGAATGAACCTTCAAAAAGAATTAAATCAAGTGATGGATATGAGTCTTTAAATGAAAAGCCCAACCATGGATATTATATATACTTGAAAGGCTTTTTAAACAACATAACCAACTATGCTCCATTAGTCATTAAACAATAAGAGTCAAAAGAAGCTAGAAATATCGCTAATCCTCACAACACATTTTAATATAATTAAGAAAACTAATGGAGCAAGCATGTCCCAAAATATTATCACAATTGCCAAAACTCACGTTAAACCAAATATGAATATTAAAGAAGACAATCAAAATAACTATGCAACTCATTTCACGTATGAAACCAAATATTAATTAGAAATATAAAACTTCCTTTGAGGAAAAGGAATTCAATCTAAGATGCATAAAGCATAGCATTAGAAAAGTTAAATTAACAACCATCTTACAAATTATTTTTGCACGCCCCATACTTATCATCGATAGATGGTAGTAAAAATACAACTTAATAGACATCAAAATAAATAAAGCTTAAATTAGAGTAAACACAAAGTAAGCATAGTATCATGAAAAGCAGATTAATAAGTAATATCGAAAACACATCAAATCAAAAGGAAAAGTCTATGTTTTCTAGTTTTCTCTATAAATGTGTCCGTCAAGGAGTCTAAAAAAAATAATTCGAGACATTTATTGTAATATCACGAAACAACAAATAAGTAGAGATCAAGTGGAAGGAGTATAAGACCCTTCATTGCACAAACTACATGAAATAAAATAATAGTAGGTAAAAAGTACTTAGACTTTTGATCAAGCCCTAACCGAATTTGATGAAGAGCACAAACACTACTATATATTAATCTACCTGAAATCATCCATCACTACATTCACAGCCTTCCAGCAAAAACAAAGTGTACAAAATATTACAACTAAGCAAATAATAGTTAATGATTATAAGAAATACGAAGATATCATTTTACTTCTTGGCACATGTTACTCAAATTAATATTAAGCAACAAATCGTTTTTTAGATTGTTATAAATAGTAGGTAAAAAGAATACAACTTATCTATTTGAGCGCGAAATCATGAATAGGAAAATAGATAATTTACGTGTCGTAGTAGACCGTTGTCCTAAAAGACGATTCTGCGCTACCTCAGTGCAGTAGTCAAACAATCCGCGGTCATCCTTCAGGATTTGCACGTCGCTGGAATTTATGTGCACTCACAAACTCTAGCTGGAACTCAGAAAATTTGCCCAAAAACTGAAGGAATATATTTAGAGAAAAGTGATCTTTTTGATATTTATATATGTATATTGGAGAATTATCAAACGGTTTATTTATAGGATGAAGTTGAGAAGAGAATATACAACATTTTGGGGAGGTCCTTCATATCATGATCGTTAGGCATTAACTCGACCATTAAGGTGCAATAATATTGTAATTTATACAATATTACATGACAATGAATTGAACTTTGGTAACAGTATCAAGCCTCTCCTTCACTTGCATTTCACTCGAGAACTTCCAACACCACCAACATTATTACTACCCTCCATTGACGAACCGTAAAGCTTTCAGAAATCGACAACACAGGCTTTAGGAATTGGGGTTCTTCAATTTCAACAATTCCGCAAACTAGGGTTTAAGTATTTTGATTTGGCTAAGTAGGAGTTGAATTAAGGATTGAATTGAGATTAGAATTTGTATGACTTACACATGAAGGAAAAATTAATTTTATTTAAGGGTCCAAAAATGACTCAATTAAAAACATAAGAGAATTCTTCTTTTATTACTTCAAGGGCATTTTCGGTAATTTTATAAGATAACTATACATGATTGAAGGGAAAGGTAAAAGGTGGGACCCACTAACGTTCAAATTGGATGGAAAATGTTAGTTGGTAGTGTTTCACAAAAGAATGAAATATGTTGGCAGTTGTGAATTTTTTTCTAAAATGTAGGTAGTTGTTTACAAAAGCATTAAACATTTAGGTAGTTGTTAAAAAAAAAAAAAAAAGAGCAACAATAAAAGAATATAGCAAAAAGGAATGCGTAAAAAATCAATTGGAACAAGAAGAATATATAACTTCGTAAATATTGTGCATCACAAGAACATTAATCAATCTAGTTTCCTAATGATTTTGGTATGAGTATTTTTCACTAATAAATTTAATTTATGTTTTCTTCTTAAAAGTAATTTATACATTAGAGAAGTATATATTTTTAAATCCATATGGATACATGCATGACTATAGGTTGTTTTTTTTTTTTTTTTTTTTTTTTTAATCATAAATATGTGTGAAAGACATGATAAATTATTACGTTAAGCTATTTTTTCCACCCCATATTGTTTTCTCCATAATAAATTTTTGTTTTTATCTATCAATGTAATAAGTGATACCAATTCAAATTTTAAAATTTGTGGACACTCAAAAAAAAAAATTACAATTCCTTATTTTATTTTAAAATCTTAAATGGCATGTGTTCTACGTAGTATTTTCATTGTTGGATGTTATTAAAAAAAATGAGCGTTGAAGTCAAGAGATCGAAGTCAAACCAATCAAAATTTGCCACCTTTCAAAGTATATTTCCTAAATTATACCTTTTTAAATACATGCTAATTACATAAAATTATATTTATTATATTTTACGAATAAGATCATAATACAGCCAAAGCCTACAAAAATACAAAAAATAAAATTATAAAATTATTTTTATTATATTTCACAAAATAATAAAATTATATTTATTATATTTTACTTATTCAATAAAATTACAAAAATATTGTGTATTTAAAAAGTATACACAAGTAATACATAATTTCACAAATACATATAAATATAAAAACTATTTTAAATGTCTTTTTTACCCTGTGACTTCAGTTGACTTAAACGCTTACTTTCTTAAGTGAGCATTTAAGTATTTTCATTGTTAGCTATCACAAGCATGTATATTCAAATTAATTTCATGGACGTCTAATTAAAAAACAATATAAGAAAAAAAAAAAAAGATTAAACTATAAGCATGCCATAATATTTAGCATTCAACTCCTGATCTACAAAAGCTATATGGATAATTAAGCGAATCATGAAATAAAGATCAGAAATTTAATCTTGGAAAATAATGCACTTAATTAATTAATGATGAGGATTACACAAATAACAAATTATCTAAGGACATCCAGGATAAACTTGCATGCGTCTCTTACGCTATAAATTGATGAACAAGTAATACAACGTAGCCTCATACATAACAAGAATAACCTCTAAACCCTTACTTTCAATCAAATTAAGACGTATAGAATTCAATTTTTTGGTTCTTTTTTTTTTTTNGTTTTTTTTTTTTTTTTTTTTTTTTTTTTTTGTTATCTCAAGAAATTAGGAAGAGTAATCAATTCATATATAGATCATTGATATGGGTACTCAAGGCATGGAAGTGGCGAAAATATTCGGACTTCTGGTGGTGTTAGTTATTGCTGTTTTGGCGTGTAACTGGCTATGCAATAAGTCTGAACAAAAGCGTCAATCCGAAAATGAACCAACTGCGACTACTCAAACTGAGGAGCAACCCTCGACATCAGCTGAAGAACCACCAGTAGCTAATAATGTGGAGGAGGTCTAGAAGACATTATTAGTTCTTACTAGCCAAAACAATTTGCAACATAGATAATAGTTGTTACTTTATGTTATTAACGTAATAATAAGTTAAATAATTAAGTTTTGCCATGCAAAAAACTAAAAATAACCACTGCTACACGGCAGAATTAATTTTTAATTAGTTTTACGCTGTAATTTAATTTGTTCATCGCCTCGTAGTGACATATTCGTATGTTTTGTTCATTTCATTATTATTTAAGCCAAAATCTGTTGTTATGTCCCACTAACATGTATGTCACTTGTTTAGATAAGGTGATAATAATTAGTTTTAATTTTTAAATTTATACAAAGCAAGCCTTTATTTGAAAACCAACCAATAAAAATAATTGGCACACAAATGGTATACAAAAAACTTTTAACATACTTTGAGTATTACATATGTTACAATATATATAATTTGTTACATCTAAAATACGAAAAAAAATACATCATAGGCAGATGAAGTATTTCTTCAAAAAAAAAAAAAAAAAAGATGGAGTAGTTTAAATATACCATATATATGATTATTAGTTTTTTAAACAATATTGCATATTTAGAAGAACGAATTTCATTGTTTTAATAAATAGTTTACCTATTTAATTAATTATTTTATTAACACTCGGTCAAAACCATAAATTTCTCAAGCTGGGTAAAGTCCATTACAAAATTGTGTTTCCAAGAATAGTAATATTGTTTTCCTCTTCAAAGGAATCAAACTCAAGCTAAGGCCTTTGAGGATGAAAGGCATAATTTACATAGAGAGAGTGAAGGGTAACTTAAGTTATTAAGTGGTTAACGCTTCTCTCCTAATTCCAAAAGATCCTAAGATCGATTCTCACCCCACCCTTATGGCAAAAAAAAAAAAAAAGCGTCATTTATCCAAGTCCTTTTATCACTATGTGGCACATGATATCTCTCCTTCAAGACCCATGATCTTGGAGGCCCTGTGCTATTGGGGGTGTCGCTCAAAATCGGAGGTGCCTAAAACTTCGATCTCAAGTTGTGCATGGTTCGAAGCCTGATGCACGCATGCATCATTGGTTGTGTTAGCCTTTTGTTTAGGGTTTGATGTTCCATCAACCATATAAATAAATTCTCATCATTTTTATTTGTTTCCTCCTTTTCTATCAAGCCATTTTTTTATTTGCTTGAATGTGTATATTATTTTGTAAAGTAAACATAAAATTAATTATATGACATTAATGAATATCTAAATTAATAACTCTGAAAGTCTATATTTATGCAAGTATAATACAATAAATTAGGTAAGTTAAAGAATGAGGGATACTAATTCAAGTGGTTAAAACTCTAAGATCTTGAGATTAGTTTTCACTACCCGACTTTTTGGAGCTCCCGCAGAAGTATCAAAGAAATTAAATTGCGTCACAAGCTGAACTCATATTATAATATATATGGGCTATATCGCCTAATAGTTAGGCTTGCACACGACCTCTACCCTAATTGAGACGGCCCTATATATGCATCTGATGTTTTTCAATAAGCAATTTAAGTTTTTTATGAGTATAATTATAACCATTTCACTCATTTCTTAATATATGGTAGTTGGGTGTGTTATATTGTTATCATGTTATGTCCCTACGTTGTCCAATAGTTTTTCAAAAAAAATATGAGCGTTTTACTTTCAGCAAAAATTATGATTTTTGAAAATATTTATTAATTCGAGTTAATTAAAATTAGAAAAAACAGTTCATGAAAATCTTAAATATTGTATAGGCTTTTGAAAATCAAATTAAGAGTGTTTTATAATTAATCATTATTTAATTTAGTTTGTTTCCACAATTAAAGCTTAATCCATAAATAGAATTTCTAAAATTATACTTCCTATATTTTGAAGTTTCCAAGACTATCTTCATAATAAGATTCCATTTATAGAAGGTTTTTAAAAATTATATGAGACATGTTTTGGTGATGGTTTCGAGTCAAACTTGTTAAGTAACACCCCGACTCCTAATGAAGTCGGGTCAATATCACCAATGCGCATCAATGGCCAACAACTAACCCCGTCAACCAATACAAGTCATTCCGGTGCATTTAATCCTCACTTATGCGTACTCTTAGAAACTTCTCAAGACGTAACCCATCCTCAGATTGCTCCCAATCAACACACTTAATGATGGAGTTTCTTAGAAAATAAAATTCCTAAAATAAAGGTGCATCTTGTTGACATGAGTAGTACATATAATCCTTTTAAATCAATCATGAGAGGTATTACGTACACTCTCGTTTGAACTGCAACACCCTTATTGCTCCCGGAACCACAGTGACCCCAATATTACACAAAACGGTATTTGGATAGCCCTATTGTTACATCAAGTCTAGAATCACATATTGGAAACTCCTACTAGTACGCGTGTCATCTAGTGGATAGCCCCGTGATATAGGTCACATAGCAAAAATTCTCTCCTATTAAGTGACTAAAGTTGTATTAATTATCCACAATTAGGGATGTGCATTAGTCCGGTCCTAGATCAGAACTTGTTGGACTAGAAAACCTAAAACTAGGATTTATACGGATGAGAGATCGGACATGAAAAAATGACCGAATCATACTTGAATTCTAAGGTTCGGTCTAGTCTTAGGCCTATTCTTTTAATTTGATAGCTTTTATGTGTAAAAATGCAACTAAGGCTAGTTGTATCTGTTTCATCGATTTGTTCGTTAACATATTGCAAATTTTCTTTTAAATATATAAATATTCTTGTCCATCGGCTCCGAATCTGAAAAATTTTAGGTTTAAGACCAGACCAGACCGAAACCCGAAATCAATATTATTGCTGAATCAAAGAACATATTGGAATCTCAAGTCAAGAAACAATCCAGATTCAGGTCTGGTCTATGTCAAATTATGTTTAAGATCGGAATTTGCCAACCCTATACACGATTAGCACGAGGTCGTAGGGTTGTTCTAATACAACTTGAAACACTCCCGGCTTAATTACCAATGCATATCAAGGGCCAACAACTAACCCCTATCAACTAATACAAGTCCTTTCAGCGCAGTTTGCCCTCATTCATGCACACCCTGCAAAACTTTCAAGGAAGCCATGTTCCTAAGGGCCTGTTTACTTCAGCTGAAAACGGCTGAACTGAACTGAACTGAAGTGAGCTGAACTAAGCGTAGCTAAGCTGAACTGAACTGATTGGAGCACCATTAAACTAAACTGAAAGTTTTTACTATGGATTAACGATTTTTAATTATGGATTATTGATTTTTAATTATGGATTATTGACTTTTAACTATTGAATATTGATCATTGATTTTAAACTATTGATTATTGATTATTTATTTTTAACTATTGATTATTGATTTTTAACTATTGATTTTTTTACTATGATTTTTATAGATTGACTATGACTATTAATTTTAACTACGGATTATTAATGATTTTTAACTATGGAGTAATAACATAGTAATAATTTTGACATTAATCTACTAATAATTTTTAACCAAAAAAAAAAAAAACGTTATTGGTAGTTTATATTTTATGAAATAAAAAATAGTAATAGTAATAGTAATAGTAATAGTAATAATAATAATAATAATAATAATAATAATAATAATAATAATAATAATAATAATAATAATAATAATAATAATAATAATAATAATAATAACACTACTAGATAAAAAAGCAATTGCAACCCTCTATTGCAACGGTCACACCTATTGTAACGGTTTCTAAAAAACTGTTGCAATAGAGTAGAAAAGGAAACAATTGAGAAAAAAACCGTTGCAATAGAATATAAAAGTAGCAATTTTTACATATTGCAATGGCTTTAGCAACGGTTTAGCTTTAACCGTTGCAAAAGGTCATTTATTCCAACCGTTGTGAAGGTTTTCTTGATCCTTCGAAATTGCGCCTCCCATAGTCCCATTTGAGTTATTTTCCTAAACCTAAAATTACAACCATACACAAATACTTCGTATCTAACGAAGTGTGAGACTTAACTTTATCTTCTCAAATCAATATAATTTCATTCTCACCTTTCATTCATCCGTCTTGCAACTCAAAACCAAAATCAGAAGGCAAATTTTTGCATCTTCTTGATTTCGATGATCTGTTGTTTGGGTTTCGAGCAATTTGGAGGCAAAATCTCGAAGTCAGTTTAATTTGGACGCGAATTTCTGGAATCTCTCAAAGGTATAATCTGTGTGTTTTCTGTATCTTCTTTAATGCAATTTAAATACTTTCGGGCTCTATTGTTGTTGAGTTTTGAGCATGCAATTTGCCTACTCAAAGATTTTATGAAATTTTGCCCCAATTATTTTGTACATGTAAAATAATGTCAACAATTTGAACAAAACTTACCCCAATTTTCATGATTTTGATTAATATTAGATTGTAGGAGATAATTCTTGAATTTGTGTGTTCAAATGTGGTTTTACCCCAAATTACTTAAAATTGGTTATTTCGGAACAAATTTGACTACAATGCAAGTTGTTGTACGTTGTCGTAATGTGTGTAATTAGGATTTTGTTTTGAGTTTCTACTTTTTTTATTATTATTGTAAATATTTCAGATTTTTCCCTTTTTTTCTCCCCTCTTTGAATATTTACTTTTGAATTTATGAAAAAAACAACAGAAAAATTAGAGCTGTTGGAAGTAATTGACAAAAGTGTAATATGGTAGTGAGGAGTTTGTTGATTATAGAGATGGAGATGAGGCTAGATAATGGTTAATACTTTGGATCCTCTATGAAAACCTTACCCCATTCTATCTTCTCTATTATTTTACTCTTTATTAATAAGCCGAGTGAAAACTGCTGCTTTTTGTCTTCCTTTCCTGTAATACCCCACATTTTCACGTATTTAAACAAAGTATTTTTTTTTGTATTTCATGCGTATAATCTTCGTATTTTATTCATATAATTTTAAAATTTCTATTGAAAATTATGTTCAATAGAAGTATTAAATAAAAAGAAATTAATAAAATATAGTTTTGGTTAAAAGTAATTCTTTGTGTTCTTAAATAATATTTTTATGATTAAAAAATATTTTAAAAGCTTCTAAAAATAGATTTTAATGGTTTCCTAATTTACATAAAAGGGTTGCAACTTACGAACAAAAAAAAAGTCGGAAGTTTCAAAAAAGAAATTTTTTTTGGGGGATTGCCTCGGGATCCGTGCCTAGCCGGACCCACCACCGCCGGCCACGCCGGCCACAGTGGCACCACCGCCGACTACCTGCAGCCATCGGACCTCCTCCCCTAATTTTGGTTTTTTTTTTTTTGGAAACTTATATAAAAAAAAAATTCTCCTTTATTTTTTTTGATTTGATTCAATCTTGCAAATTTATGATTATAATTATGTTAATCATGTTTTTATAAGTTTAATTGTGTTTTTATATAAGTATGAATTGTTTTTAAGGCATGAATTAATATTCGTGATCATGAAGTTAAAAATTAGGGTTTGAAAATTTATAAAGTTACGATTTTTATGAATTTTTGTGTTACAAACTTTAATGTTATGATCATAGATTATTTTTGGGTGAATTTATGATTATGTTATCAAGTTTAGTTTGATTTTTAAGGGTTTTAAACTTGTTTTATAAAGCTATCCAAATTTTATAATCATGAATTTGAGTTGAATAAATATTATAAACATGTTTTAACATATGAAAAATTGTTCTAAAGCCTAGATTGACTTCATAAACATGTTAGTAGTTTGTAGAAGTGTTTTGACATGAAATCATGATGTTTTCATAAGTTTTTCATGATTTTAAAGTTTAGAAATAAATATGAAATATATAAAAAAAAAGAAGTTAAATTGAGTTTTAACTGTCCAAATAGCACTAGCATGATCACACATCAATTCTATGATGAAATATATAAATTTTAGTATGTTTCATGATGTTTAAGAGTGGTTTTAAGCATGTTTAACATGCTGTCCAGATTTTATAAATTAATTAAATAGCCTTTTAAAGTATGTAAATAGCATAAATTGATCATGTAAGTTAGGTAATACATTATATGATCGAATTGTGTCATTTCGGAAGTTTTCAAGGAGTTTTGATAAATTTAGATTGCTGTCCACTTTTATAAAGTGGCATGAAAATTTTATTAAGGTTTTATAAAGTATAATAAAGTCCCGAAAACTAAGTAGAATTGCAGTAGAGAAGAAAATTGAAGTATGGAATTGAATAGAGACCAAATAAGGAATGTTTAGTACAAAATTTCCAAATTTAGAAGTTGGTTATGGTTGTTGCATAATTTAGTCAACAAGGTTTTAATTTAGTTCGGTTTTCCTTGTGTAGGAGACTTTGAATTAGTCCGCTTCAAGAAGTTGTGGCGGAGCACAGTTATTATACAAGGTACGTAAGTACTAAAGGCAAACATATGAGTTAGAATGCATTCTTGAGAAATTTTTGTTTACATGAATCTTGTATGCGTGTTCTGGATCATGAATTTATATGCATGACAAGTTGTTAATAGCATGTTTTTAATGTTTAATGACATTCCATGTTAAATAGAAAGTTTAATTTTCATAAGCTTCAATTGAAATGTTCTGATCAGTATAGTTTGGCCAACAGTTTTATGAATAAAGGAAAGAAGATAAGTCTAATTTGACTAGATACTTAATCAACGAGAAAGGTAGTCGTGAATTTGTTCACATGATTAATAGAAGTAATGAGCAATTATTTTACATATAATACGACTCACAGTTTAATGTGTGGTCAAGAAGAAAGTAAGTTATTAGCCACGCACAGTTAATGTGTGGTACAGGAGGTTTAGTTTAATTAAAGGACTCACATAAGTTAATTTGGAATCACCTTAAAGCAAAGATAATGAATATGGTTGCTTGTTTGTATGCATGTCTTTATGTGATGTTGCATGAGAGTCATATCATTGTTAAACCTGTTAATCACGTAAATCGTAAGAGGATTCACACCAAAACTTTTGGAACGTATGTACCTTTAGTATGAACAATGGGGGAAGTCTTATGGAACGGTGATCTATGACTTTTAATTGGAGTACAAGACGTTGTACTCTTTTATATTATAAATGCGCTGGATATCCGTCACCTCGTGTGACATAGGTAATACCTTCTTGGAGTTGCTCCCAAGTTGGTGCCCAATAGGGCGATTTTAAAGGAAAGGAAACCCGTTCGATGCCAAATCCAAAAGTTAAATATAATAATAATAATCTTATTGAGTCCATGTACAGGTAAAAAGGTTGTCAAAGGTAAGTTGAGTGCATGTTTTATTTCTTATTGTTATTGCATAGTCTTTAGTAGTTATGTACTCAGCTTTGCTGACTGTTTGCTTTGTGTGCATGGCTTTGTCTTGGACTTGGCCCTACGATGACCCACTTGTGGTGAGTAGTTGTCTAGTAAAAGGAAAGCTGCAGGTACAAGTGGGCATAAGTCATTTCATGATGGGATGGAGTAAGAGCGCGTGCTTTGGTTGTAGTTTTGCTTAATTTCAATTTCTTATGGAGACTAACGTTTATTTGGTTGTTTGGATTTTGAAAGACTTCTGATTAGTAGTTTTGGGTTTTGGTTTTTAATGGGCCATTAATATGGTTCTGAAGTGTAATAAACTTAAAGGTGATTTTATTTTAAAGTTGTTCGAAGTTTAGTTTTAAATTGTTTTGGTTTTTAAGACTTCCGCTGTAATACTTTGATAAATGCCTTAGCACAGCCGTTATCACGGTGGCGGTAATACTTTGGTTTTTCCATATATAGTAGTTTAATAAACGTAATATCTACTAATTTAACATGTTTTGTGGAAAAATAGGAAGTAGAAAGTTAGGGAAAATCCAGGGTGTTACAAAGTGGTTACCAGAGCTTAGATTTTGAAATAAAATGAATTTTATTTTTGAGGGTACCCTAAGTTTTATTTTTGGAAAGAGAAATTTCTTAAATCAGAAACTTTTGAAAATGGAATCTTTCTAAAAATAGTAATATCCTAAAATGGAATGTTTTTAAAAATAAATGGAATTCAGGTATGTATTATGTGTTATCGCTTTAATACCATGTGGTGAGTTTAGGTAGGAAGTTGGGCATGTAGGATAGACTTTGTTTCTGTTCTTTCATGCATTGAAGTATATAATCAAGGTAATGCTTATATGTATAGTTGGGTGTAAACAAAATTGTATGTTAGCCACAAGACTTTCTTTTTGAAGAACTGTTAGTTGTTTGTTTGTTTTGTTCTTTTAAGAAGGATGGACCATTAGTTTTAAGTTTTGTGCAGGATGACACATAGTATGCCTAGTAAGTATACGCAAACAGGGACATTGGAGAAGAAGGACTATGAAACTCCACCTCAATACGTTTGGAAGATCTGGTTCTACTGTTGGTACATGAGTACGGTGTTGAAGTTACCACAATGGGATCAACCTGACCAAGTAGCAGCTTTGATTGTTAAGTGTTTACCTGACCGTTCACTCTACTTAGAAATTAAGGTGAAGTTTAGTGATTTTCATTTTCTTAGAGGCCTTCCAAACTATTCTAAGTATAAGGATGCTGTTGGTCAATGGGGTTGTGATTGGAGGTTCTTGGAGGGGTACATTGCTGAGAAGGAACAGGAGTATCAACAAATGAATGCGAATAAGGAGACCCCACCCGCACCAAGCCCAACAGGTAGTCAATGGAGTGAAGCCCAAATGGAAGAGGAGACTCCTACAGGTTCGAAGACTGGTGAATCCAAGGATAGTTCATGCTATGAAATTGAGGACCCAAACCTAGTAATCCCAGTGTATGTTGACTTGATAACTGAATCTGAAGAAGAGGAAGAAGAATCAGATCATGAGGAAGACATGGAAGCAGAAGGAGAGGAAAAAGATGAAGAAATGGGGGATGATACTAAGGATGGCCCAGAATTCGTACCGAAGAAATATGTTATGTCGAGAGACTTTGTTTAGATATAATTACCTTATTATGTCTAATGTTTTACCGTCTAGTTGAACACTATAAGTTATTGTTTATCTGAGTTTGAATAAGTGGCAGTGAGCCATAAGAATTAATGAGAAAAGTTGAGAAATAAAATTATTTTATGATTAAAGCCTCAAGTAGAATAGAACCAAGGGAATTATTTTTATTTCTTATATGCTTTATTGTTATTTCAATGGTTGTGTAAACAATCAAGACAAAGTGAATCATTCACTCTAAAAGAATGAAATTTCTTTTATGAGATGAAATGAAAAAGGTGTTTTATGATTTAAGGCTCTGTGTCCTAACTTATAGTTAGACTTAATTTAATACAAAGGTCTTTTCCTCTACAAGGATAAATAGAATGGCTGAACGTAACAACAATCAGCTGAAAGAAGTAGTAAGGCAATTAGCTACTGTAGCTAAACAGTTAGCTTCCAGAGGAAATGGAAATGGTAGTGACCCTGCTGGGGAACTCTTCAAGAAAATTTCTCAAAGAAAGCCACCCACATACCAAGGAGAGCACAATCCAACTGTTCTAGAGGGATGGTTGAGAGAATTCAATAAATTGTTTGGGGTAGTTGAGTGTCCAGAGGAGCTTAAGGTGAACCATGCTGTTTACTATCTTAGGGAGAAGCTGACTTATGGTGGTCACAAAATGAGGCTATAATAAGGGCTTTACCAGGATTCAATTGGGAAATGTTTCAGGATCAGATTCGTAATAAGTTCTACCCTTTGTTTCTTCAGAAACAGAAGGTTGAGGAGTTCCTAGAACTTAGGATGGGGATTATGTCTGTTACTTAGTACTACTCTAAGTTTATAGAGCTGTCTAGGTTTGCTCCTGAGGCTGTGGCAACTAAGAGGCTGAAAACTAGTCGTTTTGAGAGGGGGTTACCCTTAGACTTACAATCACAACTAGCTGGACAAATCTTTGAATCCTTGGATGACTTATATGGTAGGGCTGCACACTTGTATGCCATAGACCAAAAGAAGAAGGAAGTACAGAAGGAGAGTGAGACAAGGGAGAAAAGGAAGGATGGTGGAGGAAACTTCAACCAACAAGGGAATCATGGTGGATATAAGAGACCTCGTTTCAACAACTTCCAGGGTACTAGGGGAAGCTTTGGGAAGCCTAATTCTGGAAATAGGAATAGGACACAAGTGGCTAGTCAAGGAGGGCGTGTGCACTTTTGCAAGAAATGTCCCAACAACCACCCAGGAAAAGACTGTACAGGGAACCTAGTGACTTGTAGGTTGTGTAACAAACTTGGACACCGTGAGTATGAGTGCTTCTCTAAGAACAAAGGAAAGGAGGGACAAAATTCTCAAGCTAGGGGGAATTTAGTTGGGGGACAACAAAAGGGTTTCCAAGGAAATATGGGAGGAAAGGTGACATCTCAAGCCGGAAGTACTAATGGGAGTGGAAATGGAGGAGGGCAGCCTAAGACCTCAAACACTGGGAAGCTGAATGTGATGGCTCGAAGTGAAGCGGATGCTAATAAGGATGTGATCACTGGTACCTTTTCTTTTCATTGCTTACCTGTTAAAGTTTTGTTCGACTCTGGTGCAACATACTCTTTTGTTTCCATTAAACTCTTAGAAAACTTAAAACCTGTGTTGGGAAAAGTAGATGAAGTAGACATGTCAATAGTGTTACCTTCGGGACAAGAAGTGCAATGTTCAAGGAGATATCAGGATGTTCCTACTGTAATTGAGGGAGTGGAGTTTAAGGCTAACCTAATTGAGTTTTATTTAGGTGACCTAGAAGTGATCTTAGGAATGGATTGGTTGAGTAAACATAAGGCTGAGATTCAGTGTGAACCACAGAAGATCTCGTTGGTGAATAAGGGCAAGAAGGTGAGTTATTGGAGGACAAGAAGACCAAAACACAACAAATAGTGTCAGTAATGAGGTTTTCTAGGTTTGTGAAAAGAGGTTTTCCGATTTACCTTTGTAGTGTGCAAGATGTGGATTAGATTAAGACTACTAAACCTGAGGATATTGAAGTAGTGAAGGACTTTCTGGATGTGTTTCCAGAGGAGATTTCGGGAATGCCACCGAAGCGGGAGATTGACTTTACTATAGACTTAGTCCCAGGAACAACACCTATTTCCAAAGCACCCTATAGGATGGCGCCTGCGGAAATGAGCGAATTAAAGGAGCAGTTGCAGGATTTGTTAGAAAAGGGGTACTTTAGGCCTAGTGCTTCACCTTGGGGAGCACCAGTATTGTTTGTGAAAAAGAAAGATGGGAGTTTGAGGATATGTATTGACTATAGGGATCGGAATAAAGTGACGATCAAGAATAAGTATCCATTACCAAGGATTGATGACTTGTTTGATCAATTGAAAGGAGCTACGATGTTTTCGAAAATTGACTTAAGGTCAGGATACCATCAATTGAGGATTGCTAATGAGGACATACCGAAAACAACTTTTCCCACTAGGTATGTGCATTACCAGTTCACTGTTATGCCTTTTGGTTTGACCAATGCACCATCAACTTTTATGGATTTAATGAATAGAATCTTCCAACGGTTTTTGGATAATTTTGTAGTCGTTTTCATTGATGACATATTGGTGTATTATAAGAGCAAGAAAGAACATGTGGAGCATTTGAGGACAATCTTGATGACATTAAGGGAAAATCAGTTATATGCTATGTTCTCAAAATGTAAATTCTGGTTGAAGAAAGTAGCATTCTTGGGACATATTGTGTCTAAAGAGGGAGTTGAGGTAGATCCAACCAAAATTGAAGCGGTCAAGGAGTGGCCTACACCGAAGAATGTAACGGATGTACGAAGTTTCTTGGGGTTAGCAGGTTACTATAGGAGGTTTGTGAAAGACTTTTCGAGGATTGCTAAACCCATGACTTTGTCAATTTAGAAAGACTGTAAGTTGGAGTGGAGTAATAAGTGTGAAAAGGCATTTCAGACTTTAAAAGAGCGTTTGACTACAGCTCCAATGCTGACTTTGCCAAATGGAAGTGACTCTTATGATGTGTTTAGTGATGCTTCTAAAAATAGTTTGGGATGTGTGTTGATGCAGATTAGGAAGGTGATAGCTTATGCTTCGAGACAATTGAAACCATATGAGGTTAACTACCCTACACATGATTTGGAGTTAGCAGCAATAGTGTTTGCCTTGAAAATTTGAAGACATTATTTATATGGAGTGAAATGTAGGGTATACATAGACCACAAGAGTTTAAAGTACTTTTCACTCAAAAAGATTTAAACATGAGACAAAGGAGATGGCTCGGGTTGATCAAGGACTACGACCTAGATATCCAATACCATGAAGGGAAAGCCAATGTAGTAGCCGATGTTCTGAGTCGTAAAACGAAACATGGAATGAATACCTTGGTAGTTGGTAATGAGCTACGTAAAGACATGGAGAGATTGAGCATGGAAATAGTGAAGGAGGGAGAGTTGGAAGGGATTCTTTGTAATCTTAGTATCCAACCAACAATACTCGAGGAAATTAGGAAGAATCAGGAAGGGGATGTACAACTGGACATAATTAAGGAAAAGATGAAAACAGGAAAGCCTATGTATTTTAAGATTCATGAGGATGGAAGCTTAAGGTATAAGGGAAGGTGGTGTGTACCACAAAAATGTGAGGATTTGAAGCGAAGAATAATGGAGGAGGGTCATAGTAACCCGTATTCAGTGCATCCTGGAGGCAATAAACTTTCCAAGGATCTAAAGAAGATGTATTGGTGGCCTAGGATGAAGAGAGAAGTGGCTGAATTTTTGAGTAAATGTCTTACTTGTCAAAAGGTTAAATTTGAGCATAAGAGACCTCAAGGAGAAGTCCAACCACTTGAGATACCAGGATGGAAATGGGATAGCATGTCAATGGACTTTGACACTTGCTTGCCAAAGTCTAAGAATCAGAATGATAGCATATGGGTAGTGGTAGAAAGACTCAATAAGTCAGCAGTGTTTATACCCATGAAAGAGACTTGGAAATGGAGCAACTTTCAAAGGCTTACATAAAATATGTTGCGAGGTTACATGGAGTTCCAAAGGATATCGTGTCAGATAGGGATTCTAGATTTCTTTCGAAATTCTGGAAAAGTGTTCAGGAGAACTTTGGCATAACCTTGAAGATGAGTACAACTTTCCATCCAGCAACTGATAGACAAACAGAGAGAACCATACAAACCTTAGAAGACATGCTAAGGGCTTGTGTAATGGACTTCCAAGGGAATTGGGAGGATCACTTAGATCTCATTGAGTTTTCGTACAACAATAGTTACCATGCAAGTATTGGCATGACACCCTTTGAAGTTCTATATGGAACGAAGTGTAGGAGCCCTTTGTGTTGGAACGACATAAGTGAAACAGTAATTCTAGGACCTTAGTTAATAGAGGAGACCACAGAGAAAATTAGAGTAATACAAGCAAAGATTCAAGCAGCACAGGATAGACAAAATCCTATGCGAATCAAAAGCGCCAAGATGTTGTGTTTGAAGTTGGTGACAAGGTGTTACTTAAGGTATCACCAATGAAAGGAGTGATGAGGTTTGGAAGGAAAGGAAAGTTAAGCCCAAAGTACATAGGACCCTATGAGATCTTGCAAAAGGTAGGAAAGGTAGCTTATAAGCTAGCACTACCAATGGAGTTGAGCAAAGTTCATAATGTTTTCCATGTGTCTTAGCTAAGGGAGTATGTGCCGGACGAGTTACATGTGTTGCAACCTGAAGCAATAGAGTTAGACCAACGTTTTATCTATGAAGAGAGGCCAATTAAAATCCTAGATAGTAAGCTTAGAGATACTCGTAGAAAGAGTGTCAAGATAGTGAAAGTGTTGTTGTCTAACCATGAAACCGAAAAACTACTTGGGGAGCTGAAGATTTGATGAGAGAAAAGTACCAGAGCTTTTTCAGGTTAGAAGTAGAGTTATGGGAACGTAACTCCTTTTTAAGGGGGGTAGAAAGCGACAAGTTTTCCGCGCGTTCTTACCCTCAATTTTACAGGTTTTTACGAGTTTCTATGACTTTTAAGTAAGAAGTTTTATGTTCGTCTAATAGAAGTTGTCAAGTAAGTGTCTGAAGTCTACAACAACATAGTGTTTCAGTAACAAAGTATGAAGTAAAAGTTGTCTCTATTCAAATTCCATACACTAACCAACCCAAAGTTTCGGGACGAAACTTCTTTTAAGGGGGGTAGACTGTAATACCCCACATTTTCATGTATTTAAACAAAGTATTTTTTGTATTTCATGCGTATAATCTTCGTTTTTTATTCGTATTATTTTAATTTTTCTATTGAAAATTATGTTCAATAGAAGTATTAAATAAAAAGAAATTAATAAAATATAGTTTTGGTTAAAAGTATTAATTTGTGATCTAAAATAATAATTTTATGATTAAAAAATATTTTAAAAGCTTCTAAAAATAGATTTTAAAGGTTTCCTAATTTACTTAGGAGTGTTTATGGGCATCACCAAAATCCTACTTTGAGGCCTATAAATACCTTACAAAACCTAAAATTCCAACTTTCCCTGATCATACTAGTCAATTAGGATTCCAAAAATTTAGAGAGAAAAGGGAGAAAAAAAAGGGGTTGCAATTTACGAACAAAAAAAAAGTCGGAAGTTTAAAAAAAAAATTAGGGGGATTGCCTCGGGATCCGTGCCCAACCGGACCCACCACCATCGGCCACGCCAGCCACCGCGGCACCACCGCCAGCAACCTGCAGCCACCGGACCTCCTCCCCTAATTTTGGTATTTTTTTTCGAAACATATATAAAAAAAATTCTCCTTCTGTATTTTTTTTATTTGATTCAATCTTGCAAATTTATGATTATAATGATGTTAATCATGTTTTTATCAGTTTAATTATGCTTTTATACAAGTATGAATTGTTTCTAAGGCATGAATTAATTAGGGTTTGAAAATTTATAAAGTTATGATTTTTATGAATTTTTGTGTTCCAAACTTTAATGTTATGATCATAGATTATTTTTGGGTGAATTTATGATGATGTTATCAAGTTTAGATTGATTTTTAAGGGTTTTAAACTTGTTTTATAAAGCAGTACAAATTTTATAATCATGAATTTGAGTTGAATAAATATTATAAACATGTTTTAACATATGAAAAATTGTTCTAAAGCCTAGATTGACTTCATAAACATGTTGGTAGATTGTAGAACTGTTTTGACATGAAATCATGATGTTTTCAAAAGTTTTTCATGACTTTAAAGTTTAGAAATAAATCTGAAATTTTAATAAAAACAAGTTAAATTGAGTTTTAACTGTCCAAATTGCACTAGTATGATCACACATCAATTCTATGATGAAATATATAAATTTTAGTATGTTTGATGATGTATAAGAGTGGTTTTAAGCATGTTTAACATGCTTTCCAGGTTTTATAAATTGATTAAATAGACTTTTAAAGTATGTAAGTAGCATAAATTGATCATGTAAGTTGGGTAATACATTATATGATCGATTTGTGTCATTTTCGGAAGTTTTCAAGGAGTTTCGATAAATTTAGATTGCTGTTCACTTTTCTAAAGTGGCATGAAAATTTTATTAAGGTTTTATTAAGTATAATTAAGTCCCGAAAACTAAGTAGAATTGCTGTAGAGAAGAAAATTGAAGTATGGAATGGAATAGAGACCAAATAAGGAATGTTTTGGACAAAGTTTCCAAATTTAGAAGTTGGTTATGGTTGTTGTAGAATTTAATCAACAAGGTTTTAATTTAGTTCAGTTTTCCTTGTGTAGGAGACTTCGAATTAGTCCACTTCTAGAAGTTGTGGCGGGGCACAGTTATTATTCAAGGTACGTAAGTACTAAAGGCAAACATAGGAGTTAAAATGCATGCTTGAGAAATTCTTGTTTACATGAATCTTGTATGCGTGTTCTGGATCATGAATTTATATGCATGACAAGTTGTTAGTAGCATGTTTTTAATGTTTAATGACATTCCATGTTAAATAGAAAGTTTAATTTTCATAAGCTTGAATTGGAATGTTCTGATTAGTATAGTTTGGCCAACAGTTTTATGAATAAAGGAAAGAAGTTAAGTCTAAGTTGATTAGATACTTAATCAACAAGAAAGGTAGTCGTGAATTTGTTCACATGATTAATAGAAGTAATGAGCAATTATTTTACATATAATACCACTCACAGTTTAATGTGTGGTCAAGAAGAAAGTAAGTTATTAGCCACTCACAGTTAATGTGTGGTATAGGAGGTTCAGTTTAATTAAAGGACTCACATAAGTTAATTTGGAATCACCTTAAAGCAAAGATAATGAATATGGTTGCTTGTTTGTATGCATGTCTTTATGTGATGTTGCATGAGAAACATAACATTGTTAAACCTATTAATCACGTAAAGTATAAGAGGATTCGCACAAAAACTCTTGGAACGTATAAACCTTGAGTATGAACAATGGGGGGAGTCGTATGGAACAATGATCTATGACTTCTAATTGGAGTACAAGACGTTGTACTCTTTTATATTATAAATGCGCTGGATATCCGTCACCTCGTGTGACATAGGTAATACCTTCTTGGAGTTGCTCCCAAGTTGGTGCCCAATAGGGCGATTTTAAAGGAAAGGAAACCCTTTCGATGCCGAATCCAAAAGTTAAATATAATAATAGTCTTATTGAGTCCATGTACAGGTAAGAAGGTTGTTAAAGGTAAGTTTAGTGCATGTTTTATTTCTTATTGTTATTGCATAGTCTTTAGTAGTTATGTACTCAGCTTTGTTAACTGTTTGTTTTGTGTGCATGGCTTTGCCTTGGACTTGGCCCTACGATGACCCACTTGTGGTGAGTAGTTGTCTAGTAAAAGGAAAGCTGCAGGTACAAGTGGGTATAAGTCGTTTCATGATGGATGGAGTGAGAGCGCTTGCTGTGGTTGTAGTTTTGCTTTATTTTATTTGCTTATGGAGACTAACGTTTATTTGGTTGTTTGGATTTTGAAAGACTTTTGATTAGTAATTTTGGGTTTTGGTTTTTAAAGGGCCATTAATATGGTTCCAAAGTGTAATAAAGTTAAAGTTGATTTTTTTTAAAGTTGTTTGAAGTTTAGTTTTAAATTGTTTTGGTTTTTAAGATTTCCGCTTTAGTACTTTGATAAATGCCTTAGTGCAACTGTTATCACGGTGGTGGTAATACTTTGGTTTTTCTATGTATAGTAGTTTAATAAACGTAATATCTATTAATTTCACATGTTTTTTCCGAAAAATAGGAAGTAGGAAGTTGGGAAAATCTAGGGTGTTACATTTCCTTTGATAGTTTTCTCATTTTGAGCTGACAGAAGAGATCACCATTGTCCGAACTGTTGACATAATTTTTAGCATTCTTTGATTGATTTTAGTTGTTATTTAATACAACTACAACTAATTTGCTTCCATTTTATGTTAAAAGTGCTATGCAAAATAGAAAATGAGAATAAAGCTATGTTAGAATTTGTAACATTGAATTAGATTTGAAGTGAAATTTTAAATTTGAATAGGAGATGTTTAGCTTTAAATGACTGTGGAAAATAAAAAGGATTTGCATTGTTGGTGTCATTGTATTATTGAACTTTTGGACATGAATATTTTTTCCTTACAAATTTTGAGTGTCGACTAAATTTAATAAAATTATAAAGTTAATTGGCTGAGTGATTTAAGTAGTGAACTCACTTAGTAACTATTTCAAGTTGCTAACTTCAATTTCTACCCTTGTTCCTCTTTAAATATGTGTATAAATGAATCACTATAAGAAAATATGGTCTGATCTAAGAAAAATGTGATAGAAATATTATCAAAATATTAGATAAGCGAAGAGCAATATATGCTTATATTAGAAAAAAAAATTATCAGTGGAAAATTTGCGTGACTTGTTGCGTGAAGCTAATCGGAACGAATAAATTATCAGTGAGAAAATTTGCGTGACTTGTTGCAACAATCATAATAATAAAAAAAAATTAATGACCTTTTGCAACGGTGAAGGCTAAAACCGTTACATTTTCTATTTTATTGCAACGGCAAGTGTAGAACCGTTGCCTTTTGTATTGTATTGCAACGGTTTGGTAAAATCGTTGCTAAAGTCGTTGCAACAAGCTTGACCGTCGCAATAGAGGGTTGACAAAGAGCTGGATTAGTAGTGAGAAGAATGGAAGAAAGAAAATAAGAAGAATAATAAGAATTAATAAGAAGGAAGTTAATAAGAAGCGAATAATAAGTAATAAGATAAAATAAGAATACAGGAAGAATGAATAGAAGAAAATATAAATAAATAATAATGAATAATAATAATAATAAAGATAATAAGAACAACAACAACAACAACAACAACAACAACAACAACAACAACAACAACAACAACAACAACAACAATAACAATAACTATAACAACAACAACAACAACAACAACAACAACAACAACAACAACAACAACAACAACAACAACAACAACAACAACAACAACAGCAACAACAACAACAACAATAATAATAATACGAACAAATAAACTGAACTGAACGGAGTTGAACTAAACTGAACAGAGCTAAACTGAACTAAACTCAGTTGAGCTGAACTAAACTAAACTGATTTTAAGCTGAAGTTAATAGGCCCTAAGGTTGCTCCCAGCTAAGCACGTTTGACTATATAGATAGATAATTAGAATACCTTATCAACTCTTTTATTGTTTAATAAAGTCTATAAATTAATTCATATAATATGTTACTAATAAGTCTTTAATTATAACAAACTATATATCTCAAAAAAGAGCACTTAAAAAGTATCTTATTATAGGATGGGAAAAAAGAGCGGGAAAAAAAATTAATGAGAGTATACTAATATCATATGGAGAGTAGTACATTTACAGATTCAGTTTTAGTATAGATAGGTAGGATATTAAGTGCTAGGTATTCGGGGCTCGTGTTGCATCCACACGACCACACTTGAAGCCCTAATGAACTTTGATTTTGTGTGAGGAATTAGATAATTTCTTATATTGAGTTGCAATTCGTCGTCAACAATTACTTAGCGCCATCTGTATTTCAATCTCAAACTTATTATTTTACCTTTCTCTCACAAATCCTACCACCCAACAGCTAGCATCACAACCACACTACCACCCATAATTCACCACCACCACTTTCTAATGTTTTTTAAAGCAACAAGAAACAACCATCAAACACTATCTAATCCACCTACCAAAGGTCCCCACACTACCCCACCACCGTCCCACCAATTGCAAACTACCACCAGCACCCACTATTTTTAAAAAAAGAAAACAAACAACTACCATCCACCCAACTACAACGATAGTCGCGCTACCCCAACATTGTAATACCCTATATTTTCACGTATTTTAAGAAGTTATTTTCGTATTTCATACGTATATTTTAATATTTTTGTTGAGAAATTATATTGAGTAAGAATATTAAAACAAAGGAAATCTAAATAAATTCTATTCAAAGTAATTATTTTAGGTTTATAAATAATATTTTATGTTTTATTAAATATTTTGAAAAGTTTCTAAAATTAGAATTTTTAGAGTTTCGTAATTTGTTTTAAAACAAGGGCATAAAAGTAATTTCAAGCATTAAGGGTATCTATAGAATTGCACCAAATGCTACTTTAGGGCGTATAAATGCCCCTTAAAACCCCAATTTTCAGAATTTATCTTGCAACTTGGAGATTTAGGATTCCAAAAATTTAGAGAGAGAAAGACAGGAAAAATATTCGAACAAAAAAAATCGGGAAAAAACTTCCGAAGAAAAAAAAATGGTTGCTCATTTTTTTCCTCGTCGCCATCCACCCACTCACCAGCCACCGCCGCCGTTGGTGCAGCCGGCCACCACCGTGCGCCACCCTCTTCCTCCCCTTTGGTATATTTTCTGACCCTTTATAAAAAAAATTTTTTTCTTCTTTTCTTTTTGATTCAATCTTGCAAATTCATGTTTATATTTATGATTAATCATGTTTTTATAGTTTCAATAATGTTTTTATGAAGTTGTGATTTATTTTAATGCATGAATTTATTTGTTGTTCATGAAATTTAAAGTTAGGCTTTATGATATTATGAAATTCTTGCTTTTATGGGTTTTAATGATTTAAACTTCAATATTATGATCATGAATTGTTGTTAGGAGAATTTATGATGATTTTATGAAGTTTAGATTGATTTTTAATGGCTTTAAACATAAATTATATTGCTATCCAAACTTTGTAGTCATGAAAATCAATAGAATAAATATTATGATTATGTTTTGGTTTATGAAAAATTATTCTAAAGCATAGATTTTTTTCATAATGTTGTTTGTGGAATGTAAAAAAGTGTTATGATGAATTTATGATGTTTTTATGAGTTTTTAATGAGATTTAGAGGAATAAATAAAGGTGTAAATTTTTATTAACATTTATTTATGCCCAATAAAAATAGTAACATGTAGGCCTTTTTGCTCTTTAGTACCTTATTTTTTTTTTTCAGTTTTTGAATTTCAGTACCTTATATATATATTTTTTAAATTTTAGTACCTTCTTTTATCTCAAAACACCATTTTTGGTACCACTTGACGGAATCCATCCATTCAATCGTTTGGTGGGGCCCATTTTAACTACCAAATCTTAATAACTACCATTTTCCCTCTAATTTCCATTTTACTCTCAATCAATCTTTTCGATTTTGACCCAATTGATACTAAACCCTAAATTATTGATTTTTACTCCCAAAAATTTACCATTGATGTCGTAATCAAAGAGTGATTGTCCTCCAAATCTTCTTTCTCTTTCTTCGTCATCTTTGTTAAAGTTTTGGACAACTAATATTAGTCATGATTAAGTCAACAAAGAAGGTAAATTTTATCACTTTGAGTAGTTTTCTTTTACTTTAACTTCTTTCGCCTTTTGTAATTGAGTGGTGTGTGTGGGTTGTTTATGTTGTTTACTGTGGTAATTTTGTTTTAAAATTGTTGTTTATTGATTAAAAAATTAGGGTTTATTGAACAAAGGACCATAATTTGGTAGATTTTGAGTCTTGCCAGTAGTTTTGAGTCTTGGGTTGAAATTCAGATCTACACAGATTCTTAGGAAAGCACTTACAAAATCAATGCAATTGAGAATAGGTATTCTTTCTACTACTTACATAACTCTTCCACTAGAATAACAACTTATTATAAGAGAAGGTGTAATTGTCTTTGGGATTCTAAGATTAGTAAGATAAGGAGTTGTGAGTGTCCTACACAAGTAAGGTTTCCTTTTAAAATGCATGCTAGAAAACATTTAGGGCAAACAAATTGGCAGATTAGGACACTTAACACTAAACACACTTGTGTTAGAACCTTAGTAAACCCTAAGATCACTGCTGAATTTCTTGGGGATAAGTATGTAGAGGATTGGAGGCATGATTCAAACATGAAACTAAGTCAGTTCAGACGCAGAGTGTTGAATGACTTAGGCTCTAAGATAAGTTATTGGAAGGCTTGGCTAGCAATATCTAGAGCCAATTTGCTTATTTATGGTTCATCTACAGAGCAGTATGCTCTTGTGTGGGACTATGGCAAGGTTGTGTTAAAGTACAACAATGGTAGCAATGTGATAGTTGTAGTTGATGGTATTGACAGTCTTGAATCACTATTGTTCCTTAGAATGTATGTGTGTCTTGATGCATTAAAACAAGGGTTTAAGGGTGGTTGTAGGCCCTTGATTGGTGTGGATGGTTGTCACTTAAAAGGAGTTTACTCTGGAATGATTCTAGTGGTTGTAGGGAAAGATGGGAACAACCAAATTTTTCCCTTTGCTTGGGCTACAGTGGAAGTGGAAAATACATCAATACGCTGCTGGTTTTTGTCATTAGTATTGAAAGACATTGGCTCTGACGAGGGTGCAGGACTCACTTTTATTTCTGACAGACAAAAGGTACAACTCTACAAATTTTAGATAATGTTTTTATTTTTTATTTTTTTTTGTATAAGAATTTACTGCAGTTTTTTTGTTTCTAATATGTAAGTCAATTGATTTATGTTAATTTTAAATTTTGTTATGCAAATGCTTATGTTAAACTCTTTTTTCTTCAAATAGGGATTGATAGAAGCCCTTAATACTATTGTTCCCAAAGCTGAGTCTAGATATTGTGCAAGGAATAATTGGTCAAATTTCTAGACACAATTTAATGGTGATGTGTTCAAGGACTTGTTCTGGGCTGCAGCAAGAGCTACCATTCAGTTTGATTATGAGGTTGCAATGGAATCAATCGGGTTCATTAATGAGGATGCTTATGAGTGGCTAACTGACATCCCTACAAGACATTGGTGTAAGCATGTGTAGGGGCCCCGGATTTTAGGGTCTCAAATTTTTTGGTCACCTTTCCTTAACTATTCATAGGTCGAGTTAGACCTAAAAAAGTTGCTTAGGAAAGGTGAAATGGAGTTTTTAGAAGTATTTTGCAAAAAAATAGCAGCGCAGGAATTTTAGTCGCGCTAGCGTGGTAGCGGGACAAAGTTTGTCACGCTGACTGTGCAGCGCTACAAAGTATGTCGCGCTACAAAGTATGTCACACTACAGGTGTAGCGCAGCAAACTTTGTGACGTTGCGACATTAGCGTGATAAAGTCTATCGCGCTACGCTATTTCAGTGTTTTTTTAAAATTTTTAATTATCTTTTTTTTCGAATGAGATTATCAACGAATACAGACGATGCTAGTAAGGAGTCGCCAATGAGTTTAGGAATCAAACTCATAAACCGTGTATTTAGATTGATTACGAATGGGACACGAATACGGGACGATAATCTAAATTGCACGAATAACCCTTTCGATCCCATGGGGATGACTCCAAGTTATGATCATACGAACCAAAGGTTGGATTCGGGGTGAAGGTACTAATATGGCGGAGTGCGTCATATTAGCCCGTAGGCGGCCATTACTAGTTTTCTCTCAATTATACATAAGTTATATAAAGAACCACACAATAGTAATTTAAAACCTAACACAAAATTACTGTTATTATGGTGAAATCATATAAAACTAATTAATTTAGTCAAATCGTCGTTAAGATTAATTCAAGGTTCCTAGCATGATACAATTTGTCCAACAATTATCTTAGTTTAATGTGATAAAGTAATTCAAATTAAGTCAGTCCTTTAACAAAAACATTGTGAAAAATTGAAATAAATATACGAATAAATAAATACAACAATCAATACATAAAGTTTAATTTAAGACTCTTAGAAAACTTACACTTCTCACAATGTAATAATAAGAAATTAAACTTTATTCGTTGAGAGAAATTAACTTTATGACTTATTATTAGAAATGAATCAATTACAAAGATTCGGATTTAATTCATAATAATAAGAAATTAACGCACTTTATTAGAAATGAAATAAAAAAATAATAATTTGATGGAGAAAAGTTTAAGTGTAAAGACAAAATGGAGAAAAAGAGAAAGAAAGTAGGTTTAAGCGAATGAGAGAATGTCGGTTTTGGAAGTGTGAGAATGGGTAGAAAAAATCAAGAAAGTCAAGAGGATCGTTTTAGAGGAGAAATAAGGGTATGTATAAAAAAAATGTGTAGCGCGACAGGTTTTATCACGCTAGCTAGGTAGCGTTACAAGTTTGGTAACCCTGACCAGCCAGCGTGACACAAGCGGTCACGCTGCGCAACTAGCGCAGGTTTGCTTGGCACGTTGTTGCGTTAGCGCGACTTGCTGAGTCGCGCTACGCCAAAACTCATTTTTCTTTTTCTTTTCTTTTTTTTTATAAATCAAATATTGGGCTTATATAAAATTCCAATAATATAAATGGCCTTTTTTAAAAATTATTTTGTAATTTAAGAAAAATAGTAAAATTAAGTCCAATAACATCAATTGTCCAATAATCCAGAGAAGTGGGTTTTATTGTTCATCATGGAGTCTTACCACGAGACCAGGGACTAAATTAGATGTCTACAACATGCTTTCACAACAAATTGTATGTCAAACATGCTGCTAAACAACTTGTGTGAAACCTTCAACTCAGTTTTAAAGCCAGCAAGAGACAAGCGCATACTTACTCAAATGGAGTGGATGAGGAGGTACATGATGAAGAGAAACACTGAAAAATGGGAGGCTATGCAAAATCTCAACTGCAAGGTTATGCCTGATGTGAACAAAGTGCTAGATGGACTGGAGTCTGAAGCAAGGAACTGCATTGTGCAAGTGTCAAGAGGGAACACATATGAGGTTGAACATAGGAGGGATCAGGTGGTGGTTGACTTAGATAGCAGAGCCTGTAGTTGCTACCATTGGCAACTGACAGGTTTGCCTTGTGTGCATGCATATGCTTGCATGATGGACAAAAGGGTTGACCTTGTAGACTATGTGCACCACTACTACAACAAAGATACCTACCCGATTGTCCTATGGTCCTGCAATTAATCCCATGCTTGGAAGGCAACATTGGGAAAGGACACGCATGAGACAACCATTACCACTAGCAATAAGAGTAATTCCAGGTAGACCCAAGTCTAAAAAGAGAAGAAAAGAAAAGGGTGAGGAAGAAGAGAAGCATCCAAAAAGGCCAAAGACCAAGAAGACTTGTGGCAATTGTGGCCGACAAGGTCATAACAAGAAGACATGTAAGAATCCTACTGCAGCACCTACCCAAACAAAACCAAAAACTGGAAGGCCACCACTGGATAATGCATGGGTGAATGACCAAAGAAAAAAGAAGGAGACTAGAGCAAAGAAGAAATTAAGCTATTGTATATATGTTTCTTGCTTGTTATGTCACATGTTACTACTGTGAAATTGTGACAAATTTTTGGTTTTGTTTGTCACAGTACCAGCCACAAGAGACAACTACTTCAACAACTGAGCATGTGACACAACACCAATCATGTTCTCAAACTTACTCAAGCAACATTGATCATGTCACACAATTCTAACAAAGTGCTAGAGAAAAGCATCCTATCAAGTCATCCAAAAAAAAGCAGAACAAAGTGCATGAACTTTAGAGTTGCATTAGTTGTTAGGTTATTTTGGATAATGTGAAAGATTGTTTAAGAATGATGAAGTTAAGAATTGCATTACTTGTTAGGATTTTGGAACCTTGTCAAACATTGTTTAAGTATGAGTTTGTGACTTGTAATTGAATGTTGTTAGAGATCTTTTGATCATTGTGAATGAAAATTAGAATTGTGCAAAAAGTTGTTATTATTGCATTATAATGATTGGTACAAAAAGCTGTTCCACTAAAAATTCATTGCAACAACAACAGTGCATACTTTCTATTACCTAACTATGTCATATTCATAAAGCCTAGACCATGACAACAACAACACCAATAACCAACAATACTAAGATTGCAACAAGTGCATATCCATAGTTACAATTGCCATCATAGAGAGGCTTCTTCTTTTTAGATCTTTCCTTCATCACTTCATTGCTCAAAGCTTTAACCATTATCTCCAATTCCTCAATGTGGCCTTGCATCTGCCTTCTTGTCTTCAATCAAATACTTCACCTCCTTATCAAGAACCAAATTTTTAGTCTGCAAAAGCTTCTTTTCCACAATCAATTGATTAGTAACCTCCTTCTGCCAGTCAAACATTTCTTGATCAACCCATCTGAAGTATCACCAACCCCTCCTTTCAGTTCCATGTTCGTAAAACTTGCATGCCATGAATCGACGACTTGGGTTTTCTAGAGTCCATGAATGAAGCTTCGCAATAGGAATCCCACAATAACACCTTATTTCCTCCATGACTACAAAATATACTATAAAATAAAATTCAATTGAATGTTAGACAAAATTGAACGCCAAATTGATATGTAAACAAACCAAACCATAAAAATCACAAACCAATTGTAAAAACCCCAATTCAATTGCATAAATTTGCAATTCAATTGAAAACCCTAGTTTTAAAAAAATTTCAATCCAATTTGTATACATACCTCAATTGTTGATGGAGTATCAAATTGGCTTAAATAGTGTCGAAGAAGGAGAAGAAAGAGAAGTGTAGAATTACAAAATATAGTCGTTAGTGGGCCCCACCAAATGATTAAATGGATGGATTCCGTCACATGGAACCAAAAATGGTGTTTTGAGATAAAAATAAGGTACTAAAATTAAAAAAAAAATATAAGGTACTAAAATTGAAAAACGTAAAAAAAAAAAGGTACTAAAGAACAAAATGGCCAAACATGTAACATAGTAACTTGTAATTATTTTTAATGCGTTTAAATATTGTATATTGATCTTAGGGCATGACTATAGTGTTTTATGATGAAAATATGATATTTAGTAAGGTTTCGTAGTGTTTTGAAGAAGGTTTAAAAAGCTGCAATTTATGGAAAAGTACTGAAAATCGAGTATATTTTGCAATAGGGAAATTAAAGTAAAGTATGGAATTGATCAATAGAGACCATATAGAGAATGTTTTGGACAAGTTTCCAATGTAGAAAGTTAGTTTAGAGTTGTTGTAGAACTTAGTCAACAAGGTTTTAATTTAGTTTCGGTACTGTATATGTAGGAAACCTTGATTTAGTCGACTTTTAAAAGTTGTGGCGGATCACCACTACAACATAAGGTATGTAACTACTAAAGACAAACATAGAAATTAGAATTCATGCTTGGTTGATCTTATATGTTATGTTTTTGTGCTGGTTTGGATTGTGAAATTAACATGCATGACAAATTTTATTGGTAACATGAATTTATATTATTTCGACATTCCATATTTTAGTAATATAAATTTCTCAAGGTTGAATTGGAATGTTATGATTAGTTTAAATTGGCCAATAGCTTATTGAAGAAGAAGTAAAGTTATTTAAGTTGGTTAGTTACTTAATCAACAAGGAAAGTAGTTTGTCAATTTTTATTCACAAAGTTCAAAGAAGTTAATGAGCAATTGTTTTTATACATGTTGCCACTCACTGTTTAATGTGTGGTCAAGGAGTAAGTAAGCAGTTAGCCACTCACAGCAAATGTGTGTTAAAGGAAGTTTGGTTTAATTAAAGGACACACATAAGATTATTTTTAGAATCACTTTAAATCAAAGATAATTAATATGTCTTGCTTGACTTCATGCATGCTTTTATGTGATGTTGTATGTGAGTCATAACATCGTTAATCCGGTTAAACACTTAAACTGGAAGAGGATTCACAGCAAAACTCTTGGAACATATATACCTTGAGTATGAACGATGGAGGGAGTCGTACGGAATAGAGATCTATGATTTATAATTGGAGTACAAGACGTTGTACTCTTTTATATTTTTAATGCCCTGGAATTCTGTCACTTTATGTGACATAGGTAATACCTTCTCGGAGTTGCTCCTAAGTTGGTGCCCAATAGGGCGATTTTAAAGGAAAGGAAACTTGTTCGATGCGAAATCCAAAGTTTTAATATAATAGTTAATTTGTTTATGTTGAGTGTATGCATAGGTGAAGAGTTGTATACGGTAAGGTGTGTGCATGCTTTTAGTTTATTTTATTTGTTCTTGGTGCATAGTTCTTTGTAGTTATGTACTCAGCTCTGCTAACTATTTGTTTGCGTGCATGTCTTTATCTTGGACTTGGCCCTACAATGACCCACTTGTTGGTGCGTAGTTGTCGAGAATAAAAGAAGCTACAGGTACAAGTGGGCATAAGTCATTCATGCTGGGCTGGAGTGATAGTGCTTGCTGTGTAGTCTTCGTAGTTTCTTAATTTAATTGCTTATGGATTTATCTAATAATTATTGGATGTTGTTTTTCATTCCGAAGTTTAAGCTTTAGTTTTGAAGGGCCATTTAGATGGTTTCGAAGTGTAATAAAGTTTAAAGTTGATTTTTCTTTTGGACGTTGGTTTGATTTTAGTTTGAAATTATTTTTGAGGTTTAAGTTTTTAAATTGGTTTTGGTTTTAAAGAATTCCGCTGTAGTACTTTGATAAATGCTTTAGCCGTTATCACGGTGCCGGTAATGCTTTGGTTTTAATAATTATATTTCTTTAATATTTATAATATGTTTTTACCTTAAGTTTTATTTTGGAAATAGGGATTTCTTATTTTAGAAAGTTATTGGAAATGGAAATTTTTCTAAAAATAGTAATTTCCGAAAATATAAATTTTGAAAAATAAATGTTTTTAAAATTAATTACTTGTGCAAGTATGCAAGAAATTCAGGTATGTATTATGTGTTATTGCTTTAATATCATGTGGTGGGATAGGATAGGAAGTATGGGCATGAAGGATGGACTTTATTTTTGTTCTTTCATGCATCAGTACATCTTTAGAGATGTTGCTTATGTAAGTAGCTATGTGTAAAAGAAATTGTTTGTTAGCCACCAAACCTTCTGTTGTAGAATTGTTAGTTTGGTTTTATTGTGGGAAGGATGTTCCATTAGTCTTATGTGTTGTGTAGGATGTCAGATAGCATGCCTGATAAGGATATTCAGATGGGGACGTTCGAAAAGAAGGACTATGATAGTCCACTTCAATATGTTTGGATGATACGATTTTGTTGTTGGTACATGAGTAAGATGTTGAAGCTACCGTAGTGGGACCAACCTAGTCATGTGTCGGTCCTAATTGTTAGTTGTTTGCCAAACCGTCCACCCTACCTGGATATTAAGGCGAAGTTCAGTGACTTTCACTTTGCTGGAGGACTTCCAAATTACACCAAATATAAGATGTAGTTGGTCAATGGGGCTGCGATTGGAGGTATCTGGAGGGTTATATTGCAAGGAAGGAGAAGGAGTTCTAAGATTCGAATACAAGTGAGGAGACCCCACCCACACCAAGGCCAATTGATCAGGAAGGTGATGAGATGGTTGTGAAGGAAACTACTTCTAGTTCATGGAGTTATGAATTGAAGGATAGCTCGTGCTATGAGATCGAGAATCCAAATCCAGTGATCCCGGTGTATGTAGATTTGGTATCTGATTCTGAGGATGAAGAAGAGCTTGATCCTAGGAAGATATGGAGGAGGATATGGAAGATAATGTGAAGGATAATCATGAGTTTATGCCTATGAAATATGTAATGTCGAAGGACAAAATGGATAATGTTAATGTTTAGGAGTTTTTTTATAAAGATGAGTTAGTTAATATTGTTTAGTGTTGTTAATGTTAAGATTGCTGGACAATTTAGATTACTGTTTATTTTTGTGAATAAGTGGAAGTGAGCCATAAGGAAATATTAGGAGGAATTAATTAATAAGAATTCTTATGGGAATGAAATAATAAATGAGTCAACTCTTTTATAAAGAAGCCTCGAGTAAAGTAGAACCAATGGAATTATTTTTATTTCTTATGTGCTTTATTATTGATTTAATGGTTGTGTAAACAATCAAAATTAAGTGAATCATTCGCTCTAAAAGAATGAAAACTTCTTTTGTGAGACGAAATGAGAAAATGTTATATGTTATAAGTTTATGTTGTTCAAACTTAGAGTTAGACATAGTTTAATATAAAGGTCTTTTCCCTCTACAGGAGAAATAGAATGGCTGAACGTAACAACAATCAGCTAAATGTTGTAGTGAGGTAATTAACTACTGTAGCTGAATGGTTAGCTGCTAGAGGAAATGGAAATGGTAATGACCCTGCTGGGCAACTTTTCAAAAAGATCTCAAAGTAAGCCACCCACTTATCAAGGAGAGCACAATCCAACTATTCTAGAGGGATGGTTGACATAATTTAACAAGCTGTTCGGAGCAGTTGAGTGTCCAGAAGAGCTTAAGGTGAAACATGCAGTTTACTATTTAAGAGGAGAGGTTGATCTTTGGTGGTCACAAAATGAAGCTGTGATTAGGGCTTTACCAGGGTTCAATTGGGATGTGTTTCAGGAATAAATGCGCAATAAGTTTTATCCTATGTTCCTTCTGAAACAGAAAGTTGATGAGTTTCTGGAACTTAAGATGGGGAGTATGTCTGTTACTGAGTATTACTCTAAGTTTTGCTAAGGAGGCTGTGGAAACTGAAAAGTTGAAGGCTAGTCGTTTTGAGAGAGGTTACCCTTGGACATCAAGTTGTAGTTAGCCGGGCAAGTCTTTGAGTCTTTGGATGCACTATATGGTAGAGTTGCACATCTGTATGCCCTAGACCAGAAGAAGAAGGAGGTCCTGAACGAAGGTGAGATGGGGGAGAAAAGAAAGGATGGTGGAGGAAACTTCAACCAACAAGGGAGTCATGGTGGATTTAAGAAACCTCGTTTCAACAATAACTTCAAGGGTAACAGGGGAAACTTTGGGAAAGCTTCTAATGGAACGGGGGATATCGAGGTAGTGAGAGACTTTCTGGACGTGTTTCCGAAAGAGATTTCGGGGATGCCTCTGAAGTGAGAAATCGACTTCACCATAGACTTAGTTCTAGGAACAACACCTCTTTCCAAAGCACCTTGTAGGATGGCACCTGCGGAAATGAGTGAGTTGAAAGAGCAGTTACAGAAGTTGTTGGAGAAAGGTTACATTAGGCCTAGTGCTTCACCTTGGGGAGCACTAGTGCTGTTTATAAAGAAGAAAAATGGGAGTTTGAGGTTGTGTATTGACTATAGGGAGTTGAATAAGGTGACGATCAAGAACAGGTATCCTTTACGGAGGATTGATGACTAGTTTGATCAATTAAAAGGAGCTACTATGTTTTCAAAGATTGATTTGAAGTTAGGATACCATCAATTGAGAATTGCGAATGAGGACATACCAAAAACAGCTTTTCGTACGAGGTATGGGCATTATGAGTTCACTGTTATGCCTTTTGGGTTAACTAATGCGCCAGCAAGTTTTATGGACTTAATGAATGGGACCTTTCAACGGTTCTTTGATAAGTTTATGGTTGTTTTCATTGATTACATTTTGGTGCACTCTAAAAGTAAAGAGGAGCATGTAGAACATTTGAGGACGATTTTAATGACACTAAGGGAAAATAAATTCTATGCTAAATTCTGGAAATGTGAGTTCTGATTGGAGAAAGTAGCATTCTTGGGACATTTCGTGTCAAAAGAGGGAGTTGAAGTAGGTCCAGCCAAGATCGAGGCAGTATAAGAATGGCCGACACCTAAGAATGTGACGGATGTACGGAGTTTCTTAGGATTAGCAGGTTATTTTAGGAGGTTTATGAACGAATTTTCGAGAATTACTAAACCAATGACGTCGTTAATGAAGAAAGATTGTAAGTTTTTGTGGAGTGATAAGTGTGAAGAGGAATTTTTGACCTTAAAGGAGCGTTTGACTACAGCTCCGGTGCTGACTTTGCCAGATGGAAGTGATTCTTATGATGTGTGGAGTGATGCTTCTAAAAATGGCTTGGTATGTGTGTTAATGCAAAATAGAAAGGTGATTGTGTATGCTTCAAGATAATTGAAGCCACACGGGGCAAACTATCCTACTCACGATCTTGAGCTAGCACCGATCGTCTTTGCTTTAAAGATATGGAGGCATTACTTGTATGGAGCAAAGTGTAGGATATATACAGACCACAAAAGTTTAAATTACTTTTTCCCTCAAAAAGATTTAAACACGAGACAAAGAAGATGGCTTGAGTTGATTAAGGATTGAAATTTAGATATCCAATACCATGAAGGGAAGGATAATGTGGTAGCGGATGCTTTAAGCCGTAATACGAAGCATGGAGTGAATACTTTAGTGGTCGCTAATGAACTATGTAGAGATAGGGAGAGAATGAAGTAATACTTTGTAATCTTAGTATCCAACCAATAGTATTTGAGGAAATTAAGAAGAACCAGGAGGGAGATGTGAAAGAATAAAGGAAAAATTGAAAGTAGGAAAAGCTATGGACTTTAAGATCCATGAGGATGGGAGCATAAGCTATAAAGAAAGGTGGTGTGTACCACAAAAATGTGAAGATCTGAAACGGAGCATCATGGAGGAAGGTCAAGATACCCGTATTCAGTGCATCCTGGAGGCGATAAGATGTATAAGGATTTAAATAAGGTGTATTGGTGGCCTAGGATGAAAAGGGAAGTGGCTAAATTTGTGAGCAAGTGTATTACTTGTCAAAAAGTGAAATTTGAGTATAAAAGATCACAAGAAGCACAACCACTTGACATACCAGGATGGAAATGGGATTGCACATCAATGGACTTTGTAACTTGCTTGCCCAACTCGAGGAATCAAAATGATACCATATGGGTTGTGGTGGATAGGCTTACTAAGTCAATGGTGTTTATACCAATGAAGGAGACTTGGAGGATGGAACAACTTACAAAGGCTTACATAAAGCATGTTGTGAGGCTACATCGAGTTCCAAAGGATATCGTGTCAAATAGGGATTATAGGTTTCTTTCGAAATTCTAGAAAAGTGTCCAGAAGAACTTTGGTACAATATTGAAAATGAGTACAACTTTCCATCCAGCAACCGATGGACAAACGGAGAGAACCATACAAACTTTGGGGGATATGCTAAGAGCTTGTATCATGAACCTTCAAGGGAATCGGAAGGATCATTTAGATCTTATTGAATTTTCATATAACAATAGCTACCATTTAAGTATTGGCATGGCACCTTTTGAGGCCCTGTATGGAAGGAGCTGCAGAAGTCCCTTATGTTTGAATAACATAAGTGAGACAGTGATTCTAGGACCTCAATTAATTGAAGAAACCACCGATAAGGTAAGGGCAACACAAGCAAAGATTCAAGCGGCATAAGATAGACAAAAGTCTTATCACGACCAAAGACGCCAAGAAGTTGTGTTTGAAGTTGGTGATAAGGTGCTATTTAAGGTATCACCGATGAAAGGTGTAATGAGGTTCGGAAAGAAGGGGAAATTAAGCCTGAAATATATAGGACCCTATGAGATCTTGCAAAGGGTTGGAAAGGTTTCCTGTAAGCTAGCATTACCAATGGAGTTGAGTAAAGTTCACAATGTCTTTCATGTGTCTCAACCAAGAAAATATGTTCCGGGTGAGTCACATGTGTTACAGCCTGAAACAATAGAGTTAGACCAGAGTTTGGCCTATGAAGAGATGGCAATTAAGATCCTTGATAGTAAGGTCAGGGATACTCGTAGGAAAAGTGTCAAAATAATGAAGGTGTTGTGGTCTAACCAAGAAACCGAAGCAGCTACTTGAGAGGTTGATCATATGATCAGAGAAAAGTACCCAGAGTTATTTCAGGCTAGTACGTAGAGTTACGGGAAAGTAACTCGATTCTTAATGGGGGTAGAGTGCGATCTAATTTCACGTGTTTTTACCCTTAATTTTGCAAGTTCTTGCAAGTTCTTATGACTTTTTAGTAAATCAGTTCAGTATAAAGTTGTCACGCAAAGGTCGAGTTAAATGTCTAAAGTCTACAACAACATAGTTTCGTAATGAAAAAGCTTGAAGTAAATGTAGTCTGTATTCAAATTCCATACCGAATTACATAAAGTTTCAGGACGAAACTTCTTTTAAGGGGGGTAGACTATAATACCCCATATTTTCACATATTTTAAGAAGTTTTCGTATTTCATCGCTAGTGGAAAAAATGTTTTTTGCTGCNCACTAGTGGAAAAAATGGTTTTTGCTGCGTCACATTTGCTGCGGTTTTTGTGATTTTTCAAGAACCGCAGCAAATAGTTATCTATGATACTGTTATGTAAATGTATTTACTGTGGTTCAAAAGAAACCGCAGCAAATAACTTATTTGCTGCGGTTATATAACTTATTTGCTACGGTTATAACCGCAGCAAATAACCCAATGAACATAATAAGCAGCCCAAGCCCAATTCACCGCCACATATATATAAGATACATTAACCTAATTTCACTCTCTCCTTCCTAACCCTAACACCTCCTCTCTCCTTCCTCATCCCGTCTCCACTTCACTTCCTCTCTCATTCACCACTTCACTTCCTCTCTCATTCTCGAGTTGGCTTCCTCTCTCATTCTCCATTTCACTTCCTCTCTTATTCCCAATTTTGAAGGTATAAATTCCTCTATTTTTTCCGGTTTTATTTTATTTTTCTTTTGAATTTGTGTTCTTTTTTTATTCGATTTTCTTTTTAATTTGAAGATCGTTTTTTTGATTCATTGTTGCTGAAGATCGATTTCTTTGATTCGTTGTTGCTGAAGATCGATTTCTTTTTAATAGCACTTGCTTTTTTTTATCGATTTATGTTTTTGGAATTTAAGTTTTGTTTATTTGATTAGATTTTTTTTAATTCTCATTTTTGTTTTCTGCTAGTGGTCGAAGATCCGTTTGTTGGAAGCCACTTTTCGATGACTGTGAAGGATTGAACAAAGTTGTGAAGGTGAGTTAATAATTTACTTTGATTTAGGGTTTTGGTTTGTTGTCTGAACTTTTGGGTTGGTTTGAGTTCGTGTTTTTGGATAGAATTCGTGTGTTTTGATTTTAGTCCATTTGTTTCAAGTTTGTTATGTGTTTTGAGTTTTTTTGTTTCTGATTTAGCGAGTTTTAATACAATAAGTTGACCATGGGCCTTGTATGTTACTGACCATAAAAATTTTTACAAGCAAGATTAATAATTTGAAGTAATCTTTTAAAACATAAGAACGATAGACAAGTTATGCAATGGTTGTTTCTCCAAGTGAAGCAAAGTAGCTTCAAGGAGTTCATCGTACAACATGTTCCAAATATTTTCTCCAAAATGATATGAAACCAAAACTTCTACGGCTGCTCTAACACCTTTTGCTACAATCTCAACCTTTTGTTTTATACTCGGAAATTCTTCTCCTATATTTTCAGCCATGGTTTCGATTTTCTCGACTGTAAATGATCCTTCTTCTCTTATAACATCTACTATTTCTTCTTTGGAGGGAAAATGTAATGGCATGTCAAATGAATCTGCCTCTTCTTTATTGATTATTCCCTGGTTCGATTTAATTTGCATATACATTAATTAGTTGTATGGTCAGTAACATACAAGGCCCATGTGGCGACAAAGATCGATTTTAATGGATTAGTGCTATGTCCTGAAAATTCTGCCATTAGTGTAACTTCTGTTTTACTTTGTAGCATCAGTAATTCTGCATTTTGAGCACCCTTAATGTAGCATCACAGAGCAGAGCAGCTTGGGGCTTCAAAAGCATCGTTTGAGTTTTTACAATTACTAAAGTTGTTTTCCATATAACCATAGAACATAGCTAGTGGGTCCAAACTCAGGGCTGTTACACGCTGAAGCACATTACGGACCTTTACAGGATGTCCTTTGTTCCAATCTTTCTGGAAATGATCAAGCTGACAGTGATGATCATCAGAATTACTAGGGTAGTAGAGGAAGTTGTCATGGGAGTCAACTCGTCTGGAAGCTTCTTGCAATTCTTTACTTCTATTGCCTGCTTGAGAGATGCCGGAGCATAGTGAGCAACTGACAGAATCATTTGTATTTTGTGGAAAGTCGTGTTCAGAAGCCATTTCTTTTGCACTAATACTTAATCTCCTGTGGCTACAATTTAGCATTAAAAAGCAAAAAAAAAAAAAAAAATTTATTTTTTTGGGTGGTTATTTGCTGCGGTTTTCTAAAAAACCGCAGCAAATAAAGGTTTTTTTTTTGGTGGGAAATAACCGCAGCAAATAGTGGGATTTCCCACCATTTTTTGCCCCCTTTTTGCTGCGGTTTTGACTACTACCGCAGCAAAAAGTCCATTTTTTTGCTGCGGTTGAACCGCAGCAAATAATACGCTAGTTTATTGCTGCTGCTCCAAGTGCTGCGGTTAAAAACCGCAGCAAATACCCCTAAAAAAACCGCAGCAAATTTCGATTTTTGTACTAGTGTATACGTATGTTATAATAATTTGGTTGAGAAATTATATTTAACAAGAATATTAAAACAAAGGAAATTTAAATATATTCTATTTAAAGTAATTATTTTAAGTTTATAAATAATATTTTATGTTTTATTAATTATTTTAAAATGTTTCTAAAAATAGAATTTTTAGAGTTTCCTAAATCGTTTTAAAACAAGAGCATAAAAGTAATTTCAAGCATTAACGGTTTCTATGGAATTGCACCTAATCCTTCTTTGGGGCCTATAAATACCCCTTTAAACCCCAATTTTCAGGTTAATTTTGCAATTTGGAGATTTAGGATTCCAAAAATATAGAGAGAGAAAAAGAGGAAAAAAAATTTGAACAAAAAAATCGGGAAAAAAAACTTCCGAAGAAGAATAAAAAAGGGCGCTTGTTTTTTTTTCTCGTCGCCGTCCGCCCACTCGCCTGCCACCACTACCGCTGCTGCTGCCAGCCACCAACATGTGCCACCCACTTCCTCCCCTTTTGTATATTTTCGGACCCTTTATAAATTTTTTTTTCTTCTTCTTTTCTTTTTGATTCAATCTTGCAAATTCATGTTTATCTTTATGATTAATCATGTTTTTATAGTTTCAATCATGTTTTTATGAAGTTATGATTTATTTTAAAGCATTAATTTATTTGTTGTTCATGAAATTTAAAATTAGGGTTTATGAAATTATTTATTTTATGGGTTTTAATGATTTAAACTTCAATGTTATGATCATGAATTGTTGCTGAGTGAATTTATGATGATTTTATAAAGTTTACATTGATTTTTAAAGGTTTTAAACATAAATTATATTGCTGTACAAATTTTGTAGTCATGAAAATCAACAAAATAAATATTATGAACATGTTTTGGTTTATGAAAAATTATTCTAAAGCATAGATTTGTTTCATAATGTTGTTGGTGGATTGTAAAAGAGTTTTATGATGAATTTATGATGTTCTTATGAGTTTTTGATGAATAATTAAAGCTGTAAATTTTTATTCACACTTTTTTATGACCAATTAAAAAAAAGTAACATGTAACATAGTAAGTTATAATTATTTTTAATGCATCTAAGTATTGTATATTGATCTTAGGACATGACTATAGTGTTTTATGATCGATATTTAGAAAGGTTTAAGAGTGTTTTTAAGAAAGTTTACAAAGTTGCCAAATTTGGAAAATTACCGAAAATCGAGTATATTTTGCAATAGGGAAATTAAAGTAAAGTATGGATCCGAATTGAATAGAGACCATATAGGGAATGTATTGGACAAGTTTCCAATGTAGAAAGTTAGTTCAGAGTTGTTGTAGAACTTTGTCCACAAAGTTTTAATTTAGTTTCGGTTTTCTCTATATAGGAAACTTTGATTTAGTCGACTTTTAGAAGTTGTGGCGGATCACCACTACAACACCAAGTACGTAAGTACTAAAGACAAACATAGAAATTAGAATTCATGCTTGGTTGATTTTATATGTTATGTTTTTGTGCTTGTTTAGATTGCGAATTGACATGCATGACAAATTTTATTGGTGGCATGATTTTATATTATTTCGACATTCCATATTTTAGTAATATAAATTCTTCAAGATTAAATTGAAATTTTATGATCAGTTTAAATTAGCCAATATCTTATTGAAGAAGAAAGAAAGTTATTTAAGTTGGTTAGTTACTTAATCAACAACGAAAGTAGTTTGTGAATTTTTATTCACATAGTTCAAAGAAGTTAATGAGCAATTATTTTTATACATGTTGCCACTCACAGTTTAATGTGTGGTCAAGGAGGAAGTAAATAGTTAGCCACTCACAGTGAATGTGTGTTAAAGAAAGTTTGGTTTAATTATAGGATACGCATATGATTATTTTTAGAATCACTTTAAATCAAAGATAATTAATATGGGTTGCTTGACTTTGTGCAAGCTTTTATGTAATGTTGTATGTGAGTCATAACATCGTTAAATCGGTTAATCACGTACAGTGTAAGAGGATTCGCAACAAAACTCTTGGAATGTATATACCTTGAGTATGAACAATGAGGGGAGTCGTACAGAACAAAGATCTATGACTTCTAATTTGTGTACAAGACGATGTACTCTTTTATATTTTTAATGCGTTAGAATTCCATAACTTTATGTGACATAGGTAATACCTTTTTGGAGTTGCTCCTAAGTTGGTGCCTACTAGAGCGATTTTAAAGGAAAGGAAACCCGTTCGATGCGAAATCCAAAGTTTCAATATAATAGTTAATTTGTTTATGTTAAGTCTATGTACAAGTGAAGAGTTGTCTACGATAAGATGTGTGGATGCTTTTAGTTTATTTTATTTGTTTTTGTTGCATAGTCCTTAGTAGTTATGTACTCAGCTTTGCTGAGTGTTTGTTCTGTGTGCATGGCTTTGTCTTGGACTTGGCGCTACAATGACCCACTTGTTGGTGAGTAGTTGTCTAGAATAAGAAAAGCTACAGGTACAGGTAGGCATAAGTCATTCATGATGGGCTGGAGTGAGAGTGCTTGCTGTGTAGTCTTCGTAGTTTCTTAATTTAATTGCTTATGGTTTTATCTAATCTTTGTTGGATGTTGTTTTTCATTCCGAAGTTTAAGCTTTGGTTTTTAAGGGACATTTATATGGTTCTGAAGTGTAGTAAAGTTTTAAGTTGATTTTTCTTTTGGATGTTAGTTTGATTTTAGTTTGGATTATTTTTGAGGTTTACGTTTTTAAATTGGTTTTGTTTTTAAAGACTTTTGCTGTATTACTTTGATAAATGCCTTAGTCGTTATTACGGTGGCGGTAATGCTTTGGTTTTTCCTAATTATTAGGAGTTTTAATTATTTTTATTTCTTTAATATTTATAATATGTTTTCCAGAAAATCTAGAAAAGGAAGTTAGGAAATTCCAGGGTGTTACAACCTAGTCCCATAACTTGGTAGTCCATTGTTTATTTTTATATTTTTATAGTGTCAAATATATAAAATATATGAGTTACGTCTCGAGAGAACGCAGCTAAGGTGCATCAACATACACGTGGGCTAGTCACGAGCAAGTCCCACCTTTTCTCTTTCTATAAAAATTAAGAGGGTGGTGATGGTTCATGAGTGGTGGTGCAGGAGAGTTGTGGTGGGTGGTGGCGACTTGGTGATGGAATGGTATTTTCTTTATACTCCCTCCGTTGTTTTTCAGTTGTAACTTATTTATCTCTCACAAAAATACCCAAATATTGCAATAAAAAAAGGAGGGAGTAATAAATATTAGAGGGTGGCTGTTGGTTGGTGGTGTCTTAGGGCGTTGGTGCAGTGCTGATGCACTGAGTGGTAAGGTGGTTAGTTATAGTTTGAGGAGAAGGACATTGTTGTCCATTCACTACCAAAATGTGGACAACCATAAGTGTTTTGGGATGATAATTAACATTACCGTTTCAAAATATGCACCCGGAGAATATAATAAACCACACTCCAAGGGTGATGTTCAGATTTTTATGTGTAATGCTAAATTTTTGTATGAATGTAAATTAGTGTTCATTAGCATTTTAGTTATTTGGTTTTAAATAATATTCCATTTTTCTCACACTTTTACTTCTTCTATATGTTATATATTTATGTTCCTTAGACACACATATATGTTAGTTATTTGGTTTCAAATAATATTCCATATTTCTCACACTTTTACTTCTTCTATATGTTATATATTTTACTTCTTCATTAGCATTTTAGTTATTTGGTTTAAAATAATATGCCATTTTTCTCACACTTTTACTTCTTCTATATGTTTTATATTTATGGTCCTTAGACACGTATATATTTTTTTATAATTCTAGTTGTATATATTTCTAACCTATAAATTCAGTTATTAAGTAATTAATAGAAGTCGGTTGAAGTGTAATGTTCACTTAAAGATATATTCAGTTCTTGAAATGCAATGTTCAGTTTCTCAAATCCAATGTTCAACTTTCAATTTATAGACACCGAATTTTATTTGATGTCAAAAATTTATAAATTAATTATTTGACTTACATAAAACAATTATTTTCTCAAATTAACTTATTTATCCCTATAAATTAAATGTCGAAATTAAATAAAGTAATTTTGGTCATCACAAAAGTATTTGAGCTAATTACATTATTAATTCAAATAAAATATTTAATGGGCTAAAAAAATTACTTATGGGTCAACAAAATGCTCAAAGCCTATATCTTTCGGGTCCATGATGTTGGAGAAACTCTTATAAACACACATGTCCACCTCAAATTCAAATAGGAGAGAAGAATCCATTTGGAAATAAGTCCATTTGAAGACCTCAAATTCTCTTTGCCAACAATCAATAAGAACTACCAAATGTGTAGATTGTTCAGGGACAATCAAGCACATTCAAAGTGAGATTGAAGCTAGTCAACCCTCACTTTAATATTGTCCTATAAACCTGGGTGACGTCAACAAGTGTCACCCAACAGTAGGGGAACGGAATCAAAAGTCTTAGTTTATTTGATATAAACTATTTCACAGATTGTACCTATATTCAAAATATTAATAAAATTACTTTCTTTACCCAGTTGATTGTCGTTAATGTTGACTTGAATTTTTGAAGCAATACTATTAGCACTCTTTTCGGTACCAATTTTACATACGAAAAGTTTTCACCAAGAAAACAAATATTTAGGTTATAGTTTAGGATGTGATTATCCGAAGTAAAATAATGAACATTGAATATAGAAAATTGAACATAAAGAGTAGATTTTGACTATTGAAAGTTTTAAAACAAGAAAACAAATATTTACATTATAGTTTGGGAAGTGAACATCTTGACTAAAATTTTGACCGTTGACCATATACAATGAGCATTTACCTTAATTCCTTCTTGAGGTGTCCATTTAGCCATTATTGCTAGAGCAATTTGGTTTATCAACATATCTCTGGTGACTTTCTGATTAACTGATTTCACACATTTGGTTAATGTTGTTCCTTTTGCTCTGTTCTTTGATGACTTTTTAGCAGGATCTTTGTCTTTGAATGGGAATACTCCTATCTTCCCATCAAACACACACTAACCACTTGCATTGAATCTAGGTCTAGCAACGACCCCAATGAACATAACCTTTGGTATGTTTGTGCTGCTTGGTGCTGCTCTATAAGTAGGCGTTTCATTGTGCACTAAGTACATTTTTTGTGAGTTGCTTGTGAGGTTAAACCACTTTCCACCTAAATTTTTAGCTACTATATTCCTCCCACTGTTATGAGAATGATTATAAGTATTGTATTCCCTTAATTGCTCCTTCTACAACTTTGGTGTACTCCACAATGCTAAAATCATTTTTCTATATATTCACTCCAAAACAAACTACAACCTCTTTAATTGCCACATGCTTCAACGAGTACCCAACTATCCTCTCTAACAAGAACATTATCACTCTCACCTTCTCCGAATTGCTGAACCTTCGCTTGATATGAATTTCTTATGTGGAATTGTTGTTTATGTTAAGGTCACCTTGATTATTTTCAGATTGTTGAGATGGTGGAAATTGAAGAGAATTTGTAGGTTATTGTTTATTGGGAAGCTGAATATTTTGGTTAATGTGTGGGGTACTTTCCGCAGAAGGTGGACCATGGAGGTGATACATGGAAGTTCCCTTTTTCTAGTTGGTTTTGCAAAGTTTTTTCAACCATGTAATATTCATCATCCTCACCGTCTAAATGGATTTGTATGATTAAATTTGAATCGTCATCAACATTAATAAAAATAATTTTCTGGTGCAACTTTTTTTTTAAAAAAAAAGAAGCAAGAGCTTGAGGATTTTTTTTAGTGGCAGAGTAGAGTGTTTGTGTTTTTTTTTCTTGTTTCTGTATAGATGGGATAGAATTTGATTAATTTTCCATCCTCGTATAGGGTGTTCGGACTAAATTTTGAAGTAGACTCTGTGCACTTTAAAATGATTGGGTAATACAAGAAAAAAAAAGATTTTGATTGGCTAATTTGAAGAAGATTAGCTTCCAACATTAATTATTATCAACAAAACTCAAAAGTGTCTCATATAATCCACCTCTCCTCGTTGTTTTGATTTTCACAATTTGCATTAATAGACAATATATTAAAATTTAAGGGATGTAATTAGCCACTTCACTAAGAACACAAAGATTGTCACCCTAATTACTTTTCCTTAATCCACGTGCAAGATTCTAAATGTCACTATCATTGTAAAAAGGAGGGAGTATCAAAATACTAAAAAAGAAAAATCAAAAATGAGATAATTAAAATGCAATTTGTATACAGAGACGAAGATTCTATGAATTAAGATCTACAAAGAAGATCGAAAAAGAAGAGAAAGAGGAAAGCTGAGAAAGTAGCAGTATAGAGAGAAGGAGGTAGATTTTAACAAGGAGAGAGAGTTTAGTGTAACATAAAAAGGTGGGTTTATGGGTGTGTAATGGGGATTAAGTGATAAATAAAATTACTAATAGGGTGGTTTCATAAATTATTAATGGGACCTATTTGCCGAAAATAGTAATGTAATAAGTAGATTGAGATTCCATTTAATAACAATGTAGCAAGTAAAAAAAGACGGAGGGAGTATATAACATGGCATGAATATTGTTGAAAGGCCAAATTTTATGTCATAAAGCACAGCATCGTGACAATATGCCCTTGGCTAGCTCTATTTGAGGTTGTTGGAATGTGACTCATAATTAATCATGGATTAACATATAACCTAAGAAATTAGAAACTTGTGTTATGCAAGAAAGAGTTCAATGAGTTATCTTCAACTTAGCAGATCTCTAAAGCTACTTGGATTCTTTGGGTGACTCAAGTTGGAGGTGAAAGCTTGTTTCAAGGGAAATAGCTTTCCAATAATTGGTCATATGCTTGATTTAACTATGACTCAAGTAGGAGGTGATATACTTGATTTAACTATGAAACGAGGAGGGGTTATGACCATTTTAAGATAATCTTTCTATAATGATCCGTGCAAGTCAACATGCTCGTATAAAAAAAAATACGCTCAATAGCAAAATATCAAATAAAACGACATTAATCAACTTTATCGGTTTTCCTTATTTTTCTCTTAGAAACCATATACACTACTGTTTTCCTTGGAACTTTGGAAGATTGAATCAAATCAATCCTTTATTCGTTAATTGGCAAAAATCTCAAGCTTCGCTAATTAAATATATCAGTTTGATAATTTCTTAGGCAAGGAGCCATCTACATGGAAACTAATCAGAGTGAATAAAAAATAATGGTAAACGACCAAAATCACTAATTTTTAAGCACTTAAGAAGCAGACCAAAAATTAAAGAAAAGGAAAAAAAATAATGCTATGGCAATATGTCAATATTGCGTCTTACGCAAAAATTAATGAAAAATTAGAAAAGTAATTGCTACGATAATCTAATCGATTTATTCTTAAAGTAATCAAGGTTTTTGGTTTATAATTTTTGATCACTTCATTAGCCTATAACACAATAATACTCATGGTTTAATTACTTACCTGAAATCTCAAATGTAATAATCATCACCATAAGCAGCACCAAGCATATCTACTGGATTAACTTTAGGATTTCGAGGTGAGAAGGCCACGCTCAAGTTTACTAGCGCCTTGGCATGATCAGGCATNTCTTATTTTAAGCTAATAAGTTCCTTTTTCAACTAAAAAATTAGAGGTCCATTAGATTGACCAAATCTTTCACAAATTTCACTCCACAATTCCTTAGAAGTCTCTACATAAGAGAAATCATCAGCTATTTCAGGAGTCATAGAGCTTAAAATCTAGCTAGTGACCATGAAATCAGCACGAATCCATCGTTGACGATCTTTATCAGGAACAACTGATAAAGGAAACGTGCCATCAATGAATCCTAGCTTGTTCTTTGCTCCTAAAGCTCGTTGAATAGTGCGACTCCAACGAATAAAATTTCCGCCATTAAAAACAACCGTAACAAGAGAAGAAGCTGGATTTTCAGAATTACCAAGAAACAAAGGATCACCATTGTTAATCACTGAAGAATCAGTAGTAGAACTTTCAGGAGTAGTCATTCTTTGATTAAGATTCCGTAATTAAACCTTCCAAAATTTTGAAAAATAAGGTTTAAAAACGAAGAATCAATCAATTGCAAATAAAAAATTTTGAAGATAACCTAAATCTGGAAAAGATTTAGCTCTGATACCATGAAGAAACGCAGAAGCTTTGAAGCTTTATCAATGGTGGAATTGAGAGAGAATTTAGGAATAGAAAATGTAAGAGAGAAAATTATTTCTTTATTATTTTGGTTAATTATAAAACAGAATATTACAAAGCTTTATATAACTAACTTGTAACAGCTTTAGTTAAGACTAACTATACTAGAGTTAACTAACTAATTTTGCTAACCTCAAGTTAATACACCCCTCTCAAGCTGGACTCATATGAAGTCCAAGCTTGGAACAAAGATACTGATGCTGAGTAGAGGCTAAGGGTTTTGTCAAAACGTCTGCTATTTGAGAAGAACTGGAAACATGTACTGTCTGTATAAAACCTTCTTCCCCTTGCTCTCTTATATAGTGCATGTCTCTCTTGAGATGCTTAGTTTTCTCATAAAATTTCGGATTTTGTGCTAACTGCTCTGCAGAAATATTATCACAATATAAAGAAATTGGTTTGTTTACGGTAACATTCATGTCTTGTAACAAACCTTCCAACCACACAATTTCACTTGTTGTGCTTGACATGCTTCTATATTCCGCCTCTGCAGAACTTTTACTTACTGTGTTTTGTTTCTTGGTTTTCCAAGAAACCAGATTATTGCCAAGAAAAATTGCATAAGCACTTAAACTTCTGCTTGTAAATTGGCAGCCATCCCAATCAGAATCACTACAAGCACAAAGTGTTAAATCTGAATCTTTAGAATAGTATAAATCCCAATCAATAGTCCCCTTCAAATATTTCAGAACATGTAAAGCAGCTCTTAAATGTGGCTCCCTTGGACTATGCATAAACTGACTCAAATGTTGCATAGCATAGGATAAATCTGGTCTAGTAATGCCGAAATGAAGCAATCTCCCTACTAATCTTCTGTAAATATTAGGATTAGACAACAAATCTCCTGTAGTTGTGGATAATTTGAGACCAACTGATAATGGTGTATCAGCTGCAGTACAATTGTGCTTCCCTGAATCATATAGGATATCTCTAATATATTTCTTTTGAGACAAATAAGTACCATGAGATGTTCTTAAAACTTCAACACCAAGAAAATAGTTTAATTGTCCCAAATCTTTGATTGTAAAGGGATCATCCAAGGCTGTTTTGACTTTACAAATTTGACCTTGAGAAGTACCAGTAACCAACATATCATCAACATATACTAGAATAACCAGAAAGTCACCATTTTGATTTCTTGTGGATAAAGAATAATCTTGTTTTGATTGAATAAAACCTATAGATTTCAAAAGCTTACACTGCTCTTTATTCCATTGCCTAGATGCTTGTTTAAGTCCATACATTGACTTCTTAAGCCTACAAACTGATCCATCCTGTCCTTTGTCATAACCCTCAGGAGGTAACATATACACTTCCTCTTCTAAATGTCCATGAAGAAAAGCATTATTTACATCCAATTGACATAGTGGCCATCCCTTAATAGTTGCCAAAGAAATAACCACCCTAACAGTAGCAAGTTTAGCCACAGGAGAAAAAGTCTGTGAAAAATCTTCACCCTCTACTTGTTGGTAACCAACAGCCACAAGTCTAGTCTTTAATCTTTCAACAGAACCATCAGGGTTAAGTTTTGTTTTGTAAACCCATTTAGAATTGATTGCCCTTTTACCTTCAGGTAAATGACATAATTCCTATGTGCCATTGTCTTCTAAAGCTTTAACTTCCTTTGCCATTGCTTCAACCCAACCAGGATGAATTTTAGCCTGATTATAAGTCCTTGGCTCAACAATTTGAGAAGAATTAACAGCAAATGAAAGAGATTCAGAAGGAGTGTCTCCTTAAGTGGAATTTCTATGTGGCAAATAAGTATTTGTAAACTGTTTGAGATGAATATTTGGTTTGTTTTGTCTCTTAGGCAAGATAGTAACTGGCACAACTGCTAAATCACTGGTGTTAACTGAAGGAGCAGAATCAGGTGTATGAGAAGAAATAAAAGAGTGTGAATCATTAAAGCAAGGCACATGCTGATCAGGTTAACTATTATCAGTAGGCAAGGAAGAAACTGAACTAGGAAGAGAAATATTATGAGTGTAGGACAAAGTGTCAGAAACATGAGTAACAGGAGCAGAAATATTAGAGTAATTGCTAGGAAAATGCTTTGTGTCAAAAGAAACTAAAGACACAGGAGCAGCAGGCTTATTATGTGTATGATTATGTGTTGAAGAATAAGAATGAAGAAAACTTTGTTTGAAAGGAAAAACAGTCTCATAAAAGACTATATCTCTTGAAACAAAAACTTGATGTGTCTCCAAATCATACAACTTGTATGCCTTTTGTCCAAAAGGATATCCAAGAAAGATACATTTTCTACCTCTAGGATCAAATTTATCTTTAATTTGTGTCATGTTATAGGCAAAACACAAACAACCTACAATTCTTAAATCATCATAAGAAGGAGGTGTTTTGAATAAAATCTCATATGGACTTTTCCAACCTAAAACCCTAGTAGGTAGCTTGTTGATAACATGAGTAGCAGCAAGAATACAATCAGCCCAAAATTTCTTAGGTAAACCAGCATGAAACCTTAAAGCCCTAGCAATTTCAAGCAAATGTTTAGGTTTTCTTTCAACCCTACTATTCTGTTGTGGAACCCTAGCAACACTTCTTTGATGAATGATACCTTTGTCACTAAATAAACTCAAACACTCCTCTTTAATAATTTCAGTACCATTGTCACTCCTAATGCACTTAACTTTCATTCCAAAGTGTGTTTCAACCATGCTAAGAAAACCTTTTACTACTTTCACAACTTGTGTCTTTGTGTGCACCAAAGTAGTCCAACTAACTCTACTATGATCATCTAAGATAGTAAAGAAATACCTAGCACCATTCAAAGCATGCTATTTATATGCCCCCCATAAATCCATGTGAACCAACTCAAATAACTGTGAAGCTCTGTTATCACTTTGTTCAAAAGGCAATCTATGAAAATTAGCAACTGAGCAAACTGAACAATTGTATTCCTTTAATCCTTGACAATTACAAACACCTATGTGCTGCATTTTTGACAAAGAAACATGTCCAAGTCTAGCATGTAAGATATCAAGACTCTTGTATTTATTGAACTAAAACCAACACCAACAGCAGTTTTATCAGGCAAACTTTCACCAGAAACAACCACATTATTAGAAGAAACAACCTTGTCCTTGTCAAGGAGAGAAGAAGTCTTCAAATAGAATAAGCCACCATCCTTTAGACCATAACCAATCAAACTGTTGTCAGAAAGGTCTTGAAAATAACATTTTCCACCATGAAATTCAACCTTAACATTATTCTGTTCCATCATCCTACCAATTGACAACAAATTATGTCTGAACCCTTCTACAAACATAACATTTTTTATCACCAAACCAGGAAACAAACACACGCTACCAACAAATTTAACATTCTTATGATTTCCATCAGGTAAACTTACTTTGATAGGTTTTTGTAAATAAACTCTATCAAACAAAATAGACAGATCAAATGTCATATGGTCAGAAGCCCCTGAATCAATAATCCATATTGATTTATCATTTGGCTGAATAACAGAACATGCTAGTGAATAAGTAGCATTACCTGCAAAGTTAACAAATGCACCAGCTGCACTATTAGAGTCAACACCAGAAGAAGAAGCAGCTTGCATTGTTTTCATAAACTCCTTGCAAAAAGATTGCATGACATCAGGATCAAAGGCAGAAACACCAGCAGAAGAACCAGAACCTCCAGTAGTTTGTACTTCAAGTGGATTATCAGCAGCATATCCATCCACTGAAGTAACATTGGCAGCAAACTTAGCAGTATTACCATTATTATTTTTATTTTCTTTCACTAAAGTATACCACTCAGGATATCCAATAATCTTGAAACACTGATCCTTAGTGTGACCTTTGGTTTTGCAATGATCACAAAACTTCTGCAATTTGCCCTTCCTCCAATCTCTTCTTCCTTGATATTGTGTGAATCTTTGCAACTTATTAGCCATCAAAGCAGTGCTTTCTGATCCAATTTCTTGAGCACCAACTACTTCTCTTTGCTTCTCAACTTGTTGTGCAATAGAATATGCACGATTCACAATAGGAAGAGGATCTTGAGACAACATGTTAGTGACTGAATTATCAAAAACAGGATTCAGACCAAGAAGAAATTGCATTAACTTTTCTTCTTCCTCAAAATCCAACAAACGCTTAAGAAACTGACAAGAACATCTTGCCATAGCACCACAAGAACATTCAGGCAGTTTCCTCAAGCTTTGTAATTTATCCCAAAGATGCTTCACCTTTCCATAATAGCTCAAAATCGTCTGATTCTCTTATTTTAAGCTAATAAGTTCCTTTTTCAACTAAAAAATTAGAGGTCCATTAGATTGACCAAATCTTTCACAAATTTCACTCCACAATTCCTTAGAAGTCTCTACATAAGAGAAATCATCAGCTATTTCAGGAGTCATAGAGCTTAAAATCTAGCTAGTGACCATGAAATCAGCACGAATCCATCGTTGACGATCTTTATCAGGAACAACTGATAAAGGAAACGTGCCATCAATGAATCCTAGCTTGTTCTTTGCTCCTAAAGCTCGTTGAATAGTGCGACTCCAACGAATAAAATTTCCGCCATTAAAAACAACCGTAACAAGAGAAGAAGCTGGATTTTCAGAATTACCAAGAAACAAAGGATCACCATTGTTAATCACTGAAGAATCAGTAGTAGAACTTTCAGGAGTAGTCATTCTTTGATTAAGATTCCGTAATTAAACCTTCCAAAATTTTGAAAAATAAGGTTTAAAAACGAAGAATCAATCAATTGCAAATAAAAAATTTTGAAGATAACCTAAATCTGGAAAAGATTTAGCTCTGATACCATGAAGAAACGCAGAAGCTTTGAAGCTTTATCAATGGTGGAATTGAGAGAGAATTTAGGAATAGAAAATGTAAGAGAGAAAATTATTTCTTTATTATTTCGGTTAATTATAAAACAGAATATTACAAAGCTTTATATAACTAACTTGTAACAGCTTTAGTTAAGACTAACTACACTAGAGTTAACTAACTAATTTTGCTAACCTCAAGTTAATAGGCCTAAACAAGCACAACCACCACGCAATCGTTGCTCCCCAATCATGGCCCACTACGGATACTTGGTGACCTCCAAGTTCGTCGATAAGGGCCACCAAGTCACCTACAATGTGACTGTAGGTGTAGCTTGTTAGGTCCGTTGGGGCTTCAGTTTTTCCGAAGCCCCTCATTTCTAGTGCTACGGCATGGTAACCCAAGGTCGAGAGTGATTCTATTTGGTGACGCCACGAGTACCATAGCTCTGGGAAGCCGTGGATGAAGAGGATTATTGGTCACCCTTTTTGCCCTTTTCGGCTATATGCATTTTTATGCCATTGATGTGGATGGTTCGATGGCATATGTTGTTAGAAGTTGCCATTTTGGGTTTTTTACGAGTTGCGTTTTTCGTTTTTGATGGAAGTATGAGGTTGTGTTTTGATTTGTGTAGAAAAGTTTGTTTGATTTTTTCTTCTAAAGATAGAACAGATCAAGACAAGTTTGTTTGGAGGTTTTTGTTGTTGACCTTATTCCGTATTTACTTAATAGTACCGGAGTAGTAGTATTTAATTTATATTTAAATTACGTATAAAGGAGTCTAAATAAAGCCATATGTTTGTGAATAAGCTAGAAAATTTCGGTCAAAGCTCATTCCACAATTAAATGAAAAAGGTTGAAAGATTTCAAACTTTTTTTATTGCTTGTTTATAAGCTCCTTTGTTACTCGATAAAAGCTTATTAATTTTTTCAATTCTAACAATAGTATAGGTTTTGTGTTGTAAATCTTCAAAGGAAATTTAGATTATAAATAGAAAAGGAAGATAATATAATAATTTTTCATTTCGCTGACTTATACTACGTACATAATATGGTTGTTTTTGTCATATTACTCGTTTATTATAATTTAGCTCGTATATAGCTCGTCCGTTCAAACTAGAACTAAAGCTTGGCACAGAAACAAGCAAGCTTGAGCTCGGCTTGAGCTCGACCACTTCTTAATGAGAAAAGCTTGAAAAAGGACAAAAAAAGCTCCAGTCGAGCACAACTATGCTTGAACACATGCTAACCATATCAAGTTTAGCTCGAACAAGAAAGTATTAGACTCGTCTGGGTTCACTTGCTCCCCAATGTGTAACATGTAATTAGGAAGGTTTTAAATATGTCATCTTTTGTGTGTCAACATTTGTATCCAAGCAAGTTATTAAACTTAATCTTAGTTGAATTGAGGTTTTTTATCTCTTCAATTTATTGGTTTGGATTAGACAAATTAGTAGTAAACCCCTCTTGACATATGAATTGGTTACTAATATTAAAATGGACCCAATGCCCAGTAAATTAATATGCATCCAATTACCAGTTTTTAATTTATTCACACTTTTATATTTTTTTCGTAAAATGTTTTTAGCTTTTTCCAAACAATTTTCTCCCATATTATCATCCAAACATAAAACATAATTACATATATCGTTCGAAGTACATATCATTCAAAAGATAATTATTGATTTAGCACAGGGAACTTGAGCATCGACTTGTTGACCTCCCTTGTTTTCAACTTAAACAATTGTAGGGTTCTTGAAGACTACATTTAGATGCTATTGGTGTTAGAATTACTCTATTCCACTCTTTGAAATGCCCTCCAAAATAAGGGAACAAAATTGATACGACCGATCAAACCCCTAGCTTGCCAGCAGGGATGAAGACCAATACAAACTAGTGTTCTTAGAATTACCAGCAAGAAAGAATAGGAATTCCAAGAACAATAATCAATGTAATAGTGAAAATGAATAGAGCAAAGAGAGGAAGAGAGTTTTGAGATAGAAGAAGATTTTATTAATTCATGATAATTATCAGTTACATCCCTTGGCATTTATATAGCCTTCTTCCTATAATAACAGTACAATGACAGTACATTGGATAGTAATGACAAAAACAGAAAATGACAAAAAGAAATATCAAGGAATCAAAATATGATGAGCTAATCATTGTGTGGCCTAGATTTCAGGGCTTGACAGCTCATTATTCTCTCCAACGGTATTATCAGCTTCTCCCATGTGCAATTCCAGCTCTTTCTTCTTGCCAACTGAGCCTCCATTCACCCGATTAGCAGCCACCTAGCACCAATCATCTTGCTCCGTTTCTTTAGCCTTATAATCCAGCTCAGCATCAAACCTGATCATATTAAAACCCCAAGGATCAAAACTTGGGAACCTTGTTGCGACTTCAATTGCATCTTCCCAAGTTGCTTTTTCAGGTAAGGAATTTGGCATATTAGGTCCATATAGTTGTATTTTAGGTATTAATTGCATAAATTATCCATTTTTTTTCTTTATTACGCTCCGTTTGTGGTTTCTTAATTTTTCAGGTAGTTTTACAACTATTTGGAAGCTTTCGGAAGCAAGTTAAGTGAAGCGGATAATCATAAAAGAAGAGTTGAAGATTATGGACGTTTCACACGAGCATTATCATCGTAAAAAGTCCATTTTGCATCTATGTGGGTTATGGCATACTTTATTGGAGTGTAATTGAGTTAAAGTGAAGAAATATTCATAGTTGTGAAAGATCAGTTTGACCAATGCTCACTATTTTGGTCATAACTCGAGATATACTCCTTGGATTGATGTGATTCAAGTTTCATTGGAAACTAGATTCATAGATCGTCGCAACCGTAGGTCATACGTCTCATTCCAACGCCTAGAACTCAAGTTACAGCCTTCCAAAGTCGATCCAGCGTTTCAGAACGCGAACCAGCGCCCAATGGTTTGTGCGTTTTTCTCCCTCAAGTTGCTGCTCGGCCAGCTGGTTTTCCGTGGGGAGCTGGTCGTCCCCTGCTGTGAAAAAGGGCCTAATATATTATATTTTCAATTTCCTAATTAATTTTCCTAATGTATTTTCCTACTCTAATTCTAGAAAATATATATAGGAAAGAGATTTATTAGGGCAAGGGCAGATTAGCTTTTTGGCTCAAGCTTTCACGCATAATTGTAGTTTTCTTCCTCTCTCTTTTTCTCTTCAACATTCAACATTCAAAGTTCATTATTCTTCCATTAATCAAAGTAAAATTTCTTCCTTTCTTTCTTGTTATTATTATTAATCATGTTTTCTTTTATTATCACTTTGATTTGCTTAATTAATATGTGTGAGTAGTTGTCCAATTCTAGGGTTAAGTAAAACCCTCGTCATGATTAATGCTTAATTAATTCCTTTAAATTCCCAATTTAATTGTTAATTGTTCTTGCTTAATTGAATGTGCTTATGCCAATACTAGATTAGGGATAATTAGTATTGTTATGATTCCTTTGTCTCTATCACAATGGGAGTTGGGTTTTGACGGATTTGATTAATTCAACTAAGGACATGAAATTCTCCATGGGAATAGGTAGAATGGATTGTTAAGAAATTAGGGTGCCGTGTTTAAAGTCTTTAATTTGTATGATTCCACGGGAGTAGGTTTGATTGCAAATTAGAGAAGCCATAAATACTCGGGAGAGGTTTATGGTATTTTAGGGCGTGCCTTTCTTCTTGAGCAATTGATTTGTTAAATTGGGGTAGGAATTAGTATTTGCATTGATTATGCTAGTGGTGATGCTTAACTCTAGGTGTTTAATTATTGAATTTGTCTTTAATTCTTATTAGATTACATTAGTCAATTTAGCTAGTTTAGTCAATTAATTCTCTCAATCGATACTTTTGCTTACTTGCTTAATTAAAATTTGAGCCAATTTAATCAATTCAAAACGCTTAGTCTCTTGGGATTCGACCCTACTTGCCCGACTGCATTAGTTAGGAGGTTTAGATAGATTCATTTTTGATAGGTTCGCGACGACCTCATCACAAGGCTACTGGATACTTAGAGTCTTCCTCCCTAGGAGATACTATAGGTTCTGAGCTGGTTGATTCAGGTGCCTTATCATGGTGCCTTTTGAGTTGAGACACTTGGAAGGTGGGATGAACCTTGGATCTTGCAGGTAGCTGTAGAGTGTATGCTACTTCCCCTATCTTCTTAATGATCATGTAAGGCCAAAAATACTTAGCTGCTAGTTTTTTGGTTGCTTCTAGTAGACACTGAGCTCTGCCTGTAAGGTTGTAGCTTCAAGTACACCCATTCACCCACCTGAAATTGCCTTTCAGACCTCCTCCTGTTAGCTAGCTGTTTCATCCTGTTCTGAGCTCTAGCCATATGCTCCTTCAAAAGCTGAAGGGTTTGCTCCTTGTTTTGCAAGCTCCTGTCCACAGCCTCAACATTACTAGACTAAGTAAGGTATGGTCTGTGTATAGGGGGAGGCTGGTTATAAACCACCTCATAAGGGGTTTTGTGAGTGGTTGAGTGGTATGTAGTGTTGTACCAATATTCTACCAAAGGCAGCTAGTTTTCCCATTCCTATGGCATGTCACTTGTCATGCACCTTAAATATGATTCCAAGCATCTATTTAGGACCTTAGATTGGCCATCAATTTGGGGATGATAGGAAGTTGACAGCTTGTGATCAATTCCTTGTAACCTAACAAACTCTTTCCAGAATTGGCTGACAAACTCCTTGTCTCTGTCAGAGACAATAGTTTTAGGAAACCCATGGAGCTTGTATACTTGATCTAGGTAGGCTTGGGCAACTGTAGTGGCAGAGAAAGGGTGTGACAAGGCTATAAAGTGAGCATTTTTGCTCAATCTGTCTATGACCAGCATGATGACCTCCTTTCCTTTAGATTTTGGAAGACCTTCTATGAAATCCTTAGTTATGTCCTTCCAGATTCCTTGTGGTATTGGAAGGGGTTGCAGTATTCCAAGAGAGGCGAGTGATCATATTTGCACCTCTGGCAAACTGTGCAATTCCTGATGTGCTGAGTGACTGACTCCTTCATTTTTGGCCAATAAAAGAGTTCCTTGACCCTTTTGAGAGTGGCCTGGATCCCTGAATGCCCCCCATTGCTAGAATCATGTAGCCAACTCAGAATTTTGTGTCTTAATTCTTCACTTGAGCCTATCACCAGCTTGCCCTTCTTTCTCAATTTCTCATGCTGCCACTGGTAATGGGGATAGGAACTTGGATTAGCTTGCAAATCAGTGATAATTTACTGAATGTTGGGGTCTTGGGTCCATTGTTGTTGAATTTCTTCTAATAATGTTGAGTGCACACTGGTTATTAATCTGCTCATTAATTGACTGTTGTGTACCCTTGATAAAGCATCTGCTACCTTGTTCTTCACTCCCCTTTTATATTCCACAATATAGTCATAACCAACTAGCTTTGACAACCACTTTTGTTGGAAGGGAGTGGCTAGCTTGTGATTTAAGATGTGTTTGAGGCTTTGCTGATCAGTCTTAATGATAAAGTGCCTGTTGAGTAGGTAGTGGTGCCATTTTTTGACAGCAAAAACAATGGCCATTAGCTCTCTTTCATAAGTTGATAACCCCAGATGTCTATCAACTAGAGCTTTACTAGCAAAAGCTATAGGGTGCCCTCCTTGCATAAGCACAGCTCCAATACCTGTGCCTGAGGCATCAGTTTCCACCAAGAAGGGTTTTGAGAAATCAGGAAGAGCTAATACTGGTGGAATGGTCATCTTTTTCTTGAGTTCTTCAAAAGCACTTTGAGCTTTAGAGTTCCATGCAAAGGCATTTTTCTTGAGCAGATTAATGAGGGGTCTGCAGATCTTACCATACTCTCTTATAAACCTCCTGTAGTATCCTGTGAGCCCTAGGAATCCTTTGAGTTGCTTGAGAGTGGTAGGTGTAGGCCATTCAATGATGGCTTGTATCTTTTTACACTCTGTAGTCACCCCTTCCACTGATATAATATGCCCTAGGTAGCTGACCTCTGTACTCCCTAGCACACATTTCTTTAGATTAGCATACAAGCTATGAGCTTGCATAGTCTGCAGAACTGTTTGTAGGTGCTGCAAATGTTGAACCCAAGTGGAGTTGTAAATGAGTATATCATCAAAAAACACTAACACAAATTTTCTTAGGTAGGGTTTGAATACTTTATTCATCAAGGCGTGGAATGTGGAGGGTGCATTAGTGAGTCCAAATGGCATAACCAAATACTCATAGTGACCTATGTGGGTTTTAAAAGCAATTTTGTGAACATCTTCTTCATGCATTCTCACTTGATGGTATCCAGATTTGAGATTATCTTGGAGAAGTATTGAGCTCCATGTAACTCATCCAGCAGCTCCTCAATGACTGGTATGGCGAATTTGTTTTGAATTTTTGCTTTGTTCAATACTCTATAATCCACACACATTCTCCATCCTACATCCTTTTTCTTTACTAATACCACAGGTGCAGCAAAGGGGCTATTCCTCTTCCTAATGATCCCTTGTTGCATCAATTCTTCCACCATGTCTTCTATCACATTCTTTTGTGAGCTAGGGTATCTGTATGGTCTTAAACTTATAGCATCTGTGCCTTCCTTTAATGGAATCTGATGATCTACTCCTTTTCTGGGTGGTGGCAGACCTTGTGTCTCAATAAATACCTTGGTATATTGCTGCACTATGGCCTCAATTTCACTATCCTGCTCTACACTCCTATGGAGACTGGCTAAGGTTGGATCCCAATCTGCATTTATAGGAATGACCTGAACCATAGAAATTTCTCCAGAGCACTGCAACAACTTGCACATCTTTTCTGAAGATATCCCTCTCAGGTTGAGCTCCTCTCAGACAGATTTTCCTTCCTCCATACTTGAATTCCATGGTTAAGTTCTTGAAATCACATGTAATGGACCCTAAAGTGGAGAACCACTAAACTCCCATAACCAAATCACAGCCACTTAATGGAAGTAATAGCACATCAGCTGAGAATCTCGTTCCCTGCATCTTCCATTCAAAATTTCTGATGATAGAATCACATTTGAGTTGATTACCATCAGCTACCTTAACCTACATGGGTGGAACTGTTTCCACCTTGTAATCTAGCTTGAGTGCTACTTTGGAGTCTCTGAAATTGTGAGTACTTCCACTATCTAGCAGCATAGACAATGTCTTTGTCCCATGCATAACCCTAACTCTCATTGTGTTAAAAGATGCCACACCTTCTATGGCCTGAACAGACAAGTGTGCACGCTCTGTATTACTACTCTCTTCCTTCTCTTCACTCTCCTCTTCCTCCTCTATAACAGTTTCCTCCTCTCCTTCTACTTCTAAATTGTATACATGGGGTCTCTTCCTTCTCCTGCAGTCATGACCAAGTACAAACTTCTCATCACAGAAGAAGCATAAGCCTTTGGCTCTTCTCTCATCATATTCAGCAGCACTATATGGTTTCTGTTGGGTTGAGATTGTGGTGTGGGTTTTTGAGGGGTGAGTTTTTGTGCGGTAGAAGGGAATTTTTGTGGAGTGTAGGTGAGTTTCTGGGGTGTCTTGTTCCAAGTGTTGTGGAGTAAGGGTGTAGAAGGTCTGACAGTGGCTGGTGTAGGTAGTAGTGGTGTCTTGGGGGGATGGTTAGTTTTATTGGCATTTATGGATGCTTCTTGTAGTTTTGCTAGGCATAGAGCCTGCTGTACGGTTTTGGGGGTGAACATCCTGACCTGAAGTTGCAGGTGATCTTCCAACCCACCAAGATAGCAACTGAGGAGATGTTCTTCAGTAAGGTGTAGCCTACTAGCTATGGAGTCAAAGGTGTCATGATACTCCTTCATAGTCATTCCAGCCTTCTGCTTTAAAGCTTTTAACTCTGACATGGGATCATCATATGGTTCACCAAACCTTACACTCAAGTCTCTAACATACTCATCCTAACTAGGCACAACATTTGCCCTCCTTTTCATATAAGCCTGGTGCCACAGTAAGGCCTTGCCTTCTAAGCGTATTGTAGCTAAGTTAACTTTACTCATATCACACACTTTGTCTAGATCAAAAAACAAATTACATTTAAACAACCAAGATTTTATTTCTTCTCCATTGAATCTAGAGAACTCAATCTTAGTTTAATCTAGCTGATTAGTGATTATTTTGGGTATCATTAGGTGGTAGTTGCCCTGATGACACATCCATCAACTCACTTTGCTTTTCTCTATCAGAAATTACCTTACTCATTTGCACAGATAAGCCATGCACTAGATCATTAAGCTCACATAATGATTTAGAAAATTTTTCAACGTTTAAGGAATTGGAAGCAATGATTTCATCCATTTTCTTACATTGCTGTTCCAGTATTTCCTTCATCGATGCCTCTAAATTCTCCATCTTAGCCTCCATGGAAGCTTCCTGATCTCTTGTGAGCACCATGGTGGTCCGAGGAAGCAGAAGCTCTGATACCAAATGATACGACCGATCAAACCCCTAGCTTGCCAGCAGGGATGAAGACCAATACAGACTAGTGTTCTGAGAATTACCTGCAAGAAAGAATAGGAATTCCAAGAACAATAATCAATGTAATAGTGAAAATGAATTGCGCATAGAGAGGAAGAGAGTTTTGAGATAGAAGAAGATTTTATTAATTCATGATAATTATCAGTTACATCCCTTGGTATTTATAGCCTTCTTCCTACAACGACAGTACAATGACAATACATTGGATAGTAATGACCAAAACAAAAAATGACAAAAAGAAATATCAGGAAATCAAAATATGATGAGCTAATCATTGTGTGGCCTAGATTTCAGGGCTTGATAGCTCATTATTCTCTCCAACGGTATTGTCAGCTTCTCCCATGTGCAATTCCAGCTCTTTCTTCTTGCCAACTGAGCCTCCATTTACCCAATCAGCAGCCACCTGACACCAATCATCTTGCTCTGTTTCTTCAGCCTTATAATCCAGCTCAGCTTCAAGCCTGATCATATCAAAAATCCTTGTAGGATTTTTCTCCCTACGATGCTTAAGTAGGTATGCTTACATTTTCGATGACTTGGAGATCTATTGTTATGGACAAAAATACTGAAAACCAGGAGGAGAAGGAGGAAGGGGTGATTCAGGAAATGGTGGATTAGGTGGATGATGGTGTGGCGAAGAAGGATGCGAAATTGACCTTATGGGTAGTGGGCTTACTGGCGAAGGCACGGACAAGCCGAAACATTAATTTCAATGTTCTAATGACGACGATAAAGAAAATATGAAACCCTATACTTGGATTGTAGGCGAACGTGACTGGGAATAAATTATTCTTCTTCCAATTCCATCATTGGAAGGATAAGGAATTTGTGATGAATAACCAGCTAACACTCGGTGATGTACAAGGTGAATTGACACCATTAGAAACTCCATTGTTCAAGGTCCCTATCTAGGGGCATAATTTACGACTTGCCTATGCCATTATTTTAAGGAACAGTGTTAGACACTAAGAAGTTAAGGTGTAAATTAAGATAAGTTAGTAATACCCCATATTTTCACGTATTTTAAGAATTTAATTTCATATTTTATATGTGAATATTTTTTAGTATTTTTATTGAAAATTTAGTAAATAAATATATTAAAGAAAGAAAATTTAATTAATTGCTACTTAAAATAATTATTTTTATGTTTTCTAAAGTTTTTAAATTATTAGTTATGTCACTTTAAATTTTATTAAATATTTTAACAAGTTTCTAAAATTAGAATTTTTGAGGTTTCCTTAATTGTTTGAAAACAAGGGCACAAAAGTAATTTCAAACATTATGAGTATTTAAGTATTTTCACCAAAACCTATTTTGGGCCTATGAATACCCCTTAAAATCAGAATTATTAGATTTAAAATGCAATTTTTAAGCTAGGATTTCGAGAAAAAATAGAACTTCGTCGCAACTTTTTCAAAGCTCCCTCGCGGGCCCCACACTTTCGGTCACCCCTCGTCGGTGTTCCTCCACGCCGGCCACCACTTGCCGGCATTTCCCTGCCGGCCACCGTCTTTTTCCCCTTCTTTTTGGTAAAATTTCGAAACCCTATATATATTTAATTTTTCTTCCTCTTTTCTTTTTAATTCAATCTTGCATAAATTCTTGTTTATAATTACGTTTAAGCATGATTTTATAGTTTTAATCATGTTTTATAAGTTTTGATCATGTTTTAAGACTTAAAATTTATGTTTATAAAGTTATGAAATTTTAGTTTTATGATTTTTAATACTCTAAACTTTCATATTATGATCATAGATTATTGTAGTATTAATTTGTGATGATTTTATGAAGTTTAGATTTGTTTTTAAAGGTTTTAAAGTTAATTAATTTTGTTGTCAAATTTGTATATTTATGAAAACTAAGAGTAAAAAAATTATAAACGTGCTTTCAAGCATGAAAAATTATATTATAGCATAGATTATATGTATGATGATAGTATGAGAATACAAAAGTGTTTTGTGCTTGAGTTGTGAAGTTTTAATGAGGTTTTAATGAGTTCTGAATAAATATATATTGTTGTAAATTTTTTAACACGTGTTCATGCACAATAAAAATAGTAGCATGTGAAATAATAGATTATAGTTGTTTTTAACACATCATCAATATATTATATGTGAAATCTAATGTTTTAGGATCAAATTATAATATTTAGAAGGGTTTCAAAGAGTTTTTAAGTAATTTTACAAAGCTAACATTTTTGGAAATTTATCGAAACTCAAGTGTTTTGCAAAAGAAAAATCAAAATAAAGTATGGAATTGAATAGAGACCATATATATAGGGAAGGTGTTGGACAAGTTTCCGATATGAATAGCTAGTTTAGAGTTGTTGTAGAAGTTAGTCAACATGGCTTTAATTTAGTTTCGATTTTCTATATGTAAGAGAATTAGAGTTAGGAGATTTTTAGAAGTTGTGGCGGATCACCGTTATTATACAAGGTACGTAAGTACTAAAGGCATCTATATAAGTGGAGTTCATGCTAGATTTGTTGAATTTATATGCTATGTGCTACAGACATTATAAGTTGATGCTTGGCTGACTTGAGTTAACTTGCCTGAGAAGTTATGTTAGCACGAATGTATGATGAGTATGTTTTGTATATCAAATTGACATTCCACATTCATAGTATTGTTATTACATCATGAGTAATTGGAATGTTAAGTTATTTTTGAAGTTTTGACAAGTAATCAATAAAGAAGAAAGGAAAGACAATTTAGTTGATGAATTACTTGATCAACAAGGAATATAATTAGTGAATTTTTATTCACATGTTTAAAAGAAGAAAATGAGCAAATACTTAGCCACTCACAGTTAAAGTGCTGTAAAGGAAAGTTTAGTTAAATAAAGGACACACAAAACCAATCTTAGAATCAAATTATAATGAAAATAATTGATTTGCTGTTGTTTGTTACTATATATGCTGGCTATGTGATATTGTGTGTTAGTCTTGATGTATATTTAGACTTTTAATCACGTAAAGTGAAAGAGGATTTGCGCCAAAACTTTTGGAACGTATATACCTTAAGTATGAACAATTAGAGGGGGGGGGGGGGGAGGAGTTATGGGTGTTTAGTGTAACTTCTAATCGGGGTACAAGACGTTGTACTCTTTTATATTTTAAATACTCTAGATTTTGTCACTACATGTGACATAGGTAATACCTTCTTAGAGTTACTCTCCAGTTGGTGCCCAGTAGGACGATTGTTAAGGTAAGAAAACTCGTTCGATGCGAAATCCAAAGAACTAAATATAATAAATTATTTATATGAGTTGAGTCTATGCATAGGTATGTAGAGATGTTAATGGTAAGTAGTATGTGTGTTTATTTTTTTTCTTTTATTTTATTGTTAATCATGTTTTGCATAGTCTCTAGTATTTATGTACTCAGCTTTGCTGATTGTGTGTGTTTGTCACTAGTACAAAAATCCACTTTTGCTGCGGTTTTTTAGGGGTATTTGCTGCGGTTTTTAACCGCAACACTTGGAGCAGCAGCAATAAACCAGCTTATTATTTGCTGCGGTTGAACCGCAACAAAAAAAATGGATTTTTTGCTGCGGTTGTAAGCAAAACCGCAGCAAAAAAAAGTGGGATTTCCCACCAAAAAAAAGCTTTATTTGCTGCGGTTTTCTAGAAAACCGCAACAAATAACCACCCAAAAAAATAATTTTTTTTTTTTTGCTTTTTTATGCTAAATTATAGCCAGAATGTTTGTATATGTACAATAGTTGTAATAACAACATTACAGCAGCATTAAAATAATAACATCAATCTCAAATGTTATACATACATAATAATTAATGTTTTCAACCTCAATACAATTATAGTACAAAAAACATTTAAATTCATATACAAACACAATTACATCTCAGTCCAGGGAAAAACAACAGCTAATGGAAAAAATTATCAAAAGCATAGCATGAAAGCAAACAACCAGGCAAGCCCAAAAGCACACAATAAAGGCAGCAAGTACCACTGACGAGAACCCAAAGAAAAAAATGAGTCATACAGGGTCCTATTAAGGTCTCTGAACCCATAAACTCAGCATTCTTAGCAAAGAGGTAGCAGGGGCAAATGAGACCTACAAAGCCTGCATAAAAAAAACAAATAGGGTTGAATCAGGTATCAAGAATTCAAGAAATTATGCAAGCCTAAGTGAGCTTAAGTCATACAATAACTTAGCGGTCATAGACATAAAAAGCTTAAGTTTAATTGCAAGACATAAAGGAAATACTGATCATAAACGCGATGTTGAAGAATTTATTCACTGCTATTCGCGTCTTACATGTCCAGCTTACCTTGACATAGTTGATAAGTTCTTGAAGGAGATGAGTACAGAGTTTTTCGGTCCTCATCAGGCCTCATCTCCGAAGGCTGACTATTCGAAGCCTAAATGGAAAGCAGTTAAAGTTTAATTTAGGAATTGCACAAGTTTTTTTTCTTTGATTTGTTTTGGTTTGAACTTTTACACGTTTTGATTATGTTTGTTAATTGTCAATGATTTTCTAGGCTTTGAATAATGATATTTATAGTGTTTTTACTGAATGGTTGTACTTTACAACCATGTAACATCAATATTTAACGGTTTTTTATGTATGTAATGAGTAATGTATTTTTACTGTCTTGGAAAATAAATTCATCTAGTACAGATGATGAAACGTACAACCCATGTATGAGAGTATGAGTAAAGTTAAGTGAGTTATATAAAGAGAAGCTGCTCGCTTAAACACAGATTGCTCTTGGTATATCAGTATTCGATCCGTAGTTGCAGCGGATATATACAAGCATACTCCCATTTGCCGAACTATCACCCACCAACCAACTATCACAGTCACTCACTTACACTCACAGTCACACACAATCACTCACTCACCTACTGTCACTGACTTACTCAATGTCTCAATTGCACTCACTCACACATTCACTCACAAAGACCCCTCAAACCTGAACCCATAACCACCACCTTAACTAAATCGATTCATAAGAATCCCAATTTACATCTCCAACAATCCCCAAGAAACCCAATTTCACACAAACCCCAACACAAACTTTGTAGCTCATACAATCACTCTCACTTAGTCACTCACAAACGCAATCACTGAATCACTCACACTCACTCACTTAGTCACTCACTCACACTCACTCACTTACACACTCACTTACACTCACACACTCAATCACTAAATCACTCACACACTCAGTCAATGAATCACTAACACACTCACTCACTCACTTACACTCACTATCACAGTCACATAGTCGCTCACAAAGTCACTAACTGACTTAATCAGTCTCTCACACTTACACACTCACTCTCTCAGTCACACACTCACAGTTTCACACACTCACACTTACTCATACACTTACACACTTACACTCACAATTAAGCCAACAATAGTCAAAACAACCAAAAGCCCCAACATAAAACATCTAACAGACAACCTACAAATTTCAGCCAAATTCAACAAAAAACTCAACATTTCAGCCAAATTACATTAAAACAATCAAAATTAAGAAATTCAACCTCTCTGAAATTCTGAAACAACCAACTACGCAACCGCATATCCTCGCGAAATCAACCGTCATCGTGAAATCACTTGACCTTTGACATATGATCTTCCCTTTGACATTCGATCAGAAAAAAAAATTCAAAGAAATCATAAAAGAAATCAGAAGATATATAAGTAATTTAATCATAAAAAAAAACAAATTTGATACCGGAAAAAATTCACTCAAAATAGAGATTTTTACCCATACCCATAACCCTAATACCGGAAAAAACTAATTAGAGTAGATTAAACAATATTAGTTTTAAAAATAACGAGAAGATTGAATAAAAAATCAAAAAGATTGAGTCAATTATAAAACACCAGTAGAGAAGTATGATCAACAACCACAATAATCAATCGAAAAAAGTACAAAATTTTCAGTAGAAATTTATAATCAATGAACAAAATCTTAAAGAAAAACAAGTTAATTCCAACCAATCAAATAAATAATAAATCGCACATTCATAAATTAATTAATATAATACAAAAATAAAACAGAAATTAAGATTTAAATTACTCACCATAATTTCAGATATGCTTAAGAGTGTAATTATTCACATCAAACAAATAGTCCATCACATCTGCAAAAATCAATCAAAGAAATAAATAAATAAATCTCATGAAATCAATAAAAAAAACTAAAATAAAAAATTGAATAACAAAATCAAATCTAAATAAAGTATTACCGAAACCAAAATAGCAGAAATCAACCTTCAAGAAAAGGAAATCTCGCAAATCGATGATCACAAGATAGATCGTGAAATGATGGAATTGAATCGTCGAGAAAGAGAATGGTCGAGTGAGGAAGAGGCGAGATGAAATTGAAAGAGGCGAGAATGAGAGAGTAAATTAGGGTTAGAGAGGGAGAGAGGAAATTAGGGTTGAAAGGATCAAACGAAAGTGAGGGGAAAAATAAGGGGGTGGGTTTATATATATGTTGGTTTTAATATGGGCTTGGGTTTGGGCCTTTTTATCCGGTTCTTTTAGTTGGGTTATTTGCCGCGGTTGAACCACATCAAATAGTTTCAACGCTTATACAAAAAATAAAAGGAAACTATTTGATGCGGTTATCAAAAAACCGCAGCAAAATCCATTTTTTCCACTATTGTGTGTGCATGTCTTTGTCTTTGTCTTGGCCCTACGATGACCCATTTCGATCGCGGGTAGTTGTCTATAATAAAGAGAAAGCTACAGATACAAGCGGGCAGAGTAAATCATGTTGTGTTGAGTGTTGAGCGGTTGCATTGTAGTTTTTCTTAGCTTGTGTGGACTGGCTATTAATTCATCGTTATTGTTGACTTTTGGATTTTTCGAAATTTAAAGTTTCTTTGGTTTTGAATGGTATTTAATACGGTTCAAAATTGTAATAAAATTTATTTTGATTTTGATTCTTGTTTTGATTTTGGTTTGAGAACTCTTTGCATTTATTTAGGTTTTAATTTGTTTTTGAAATAAAAGACTTCCGATGTGGTACTTTGAAAAAATTCTTAGCCGTTATCATGGTTGCCCCTGGTAATACATTGGTTTTTCCTAGTTAAGTAGGAAGTATGTTTATTATTATTTTCTATTTTTTATATATTATATTTTCGGAAATTGAAAGGAGAAAGTTAGGAAATTCTAGGGTGTTACAAAGTGGTATCACAACTTAGTTTTCGAAATTAAAAAAAAAAAAGAAATTTTTATTTTTATTTTGGGGGAACTCTAAGTTTTAGTTTGGGAAAAAGAAATTTCCAGTTTTAAAAGGTTATTGGAAATGGAAAATTTTCTAAAAATAGTAATTTCCTAAAACTGAAAGTTTTGAAAAATAAAAAGTTTTAAATTGCCTACATGTGCAAGTATGCAAGAAGTTCAGGTATTTTATTATGTGTTACTGCTTTCATAACATGTGGTTAGATAGGGTAGGAAGTTTGGGCATGTAGGATAGACTTTATTTCTTTTCCTTCATGCATTTAAGTGAATGTTCGAAAATGTTGTTTATGTGGATAGTTATGTGAAGAAGATATTGTTTGTTAGCCACCAAACCTTTTTTGTGGAACTGTTTAGCTTGGTTTTGTTGTGTGAGAAGGATGGCCCATTAGTTTTAAGTGTCATTGCAGAATATTGAATAATATGCCTAGTAAGGAAACACAAACAGGAACTTTGGAGAAGAAGGATTATGAAAGTCCACATCAGTATGTGTGGAAGATTCGTTTCCACTATTCATCCATGAGTTGAGTGCTGAATTTAAAGGAGTAAGACCAACATGATCGTGTGTCTGCTTTGATTTTGAGTTGTTTGCCTAACCGTCCACCTTAATGTGTGATATAGGCGAAGTTTGATCACTTTCATTTTGTTGGAGGACTTCCAAATTATGCGAAGTGTAAGGATCGAAATGGTCAATGGGGTTGTGACTAGAGGTACTTGGAAGACTATATTCAGAAGAAGGAGCACACTAGTGGAAAAGAACCTTTTTGCTGCGGTCAAAAGACCACCTTTTGCCTCATTTTTTGACCGCACCATATGCCAGAGAAGCAAAAGGGTAAAAACTTTATGTTGTGGCCGGTCATTTGGCGAAGCATAAAGTATGTTGTAGTCATCTAAACAACCGCAACATAAAGTCCAATTCCCACCAATTTTTTTGAGAAATGACTACAGCATAAAGTTTTTTTAAACCAAAATTTAAGACTTTATGCTACTGTTGTTATGTATGAGCGCTGCATAAAGTCATTTTCCCACCATTTTTTTGTACTTTATGCTTCGATTTTGTTACATTATATGACCGCATCAAAAAGATTATATATATATATAGAAAGTGGATCATGTGAAAACTGTTTTCACCGTGAAAACCACAAAAGAAGGGTACAATAGAGGTATAAAGGGTACACATACTTCATTGATGACATTTTCATAAATAATAAAAAAATTGTTATAAATGTACTTATACCACTTTAATCTTAATGTGTACCGCTTTAAATATTAAATGTACCCCTTTTTTGTGGTTTTCACGGTTTTTAGCAAATTTAAGGTTTTTAGTGGATACTCTCTCTCTGTGTGTATATATATAGGAAGAGGTTCAAATGAAAACCCTCGTTATATGAGAACTAACCTTAAGATGATAACTACAATCCTGACCCTAGAGTTAGATTAATATGAGCTGTTGATTGTTTTAGTTAATATTTCAGCAAATTAGTTTCTCTCTCCTTAAGAAATTCGTTCTATACAATAAACTCACTCAACACTTTCTCTCTCTAAAAACTGATACATCTTCACGCCATTGTTGAAGTTCAATTCTGCTATTTTGGAGTTGAATCCGTCATTTTTGAAGGTCAATCGGCCTTTTTTCAAGCTCAATCAGTCTTTTTTCAAGCTCAATAATCCATTCTTTATAAGTATATTCACTCCATATTCGAATCAGGTAAATTATGATTTGTTTTGCGATGTTTTGGATTGCGATAATTCATAATTTGTAGTTAAATCATGTAATTTGGTTGTGATTTGATGAGTTAATGTAATTGCTTTTGTAGATCGAATGAATGAAAGCATTGTTTTTCGAATAATTATTGTTGTTTTTTATTTTTAACTTTATACTGTTTCGATTATCTTTAATTGAAGAAATTGAGTTGTTTTGTTTGAATTTGCATGAAATTGTTGAATAAAAAAGCTAGTTGAGGCTTATTTGGTAGGATTGTTTGAGGATACTAATTTGTGTGCTATTCATGCTAAGAGGGTTACAATTATGCCTAAAGATATTCAGCTTGCGAGGAGGATTCGTGGGGAGCGCACTCAGGTGGCTTGGGTTTGTGGTTTTGTTGATTTAATGTTTTGATTGGATAATGTATGTATTGATTAGATGATTTGGTTGTATGATGAAAATTAAGTGGTTTATAGTTTGGTGGATTTAGTTATGTATAAATGGTTATCATTTTGATGACTAAATGAATTTAGTGGTTTTGTTTTATATTTGAGATATTTTTTGATATTGTGATTGATCTATTATAGGTTGCGGATTTATATTTTGTCAGTCATCATCCACAATACGGAGTATTTTGAAGCTAGATATTGGTTGTCATTTATATTTTCTTCTTTAAGATTCAGAAAGAATAGAAAAGGTGTCATTTAATATGAACTATTAAATCATATCAACTGTACTTCTTGTAGTCTTTAAAAATTTTTCTTGTAATGTTTAAAATTACTTATATATTTTCACTAGGGTGAATGTATTATTGTTTTGGAGGATACTATGATTTTGAGTAATTTTGTTGAGAACTCTTTGTTGTGATTGGTGTTTATGATTTTCAGTTTTATTGTTGTTGTCCAATTAGATATTTCTCTTGATGTTTTCAATGCTATGCATTTCATGTCATTGTAGGAAATTAGTTAGTGCAGAATATCAGCAAGATGACAGTTGAGGAGAATAGTTCACGACAAGTAGAACGGGGTGAAACATCCAATGGTAATAAAAAATTAATAAATATATATCTCGGTAATATATATGTATAACTGTATAATTTCAATTCATATGTTTATGTTTGCAATTTTCTAAACATGTTTATGTTTGCAAATTTCTAAACGTGTTTTGTTTTTGCAACTGTTTGGCGCCCACCTATACAACCTTTTAAAGGCAAACAATTTTCTAAAATGTCACCAAGTCCTCTTAACAAATTCATCAGAGCTGGGTTAACAAATGATCAAGTTAATGATATCAAATCAATTGGCTTTTCTGGTTTATTATTTCTTGATATCGAAGAACTGCCTACTGATTTATGTCGATGGCTGTTACGTCACTTTGACCCTTTCAAAAGCATGATAAATTTGAAGAGTATTAAGTTGGATGTGAAGGTTGAAGATTTCTATATAGCATTAGGCTTAGCTAAGTTCGGAAACATAATGGTAGAAGCTGGAAGTAGGGAGACAACTCATGAATATAATGACTTGGTAACAAATTGGTTGAATCATTTGGGAAAGGATAGGAGTAATGTTACTATATCTGATGTAGTGGCTAAGATGAAAGAGCAAAAACATGGAGGTGAAAATTTTAAAAGAAATTTTGTGATATTTGTGATTTCAACACTAATCAAATCATCACAGAAAGGCATGCCAAATTACAACTTAATGAAATGCCTTGAAGATGTCAATTCAATATCAACGTTGAATTGGTCGCAATATGCTTTGGAAGCACTAACAGATGCCGTTGAAAAGTGGCAAACATCTGATGGGACAACTTTGTTAACTAGGCTAATTTTACCTTTATTGGTATATTATTTTTTAAGATATTATTATGAATTTTAAAAGTATCTCATTATGTTACATATTTTAACTTTATTTTATTTATTTGTAGTTATGTTACATGGATAGAGTTTGCTTTATAGGTCGTTCAACCAATAGAAAGTTCCCTTTGCTAAGATGTTGGACAAGAAAGGAGATTTATGAGCGGTGCAAATTTGAATTGGACAAGGCAGCTGAATATGGCACTGGCAATGTGAATCACAGGCTAGTTGTTGTAAGTAATCAAGCTGAAGATGATAGCAATATAAGCGGAAGTGACAATCCAAAAAAGGTAATATATTTATCTAACATTGAATACAGTGACGCCACTCAGTATCACTCTGGTCAGTAGCTTACAATACCATCTTTTTTATTGGTTGTAGCAGTTCCACTGATTATTGTGATCATATGAAATCTTTAGTTGGTGTAGTTTTATTGTTGTATTCTATTTCGCTAAATATGGTAAAGTTTTTATCATATATATAGCTAGAGGGTTCTTCTCATAAAAGCTTAAAGTGATTCCGCTTAAGTGTTAAAGTACTTGTGAGAAAACTACTACGTTATTAATGGGGAAACGGAGTTTCCTCAAGTAAAGAAATTGTATGTGATAAGCACAGGAGAGTTAATCTAGGCATGTTTCTACTCATGTTTAACATTCAAAAGAAAAGATATGTAGACTTTGACTTGGTCACCGCACTATGTATGGTGTAAGTACTCTGAAGTTTGAACCATGTACCAATAATTAGGCACTTACCCTGGTGTCCAAACGAAAATTCATCATAATATCATTAAACAATGAACCACTTTCTCATCGGTGCCAAATAGAAAATTTATATTGATATCATAGAACAAGGGACCAACTTGTCATTGTAATGGCAATAACATCATTCATCAGACTATCAATTAACGGAAATTTCTTAACATCTTTCAATAAGCAAGTCAATTGGTGGTTAAAACGGGTTAGCCATAGTCTAATTATATTTAGATATGATGTCCTTCACAACAACAGAACTGGTTTTGGATGAAGGGTGATCAGACTTCTAAGGCATACATATCTAAGAAAAAGATTATATATTTCCTAGTTTTACTTCATTCCTAGAAACCACAACTTTATCGATCATATAAATTGGAACCCATAGGACCATAGGAATAGCAAATATGTATTATCATGGCAAGTATGCCACGAGGTCATCAAACATTTAGCAGGTGTAAGATCTTATAAGAAGCTTTAGGCCTTTTACCATGAATCTAGATGTCAAAGGAAAACACATATACGGCTTTAAACAGATTTTATTTACATTTATCAGTCTCTTTAGGAGCCATTTCAGCCTAATTTTGGGTAACATCTAAGCTTCATTGTAGTGTCTTGACAAATGACAACTACCTTAGCTACCACTTAAATCGGAAATTTTTTTACAGTAAAACAGAAGAAGATGCCAAACTATTTAGGGAATTAATATTCAATTCAAAAAAGATAAAAAAATAAAAATTAAACAACGAAAAGCAACTTACCTGCCAAAATATGAGTTTGGCTGCTGGTTCTTTGATTTGCTACTGCTGTTTTGCTGCTGTGGATGGTGTATGCAGTTCTGTAGAGTCTGCAGGGTCTCTGCAGTGTAGGAGGCAGTGGGTGCTGCTGCAAATTTCTGCTCCTGTGTTGTTGGGGGCAGTCTGGAGTGGTACTGCACCAGCTGTTTGCAGTATTCTGCAATAGGAGTTTGCTGAGAAATACTAGTGTTTAATGCTTTTGATATGCTGTTTTTGGCATTCTGTAGTTCTCCTGTACTCTCTTTAGTTTTCTTATCCTGCAGATAAAACAGATGTGCAGGTCATGCAATTGAAACATATCTAGTGGAATATTTGACATGATACCTGATCATAGAAAATTAAGTCACACCTTCAGTGTATTATAATATTCCACCCATTTACACTTGGTCAAATTAGATAATGCAAGTCTCTTAAGAACCTTGCAGTCTTCAGGTTGAACTCCTATAAAAGAAGTATCTAACACTCCGTCTGCAAGACGCTGCTAGAGAGACAACAGTTCTCCTTCAATTGTTGGCTTGGCATAAATGTCTTGTGCTTTGGTTGGATATAATGTTACTAGTGAAATCTTTAGTAGGTGTAGTTTTTATTGTTGTATTATATTTCACTAAAAATGGTAAAGTTTTTATCATATAGCTAGAAAGTTCTTCTCATAAAAGCTTAAAGTGATTCCGCTTAAGTGTTAAAGTACTTGTACCAAAAGATTATATACTCCTTATATAATGATAACTTGTTTTCTTGTTTGTTTATATGTTTGTATCCAAAAAGTCGCAGAAGCTGCAACCCAACTGTCAAAGGCCTTTAGCAACTTCATTGATGCCATGGACAAGGCTTCCATTCAATTTCCTAAGCATGAGGCTGTTGCTAAGTTAACAAGCTTAGCAAATTCAATAGTTCAAGTTTTCCATGAAAGTGATGTTAAAGAATGTACTCAAAATCCTAATTCAACCTTTGGGGTGCATGATGATGAGTATGATTATTTTGAAGATCCAGATTTTCTAATTAAAGGCTATAGATGAGAAGTGTTTGTCATTCCAAAAGGGGAAATGTTAGTCACGTGAACCTGGAAACTCTAAACAGCCTAAAAATACCTCAAATCAACCTCCACTGAACTCAAACCAACCTCCACAAGCCTCAAACCAACCTTCAAAAACCTCAAATAAGCAGCCACAAACCTCATTTCAGCGTCCAACAAGGTTGTTTCAGTCTCCACAAACCTCAATTCAGCCTCCAAAAACCTCAAATAAGCCTTCACGAACCTCAAACCAACCTGTAAAAACCTCAAATCAGCATCCATAAATAAAGGTTGTAGATTAAATTCCTAGCTTTGATTTAGGCCATGATAGTTCACAAGAAAATAACAAAAAAAAAAGAAAGAAAGCTCCAAGCACATTGAATGAACCACAAATGACTCCACCTTCACCCCAATGCCGTCGTTCAACTCGTTTGTCTGGTGTTCGTTTAAATATTGATGAAGATGCGGCTACTAGAAAGGATTTGGGGAAAAGGGAATGTAATCTATCGCTATTCTACAAATCACCTTACATAATTAGGAATATTAATGCTTTGAAGGATGTTAGCCTTTTTGAGAAGAATATTGCTGATTGGGCATTTGGTGGTTCAGAGAAAAGGTATAAACTGAATTTTGATGTCTCTTTTACTTCACTAGTTATATTGTGTTTATGGTTTGCTCTGATTTTTTATGTGGTTTTCTAGGATTTATATCATTTATTTTATTTCTTTCATTTGATTTCAAATTGGTGTTATCTTTGTTGTCTTTATGTAAGGGCATTTGCTTGTTGTTATCCTTTATCAACGAAAAATCATTGATATTTTATTGTTTAGAATTAACAAGTTAGTTATTCTTCTTATATATGTTGTTACTGACTCTTTTGGTAACTTTAGATGTTTTGGGATCTTCTTTTTTTTTTTATGAAATGTTTTTATTTACTTCTTTATTATTTTGTGTGATAGTGAAATAATGTTTCAAGATCAATACATTTCGATAACTCGTGATGATATATCTTCTCTTTCATCGGAGAATGGCATATCAATTTTAATGATTGATTTATGGTCACACATTTTGAATATGGGTGAGAAGAAAAGAGATTTGAAGTCTTCTTCTAGATACTTTGCTCCAAGCCCCTACATGGTACTTCTAATTTTTTTACATGTCATTTTTCCAAAAGTTGCTTGTATTTATATTAATATCTTGACTTGGTTTTGTTAGCTTTTGAATGACAGTTCCAATACTCGGACTTTTATGAATTTCAAGACTTTGGTTGAGAGGAGTACTGCGTCAACACATATCGGTTTAACAAAACTTTAGCTTGTAAGTTAATTAGTTTATTTATTGCTATTTGGGTACTTCTAGCATCTCCTCTAAATTTCACCCATAATCTATGAACCATGCTAACTTTATAATTCATAGTCAATCAATCACTTACCTTAATTATTCTAGAAAAAGGATGAAGTATATCATGTGAAGAAAATTAGTCCCTTTTTATTAGTTGCACCTCAACCCATTAAGAGTAGTAAATTAACCTTTTATCAGTAGTACTTTTATCCTTAATGGGAAGAACATTAGCTTTTTATGCTACAACATACTTTAATTTTATACAAGATACCTTACAATTTTGTTTTGTTTTGATAGAATGCTAAACTTTATAATAGTCATATCATACTTTTTTATATCATTGAAGATTTTAAGCTTTGATTTATTTATATTTCCAATTTTTTTGGTACAGTTGTTTATCCCAATGCCAGATGTTCAATCTCCTTTTTTTAATGTGCTTCAATTTTTCACGACAACTGATACAAATTATCAAATTGACTGGAAGAAGATTTATTGTTAATAAGCAAGTAACAATAATGGTAAGTGTTAATTAATTGATGCTTATTAACTTTAAGAAATGAATTGAATCTTGTCTTATATTTTGATGGGTTTTTGTTGATAATGTACATAGTTATTATGGTTAATGATTATTTTATCACTTATCATCTATAGGTAAATGCATTATCAGCTTATGTTAGTGGCATGCTACGAAGGCCTTGTGGAATAACACATTTCAAAGTTGAAGAATCGGACTTGCCTATCCCTAAAGATGTTAGAGTTGATGGAGGATTATTTCTCATGCGGTACATGGAAATATTTAAGGGATTTTCAAAGTTTATTGAGCATCAATTAAATGATGTTACTATAAGTTTCTCTACTTGCCATCAATATTGTAGTTTGTATTTTAGCGTCCAATATTACTTTTTGTATTGATTCTTAATTAAATTTTTCTTTCTGTTTTTCAAGAATGGATTTTTGAAGAAATTAAGGGTAAAGTATTGCTCATTTATGCTAACAAACGAGGCTAATACATTGAAGGCAGAGATAGAGAGGAAAGCTACAAAATTAAAAGGGAAGCAATTTTGAAAGGTAAGTGACTTTAGAATTTTGTTCTCATTATGGGCAACAAATAGACAGATTCGTCTACGACACTTTCTTACATGATAATGAAGTGCAACTGCACAAATTCTCTCATCATTTATGAAAACAATGAACCAATACCATACATTAATTTTATAGCATCAGAAGTTCAAAACCATATGAACCACAATTTTATTACAGCATGAAAATCTAATACTATGTTAATCATTGCTTGAACCAAAAACTAGTATATGTATACACCTACTGTTGTTACCACTAGTGAAACAAGTGGTGACATAAAGTTGTTGTACCCTATACAAAGTAACAACATATTTTTGTTATGTGTTCTGATGCTAAAGGTTGCTTTGAATGTTTTAGTATTTTTTTAATTGCATTCTAGTCCCTCGCTGCTTTCAAAAGTTTCACTATTCCTTTCATCCTTAATTTCAAACAATGAATTGGATGGTTGCTGCATGCAAACATCACTAAAACCACTTCTTTCTGGTATGCTAGGTTTCACAGTGCTATGACAAACAGATTCACCTGTTCCAGCACACCACATCAGGGTAAGCATAACAAGAAGTTGGATTTTATGTTAAAGATAAGTAAATAATTTAACAAGTGCAATAGATATACAGTAAGGGACTGACCAACAAAGTTTTGTTCTACATTTGAGCCGAGCAATGTGGTGCAAAGCTGCATATTGTGATTGGTAGGAGGTGACAATGCAGCTTCTTCACAAGAATTCTTGTCACCTGCACTATTCAAATTTGAAAATGTTTCCGTAATTTTATCAGCTGTCATAACGCTTTCAGCTTCACCATCCTTGTGCCCACTATTTTTAAACACTGAACTGTCAATGATCGGAGTCTGAACAACAGATTATTTTTCTTGTTAACAAAGTTCTCTTGTTTTGCAGATTATTTCCAAGCTTAAATTTGCTACAACCTTGTACATTTACAGACATGATCAAATGTAGTCCTCATTTACAATGATTTGGCTAGCTAGCTATTCGATGAATCAATGTGCTTTGTTTCATGTTTCAAACTTCAATTGTCTTGGCTAATTTCTTGGACTTTGTTTATTGACAGCGGCTCGATCTCATGTAGTTTGTATTCCCCTTTGTTCATAGTGTTCTATTAGTTGTAGTCCCTTTTTTCAATTTTTATTATTGTTCATGTTATAGAATTTAATGTCATTCTCATTAGATACTCTACGATGCTTCTTATCATTGTAGAAAGGAGCATGTTTTGATGTATAAAAGTTATTAAGCACAAAGAGCGTGTTTTGGAACATGTTAATGCTATAGTATTTGGCTGCTTTTGTGAAAACTCTAGTTAAATTTATGTATAATTACTATCTATATATGTAAGCTACATTACTTATTTGCATATGCAAATCAATTTCACATTACTTTAAATAAGTTTTAGCGTGATCTTTCTGGTTGAAGTACTTTGATATTTAATAAGTAGCACTTTAATTTTTCATGAGAAGCACCCTTGCCCTTTCTGAGAAGTATTTCACTTTTATGAAAAGCGAAGCATTCTTCATTTACAAATGTGTTAGTATGCTTTACCCATAGTTAACCATAATATTGTTTATTTGAAACTCAATAAAAATGTGAAAATAATCACTTTTCATTAAACACTATCAATTATTTAAAAAAAATGATACACTAAATATTTATAAAAGAAAGTAGTTATAATAATTTAACATACTTCTTAGGAGAAATAATGGAGAAGACCATTCAAACAAGTGGGCAATGAAGTACGGAGTATTACAATTTTCAAAGCCTTTAAACAAACTAAAGCTGCTAGAATGTATGTTAATTCATTGATAGAAGTTTAAAACAAAACAAGTACCCTAATCATAAATTAGAAGTACTCTTACGCATTACAAAAAGAACTATTAAGCAATACAAGAAGTACCTGACCAAAATTTGATACATTGTTTACATCAATTCTCAAAAAATAATTGATTGAAAAATTAAGCAAACTTAACAGCCAACTGCGAAAGCAAATAATACAAGACTTCCATAACCAATGCTCTCTTATGAGCACAAATAACAAAGACAAATATTTCCAAATTTGCTCCTTCATACTATAATAACAAGCCAAATATGATCACAAAAAGATAATACTAGTACATCTGTGCAATGACAATGTCATCCTAAAAAAAATAAAAATTAAATAAAATGACTACAACTTCTAAAATACTATAGATAAAATCATTTACAAACTATATAAGACAAGTCATAAAAGCTGATGTAAAGACCTCAGAGGCATGTATCTCTATGTCTAAAGGAGTTTTTCTTTGTGGAAATGAGTTTTTACAAGCTGATAAAAGTTTTGATTGCTTGTATCTCTGAGCATCCATGGCACTTTGATATCTCATCCAAAACTCAAAACGTCTAAGATGTGGAGTAGAAAAGTGGCTAAAAAACTGGTTTTTACTTTTTGATCTGGAAGTAGTCCTCATAATTCCAGACATTGGCAGATCTTTATAAAAAGCTGGAATCCAACTTTGTCGAATTCAAACATGTGTTGTAACCAATTATTACGTAGCAAATCATATTTCTCTAATATTGAATTCCAAAGACTTTCAAAATCCTTGGGTTCAAGTTCTTGGGTCCAAACACAATGACTAAATTCTTTATAAAAGTGGGTTTTCACCAATTGTGAATCCCACCTTCTCTGACAACTTCTTCATAATGTGCCACATGCATAATCTGTGTTTAGTTTGGTCCTTATCAAAAACATTTTCAATTGCATTCTTCATAGCTGGATCTTGGTCGATGATTAAACAAACCGGGATATGACATTGCACTCCTTAATGCATTAAATAGCTAAACAAATGATTCTTCACTTTCGTTTGCTATTAAGCTAGCTGCAAATGTAGCACAACTCTGATGATTATCTACTCCCGTGAAGGGAGCAAAGACCATGCAAAATTCACTTTTAGAAAATGTTGTGTCAAAAGAGACTACATCTCCAAATGCTGCATAATTTTTTATACTAACAAGGTCAGCCCAAAAACCCTTATCAGATGGTTTTTATCATCAACCTCATAGCTATAAAAGAATGAGCTACACATTTTTTTTTCTTCTTGAAGCTCTGAATCAACATTTGAGCATCTTTTCCCCTTATATGTTGGCTAACATCTCTTTGAAAGTTCTTGAAATCAACAACAGATGCACCTACATTTTCACACCCACCTACATGCTCTTTCATCAATCTATGTGATCTTGTAGCTCCAGCATTTGCCCTTGCATTATCAATTATATATCGCTTATGAGCTAATGTCAAATTTCGTGATTTCTTTATATGATGCATTGAGTTGGAGTACATAACACATGGGAATGACCTTCATGAAAATTAAAAACAACATATCCACCTTCCTTGCAAAGCCTAAAATTAACCCTAGCATTACATTCAACTCTCCGGTTATTGCTCTTTTTCTATTAGTTTTTCCACGATAACTTTTGGAGTCTCCTTAAAACCTTGTTTACTACATACAATATACCTAAACAACACCTCTCCATCACTTTTTCTTTTTTTCACAGAAGACATTCTAGTATTAAACCCACAACTTTTTGCATAATTTTGATAAAATTCTAGACCACTTTGTAAACTTTCAAATTTCATCCCAACAATAGGTTTTATATCATTTGCACAAACAGGGTACCACTCTTTTGCATGATTTGGAGTAGTTTGAGGCATTCGAGATCTTGTCATTGTTATATGTATGCATAAAATAATAATAATAAAGACAATTAATCAACCAAATACATAGGTTAAGGTACTATTCATAGAAGTTAAAGTATTGTCAATTAAACATTAGCGTACTTCTTAAACAAAGTTAAAGTACTTTAAACTTTCACATTAAGTAAGTGACAATCTAAAAATTTCATCAAGAAGGGATTATGACCAGAATATCATAGTCAAAACTATTAATTTTCCCAACTATTTTCTTGCATAATGACCAGAATATTTTCAAGCTCCAACTAACAAATTCAATTATGAGATTCAACTTCATACCTGCATGAAGACGTGGAGACTCAACTTGAATTGCATCGATCTCCATAACCAAAGTTCTATCACATACTTCATTAATTGTTTCTGCCACAACTATGAGTTATAAAGATTATCATTATCGTAAAATTCAAAGGTAAGACAAAAGTATTTTGTATCATAAAAGGCTTTCTTCGTATTAAGGACAGGAGTACTACTGATAAATTGTTGATGTACTACTCATAAAAGGTTAAGGTACTAGCAATACACTTGATTAAATCATAAGTAAAATAATTGTAACAATATGATAGTTTTTAATATTATATGATTGATTAAATCAGAGTGAAAAAAGAACTCCTATAATGATGGCTACATCACTAAGTTCAGCATTCAACTGTTACGCATCATTCATAAAAAAAACAAACTGACTTGTGCATATACCATCAACAACTACTTTTTTTCTTACAAAAATCATTGAAAAGTAATCATACATATAGTATTACACACCATCAACAATTTCTATAGTAATCATACGGTGATTACTAGAGTAACCAATCATTTGATTTATCCACAGTATAATAAAACAACAATATACTACTAGTAAACGCTAATCACAGTAAAACGACAAGATAGTTCATCTCTAATCAGTGTAAACCGCTAATTATAGGAACCCAAAACATTTAAAAAAAAAAAAAAGCTAATTAAACCTATAAACCAAAAATAAACTATCAAAGCAAGAGCACAACATTAAAATTCGTATATTTAACCTAAAAATCAAATCTTTGATATAATTTGGGGCAGAAAGCTTTTTCGGATCATAAGTTACAAAATACTAAGCATAATGAACGAATTTTACATTAAAAATCAAAATTTCAATCAAATTTAGAGCGAAAATTACCGATGTTCGTTTTTATTGGTGATTCCGCAGCATTCTTCTCAGTATTAGACTCCATTGTTACTGTGAAAAAAATTAGAGAATGATAGAGAGATGTAAAAGAAGAGAGAGAAGGAGTCGTGGTTTTGTTTGATGAGGGAGAAAATCTTATCAACCATTTAGCTAAAATGTAAGGGTTTATATCTGTTTTATTGTAGCCGTTGGATTTTAATAGTATTTGATCTAATATTATTGAGAGAAGTTCTCATAGTTCTCATATAAGTGAGGTTCTCATAGGATCCTCACCATATATATATATATATATAGAAAGAGGATCATGTGAACACTGTTTTCACCGTTAAAACCACAATAAAAAAATGGTACAATAGAGGTATAAAGGGTACACATACTTCATTGATGACATTTTTGTAAATAATAAAAAAATTGTTGTAAATGTACTTATACCACTTTAATCTTAATATGTAGCGCTTTAAATCTTATATGTACCCCTTTTTTGTGGTTTTCACGGTTTTCCGCAAATTTAAGGTTTTTAGTGGATCCTTACTCTACATATATATATGTGTATATATATATAGAAAGAGGATCATGTGAAAACTGTTTTCACCGTGAAAACCACAAACAAAGGGTACAATAGAGGTATAAAGGGTACACATACTTCATTGATGACATTTTCATAAATAATAAAAAAAAAATGTTGTAAATGTACCTTTACCACTTTAATCTTTATATGTACCACTTTAAATCTTATATGTACCGCTAAAAACCGTGAAAATCACAAAAAAAGGGGTACATATAAGATTTAAAGCGGTACATATTAAGATTAAAGTGGAATAGGTACATTTACAACATTTTTTTTATTATTTACAAAAATGTCATCAATGAAGTATGTGTACCCTTTATACCTCTATTGTACCCTTTTATTGTGGTTTTCACGGTGAAAACAGTTTTCACATGATCCTCTTTATATATATATTAATATCCACATATACAATTGCTAATAAGAATTAATACTAATAGATCATTATTATGACATTTATTATAATAAATTAAATTACATAATAAATTAGTTAAAAACAAATATAATAACATTATTATTAATAACTACATATAACGTACAAATTAAACATGCATACATACATATATATATATATATATATATGCATGTCACTCTACCTACGTATGAAATATAATTTGATTCACTATTGAATTCTTTTACATCATCATTGTTATGGCTAAATTTCTATCTATGATCTAGCTTGATTGCCAGCTATGCAGCTACGCAGCTATCAAGGAGTTGAGGAGGAGACTGATTCAAGATACGTCTAGAAGGCAAAGTTTGTGGGAAGTTAGGGTCAAAGCACTAAAACATACGTGCCTAAAAAATAGGAGACCACATTTAAATTAGCATGAACCTGGTCCATAATTCAAGCTAGGTACGCAACAGGAGAAACTGCAAACTCGGAAAGGAAACAACGGCTATTAGGAGGAAATTGGCTATAAATAGAGGAGAAGATAGAGTAAAAGACACACCATCATAAGCTGATATTATTGTTGTTATTTATATTTCAATATCCTTGTATTCACAGTAGTAATTTGTTTACATTCCCTTGCTAGATTGTCAGCATCAGTAAAAGCTAGCAATATGGCAACATCAATTGTAATTGTAACCTATTTTGAACTAGTGGACTGGTGGTCTCAAAGCCAGCCGTGGTCTTTTACCCTAATTTAGAGGGATTTTCTGCATCACCACATTTGGTATTTCCCCCACTCCCATCTTTGCATCGCATTTCACCTACATCATAGCAAACAAAAGATAGCTAGAACCAGCTAAGATTTGCCAGCTAGAGCGAGTTTTAGCATAAACAATTTGGCGCCCACCGTGGGGCTGTAGCTAGATAATCTACTCAACAAAACACATTCTTAACACCCTAAAAAAAAACCGACATATGGCATCCGAAACGTCCCAGAAAACTATGGAAGAATTGAGGCAAGCGTTGGAGAGAACCTAGGCTGAATTAGAAAAAGTCAAGGAAGATAGCAAGAAGGCCGCAGTTGAATCTCAATCAACCATGGACAACCTCAAGAGGGAACTAGAATAAGTGAAAAGTAGCAAATCCAGGAAGAGGGACACCGGCGGAATCTCTAGCATGGCGAACCTGAATCAAAGTGACAGCAAGTACATTTCCTCCGACGAGGAAGAAGAGGAGGAACCTGGAGAAGACCAAGATAACTAGCCTAAGAAGAAACCTGTGAAGGAGATGGCGCTCCTAAGACAGCAAAACAGGAAGCTATACCAACTGTTGTCAAAGCTGCCAGGGGCTCTAATCCCCATAGCTACTGAGGCCAAGTGCACCTACGCTTTGTCACCCTTCGTAGAGGAAGTAGCTTGAGTAAAAGTACCTAAGAAGCTGAACATCCCAACATTCACCAAGTTGTATAATGGGACGACAAATCCTATAGACCACGTCTCCCAATACAAACAAAAGATGATGCCACTACCTATCCCAGACGAAGTTGTAGAAGCTACCTTGTGCAAGTCATTTGGGGTAAACCTCACAGGCCCTGCACTGCAATGGCCGATGAAACTAAATCCGGGGACCATAGAACACTTCTCCAGCTTGGCCAACAGGTCCTACCAATATTTTGCTAGCAGCCGAGCCATGAAGAAACAATCCAGCAACCTATATAGAATAGTGCAGAAACCTAATGAAGCTGTTAGGTCCTACCTGGATAGTTCAACAAAGAAATGATAGGTATCCCAGATTTAGATTCATCCACTGCAATTCAAGCTTTCAAGCGAGGATTACCATACAGATCCAGGTTGTACGAGGATCTGACTAGATATCCTTGCTCCACCTTCGATGAAGAGCAGACTAGAGCTCTCGCATAAGTCAGGATGGAAGAGGACGAGGCTTCACGATGACCCACCTATGATGACCGCAGGATAGCTAGCCAGAGAAGCAGCAACTGTAGGCATCAACCATACCCAAAACGTGAATCTATTAATAACATCTACCCATTTCCTTCTTCGCAGGTACCGGGTTAAGGCTATGGAGCTAGAAGCTGTCCTAGCATTGGGTCGTACTGCTTCAACGTAGACATCGGAGGAGTGGTGAACGCGCTACACAAGCTAGGAGAAGCTGTGTGCTGGCCGAAAAGAACAGACAAGCCAGAAATCCTGAAAGTTAAAACAAAGTGGTGCAGCTATCACAACGACCATGGACATCATAGAGAAGAGTGCTGTCAGCTTAGGAAACAGGTGGCGTACCTACTCAAGAAGGAATACCTGAACCACCTACTAGGCAAGAAGGACAGATCACTAGAAGAAACGAAGAAACCAGGATCACCCTCACCACCAACTACGTCGAAGGTAATTAACTTAAAATCTGGTGGATCTGAAATTTGTGGACTAACCTACTCTACTGGAAAGCATTTTGCTAGAGATGGAACAAGTACCCCCAACAATCCGGATAATTTTAAGTCAGAAGAAGACAAGATGCTAAAAAAATGACTATCTCCTTTGATGGATGTGATATTGAAGAGGAGTTCTACCATGACGGCTTAGTAATATCCCTACAGATCAGCAATTGTCTCATTAAAAGAGTAATGGTAGATAATGGCAGCTCAGCCAACATAATCTTTAAGGACGCATTAAGAGAAATGGGACTGAAAGATGCTGACATCACCAAGACACCCAAAGTATAAGTGGGGTTCAGTGGAGAAATAAAACACACGGAAGGAGAGATCAACCTAGCAACCTGGGAAAAAGGTGTGAACATGACAAGCAGATTCAACATAGTAGATTATCCTTCTCCATACAACGTTATATTAGGGACACCATGGATTCACATAATGAGAGCTGTCCCATCTACCTACCATCAAGCACTCAATTTTCCTTTACCATGGGAGTTCTTGACAATTCAAAGAGACCAGAAGATAGCAAGGAATTGCTACAAGAGGACAATGAAACCAAAGCAGGCGAGTATCAAGCAATTATAGGAAGGGTCAACGCTAGCAGGTCCTAGCAAGCTACAGCTAGACGAGGTGGCATTAGACCCATCTAAACCAGAACAGGTGATCCAGCTAGGAGCTAGCCTAACCGAGGAACAAAAAGCGGATATTCTTGCCTTCCTAAGGGATAATGCAGATTGCTTCGCTTGGTCTCACGAAGACTAGGTAGGCATAAATCCAGAAGTAATCACACACAAGCTGAACGTAGATCCAGCAATGAAGCCGATAAAACAGAAAAGAAGAAAATTCGCGCCTGAAAGGAACCAAGTAATCGATGAGCAAGTTCAAAATCTCTTGGAAGTAGGGAAAATTAGGGAAGTGGAGTATCCAGATTGGCTAACTAACATGGTGGTAGTAAGTAAGAAAAATGGTTAAGGGAGAGTTTGCATAGACTTCACGGATCTAAACAAGGCATGCCCAAAAGAGCCTTTCCCCTTGCCACATATATTTACACCATGGTAGATGCAACAGGAGGACATGAAATGCTTACCTTCTTAGATGCCTACTCTGGGTATAATCAAATACTAATGCATTCGGAAGATCAAGAGAAGATAGCTTTCATGGTGGTCATGGTAGACAAAGGAATATATTGCTACAAGGTTATGCCCTTTGGGTTAAAAAACACTGGAGCTACCTATCAAAGGATGGTCAGTAAAATGTTAAGTGACCAGCTAGGGGACGCAATTGAAGTTTATATAGATGACTTGCTGGTGAAGTCAATTAAAGGAGATGACCACATAGACCACCTACGACAAATCTTTTAGCTATTGCGGAAATATGGTATGAAACGTAACCCTTCAAAGTGTTCATAGGGAGTGTCTGCTGGTAAGTTCATAGGGTACATAGTAACCCAGAGGGGCATGAAAATGCTATCTAAGGCTCAAGCTGGAGAGTGGTTACAGCTCTACTTATTTGTAAGTAGTAAAGCTGTAAGCGCAATTCTAGCATGGGAAGCTGACAACCATCAACTTCCCATTTACTACGTAAGTAAGTCACTTCTAGATGCCGAAACTAGATACTCTTCAGTTGAAAAACTTGTTTTAGCACTAGTCACGACATCTAGAAAAGTTAGGCATCATTTCGAGTCACACCCTATACTAGTTATGACTAAATATCCTATAAAAGCTGTATTGAAAAGGCCAGAGCTATCAGAAAGAATGGTCTAATGGGCAATAACATTGAGCCGCTATGATATAAGATACCGCCCAAGAACAACAATTAAAAATCACAAGCGCTAGCTGACTTTGTGGCTAACGTTAGCCCTGACATGGAACAAGCTGTTGATGTAGTGATTATTTGTTTACTTTTTCCGTAGTTTTCTTAGTTAGTTTAGCTAGTTTTCTCTCCCTTTTTTCTTAGATTTTCCTTATTTATGTAGTTTTTTTTTTCTCTTTTCCCTTTCCCACATATTTTAGCTTATTATTCTTTGTATTACTTTATTTTGTGTTTTATCTCATTTTTGTAGGATTTCCCGGCTGATTCGGAAATCGAGACATTACATGAAATGGGAGGAGTAGTATTTTTTTCGAAGATTTGGGTCGGTTTGATCAAAGTTTAAAGCTTTTTGTCAAGATCCTTTCGGCTTTTGCTCAAGGTTCTAACGATATCGCAAGTTTTACTAGCGATATCGCTAGCTTGGTCCAGCGACGTGGGAAGGCTATGAGAGGTGCTTGCTAACTCATATTCACAAATAACATCAAAGAAAAGCCACTGCCTCAAACAAGGAAAGAAAGGAAAACAGGGGGTAGCGCTCACTAGGCTACAGGAGCGCCTGCTACCCTAGCCTAGCGCCCGCTACCTTCTTGTAGCGCCCGCTACCCCCTGCTCTGGCGAACTTCAGTTTTCTCTTCTTCAACTTACCCACTTTCTTTGGGTTTAAAGTTTAGTATACATATCTGTTTTTTCAGCTGTAGAAGATATATAGAAAATAGTTAGATATAGTTTGAAGTTAGTAAAAGATAATTTAAACTCTCATTTTCCTCTCTTGATTAATTGTATTCAATTTGATTAGTGATTAGTTCTTGATAAATTCAATGGTTGTAATTCAATCTTTCCTTAATTAATATAAAGTTGGTTATTCAAAGTTCATGGATTCTTGTTCTCAATTTGGTATTCAAAGTTCTTGGTTTGGTATTATTAAGTTCTTGGTTTAGTATTATTAAAGTTCTTGGTTGATCATCATTGTAATTAGGCATTATTGGAATGGTCTTCAAGGTTTTATACTTCAAGGATTCAAGCTTCATGGTACAATTCTGAATTCATCTTCAATTCCCATTTCAATTATATTTCTTGTAGCTATTTTCTTACTTTGAAGTTTTGTTTTATAAAGCTTTTTATCAAGTTAAACTTGTCCTTGTTCTATTGTGTACATTATTTCAAGCTCATAAGATTTCTTGATCAAGATTAACTTGTCCTTGTTCTATTGCTTACATTATTTCAAGTTCATAAGTTTTCTTCTCGAGTTAATCTTGTCCTTGCACTATTGCTTTATGTCTTAGATACTCTCAAGATTAAACCTTGTCCTTGTCTTCATTTTCTCTATTGCTTTTCTAGTTTGATTAAATCACTTGCATAACTTATTTCTTTACAATAATATTGATAATCAAATAAAGCTCTTCCATTTTTATAACTTTTGTTTAGTTTAGTTTATAATCCATTGTCATAACTTATTTCTTCGCTATAAATTGCAATCATGAATAAAAATATGTATTTGATTCATAAAATGTGTAGTGAGTAGTTTTTAGTGCTAAGGTGTGGGTGAAACCCTCACCTCCTTGATGACATAAGTAGGTTCTTAGTAAAATCCGAGCTTGGGGGTAACTAGAGTCGTTGCATTTGGTTTTAAATCACATTATCTATGATTTGCTTCCGTAGAAGTCGTCTTAGGTTCCTCAATTAAGGATCGAGAGATGAAGTTGAGTGAAGACTCCCCGTGTTTGATTAGTTTGAAAACCATGAGAATAGGTGTTGAAATTAAGGGACGTTACTAGTCTTCGTGAAAAAGTGCTTAGGAGCCGTTTTATACTCACGCCATGAGAATAGGTCGTGTTCATAGTTCCACTCGTCATGCTAGCTCGAGAGAGTAGACATGACTCTTAGAACGACTTCCCCTTCACATTCCCCTCTACGTTCGGTTTAACCTAGGAATCCACACCTTCCTGTAAGAAGTGAGCGGTGTATCCATTACCTTAGTCGTCTTTAAATCTTAAAATGAAGTTAAAATAAATAAACATTAGTGACAATTCTTCTTCTAAAATAAAATCAACTTAAACTTACTCCTTAGAGAGCCTTAGTGTAAAGACCATTATCTCGTGGGATTTGATCCTTGCTTGCCCTTACTAGTAGCCTAGTGAGCCTTGTATGGTTTATCTTTTGTAGCCACTTCGACAGGCTATCAAATTTTGGTGCCGTTGTCGGGGATAAAACGGTTTTTCATTAAGTAGTTTTCTTTTTGTGAGATTTTTGTCATAATTTCACCTTTCTTATTTTTCTTGTTATTTGCATAGTTGTCATTGCTAGCTTTAGCATTGTATGCTCTACACCGATCACAAGGAACTCCTACCACGCCATTTATTCCGGAAATTGAAAAACATTTACGTGGTTTACGAACACTTGTTCACGAATCTAGTGAACTTGTAGAAGGAGGAAACTTATTTGAATTCGATTCTATATCTGAGCATTCAGATATGTCTGAGGAAACTATACCATAGAAGTCTCTCAGGAATTTTGGCCACCCTGAGGCTTTCGAATTGCGTAGTGGGATTTCATTACCCGCTACGGCCGCAAACAACCATTAATTCAATCCACACTTGATCCATATGATCAACGATGCTCAATTCGGGGGAAGTCCCACCGATTGCCCTTTTGCGCATTTAGATAACTTCCTCGAGTTATGTTCCACAGCGAAACATAACAATGTAACCCCGGAATTCATCCGGATGCATATGTTTCAGTTTTCACTAAGGGATAAAGCTATGTTTTGGGTCCAATCATTACCCGAGGGATCGCTCAAAACATGAGACGATGTTACCAAGGTTTTCTTGAAAAAATGTTGTCCTCCTTAGAAAACCTAGGAACTTAGGCGAAAAGTCTCTAATTTCGCCCAAGACGATGATGAAACTTTGGGTGAGGTATGGGAACGTTTCAAAGACGTCTTACATTCATGTCCTCACCATGGTTTTAGTGAATAGTTGGTATTCATGAGTTTCTACGATGGTCTTCTTCTTAGCTCAAGGGCTAACCCTTAAGCTGGGTGTGGAGGTCAAATGAAAAAGCTACCCTTGAACAAAGTTCAAGTAGCTATTGAGGAAGTTGTCAAGAACTCTGCTTGGCACTCTTATAGGAGACGTTTAGTGAGGAAAAGCGTCGCTAAAACTGATGATTTTCAGGCGCTTAACTCCAAAATTGACCTCCTAGCCAAACAACTAGAAAAAGCGCACTTCGTTTCTTCTAGTACCCCTTCATAAGTAATGTCTTGTGAAACGTGTGGAGGTCATGACCACACGTCTTCTTATTGTGTTTCCACTATGGAAACGATAGCCTATTCTCAAGGCTATCCTAATAATTAAGGTTGGAACCCCCAACCTAATTCAAACTATAATAAGGGAGGTGGTCCTCAATCAAACTTTCAACCACCATCTCCTTCGCAACAACCCGGCATTTATCGGCCTCCCGGCTATAACCAAGGGGGGCCGCCTCAACCTCGCCTCCTTATCCTCCTCCCCCTCAAAAATTAAGGTTAGAACATGCGTTGGAATCATTTATGAACCACCATACTAAAGCTAACATCGATAATGAGAGGAGGGTAGGTGATCTTTCCACCTCTGTTCAGCAACTTCACGCTCACAATAAAATGATTGAGTCTTAACTCTCTCTAATTGCTCAACTTGTTGTTACCTCTACTCCTAACTCCGGAACTGAGTTTTCGGGGCAAACTGTTGTAAATCCAAGGGAGCAAGCTAAGGCTATGACTCTTAGATCTGGAAAAGAGTATGATAGCCCGGTTATGGTTAAAAGTCACCAAAAAAATGGTGAAGGGGGTGCCCTGGTTCTCGATGAAGCTAACTTTGAAGTCGAATTAAGCCCGACCAATCAAAGAATTAGCAACGAGGTACCCCCGATAATTTCTGAAAAGGAGCAAGCTAAGGCTTCTTTAAAACCTCATGTTCCGTCACTCCCCTTCTACCAAAGGGTGGTGGAACATAAGCCTTAATGAGAAATTTGCTAAATTTCTCGAAGTCATGAGAGGACCTCAAGTCAACATCTCCTTTTTGCATGCCATGTCACAAACGCCGGCATATGCAAATTTTCTCAAGGAACAAATATCAAATAAGAGTCGCCTAGAGGAAATTGCCACTATATCACTTCCTATGGAAGTAAGTGCTATTCTTCAGAATAAATTGCTGAAAAAACTTGGCGATCCCGGAAGTTTTTCGATTCCGGTAAAAATTGGCGATTTAGAACCTAAGAATGCACTTTGTGATCTTGGTGCCAGTGTTAGCTTGATGCCTCTTTCTATGGCTAAAAAGCTAAATTATGAGGATATGAAACCTACTAGGATGTCTATTCAACTAGCCGATCGCTCGGTTAGATTACCTTTGGGCATTTTAGAGGATATCCCTGTCCAAGTTGGATGTGTCTTTGTTCAATGTGACTTTGTCATCATGGAGATGGAGGAGGATACTCGTGTTCCTCTTATCTTAGGCTGTCCATTCTTGAAAACTGTCGGAGTTGTTATCGATGTAAAAGATGGGCGCTTAACTTTGAATGTCGGTGATGAGAAAATTAATTTTTTATTCACCAAAACCATGAAAATTCCCATGATGGACGAGATCCATCGCATCGATATTTGAGGTGAATGTGTTGATTCCGTCCGAGTAATGGAGGAAGTAGCTGACCCTTTAGAAACTCTTATAACCAATGAAGAGCTTCTAGAGACCAATGAGGCTAAGGGGTATAAGCTTATCCTTGACCGCACCTCGGTCCATATAACAAATGAGTTCGATGTCCTATCTGTTGAACGACGAGAGGAGTGTGTCGCACCTCCACAAAAAGTAGAATTATAAACCCTTCCTTCTCTTTTAAAATATGCTTTATTAGATGAGAAAGTGTCTTATCCGGTCATAATCAATGCTAAACTTGATACCACTTCGATCGATAAATTGCTTTGTGTACTACGAAAATAGTGAAGTGTTATTGGTTACACCATTGCAGACATAAATGGAGTGAGTCCCTCTTTATGTATGCATCAGATTCTTCTTGATGATGCCAATGCTTCATCAATTGAGCATCAAAGAAGGTTGAATCCGAATATGAAAGAAGTAGTTAGAGCCGAAGTGCTCAAACTACTTCAAGTCGGCATCATCTTCCCTATTTTTGATAGTAGGTGGGTGAGCCCGGTCCAAGTTGTGCCAAAAAAGGGAGGAATGACTATTGTGAAAAATGAAAAAGGAGAATTGATCTTTACTAGATCGATTACCGGGTGGCGTATGTGCATAGATTACCGCAAGTTTAATAAAGCCACTCGGAAAGACCATTTTCCTTTGCCATTTATTGAACAAGTGCTAGAGCGTTTAGTTGGCCATTCGCATTATTGTTTTCTTCACTAGTAGAAAAATTGTCAAAGGTAACCCCTTATAGGTAACTAGCTGAGTAATTGCACGAAACCTTTATTTTATACCTAACGGGCAAAGTTAAAACCGTGACCTAATATCCTTTTTTTCATACTTCAGATTACGGGCTTAGTTTTGCCCGTAATCTAAAATGTTTTAGGTTACGGGCTGTCAATTGCCCGTTACCTAAACTTCAATTTGTTTGGTGTATTTTTATAAGTAACGGGCCTTTAACTGCCTGTTACCTAAAGTACTGTTAAACTTTGCTACTTAAGTTTTGTAAGTTACGGTCTATACATGCCCGTTACTTATTGTCTAGTAATTTTGTTTTTCTTTGGATAGGTTTAGTATATCAATCCTATTTGTGGTATTAGTTGTTTTGATTGTGAAAGTGTGGTTTAATGTCGGCTTCCGGATTATCATGATATTATAGAGAATCCGATGGATTTTAATACAGTGAGGAAGAAGCTCTTGGGTGGCGTATATGTGAAGTTGGACCAGCTTGAGGTTAGTACTTAGTAGTCATTTATATGTGTCATTTATCACCTTATGGCGGACACATGGGTTCTGACAAAACCTTGGCAAAGGTTTTGCAAAGTGGTTTCTTCACTGATTATACTTGAAATTAAATATAATTAGCACAATATTACATAACGTACATGACATACTTAAGGATATTTGCCTTGCATACCAATCCAAGAATCCGTGTTTGATTTTTGAAAAACAATTTTACGCGAAAAGAAACTTTCCTAAAATACGGATGTGTGAAGTAAACTCTAGGGGATTGGTTCAGCACTGTTCCAGTCAGCCAAGTTTACTTATAATTATGTATGCCAAGTAACTTAAGTTCCTTGTCATTCATAATTAGTGAATCTCAGTGATCTCAATCTTTATATTGCATAAGAAAACCTTCATACCACTTACATTGCATCTAAGACCTAAGAGCTAGACTCTATGAGCTTGATCTTCATGCAAACTTCAAGACTTGGCTTCTCGAGCTTTATCTTGTCATCATTGAACTTGTTTCTTTAGTACCTGCACATGCCAACAAAGAGTTGCATGCAATGTGATAGTTCAATGTGGTTTGTCATTTATTCAAAACAAAAGCTAGGAACTCAACAATACTCCCCATATTAAGCTCCAGAAACTCATCATCTTTTTGTTTCTGAAGGAACAGAAGATAAAACTTATTGCGAATTTGTTCTTGAAACACAGCCCAATTAAACCCTGGCAAAGCCCTAATCAAAGCTTCATTTTGTGACCACCAAAGATTAGCTTTTCCTTTCAAATATTAAACTTCATGGTTCACCTTAAACTCTTCTAGACACCCAACTCCCCGAATAGCTTGTTGAATTCTCTCAACCATGCCTCTAGAACAGTTGGATTGGGTTCTCCTTGGTAAGTGGGTGGCTTACTTTGAGAAATCTTCTTGAAAAGTTCCCCAGTAGGGTCATTACCATTACCATATCCTCTAGCAGCTAACTGTTCAACTACAGTCGCTAGTTGTCACACTACATCATACAGCTGATTGTTGTTATGTTCAATCATCCTATTTCCCTTGTAGAGGGAAAAGACCTTTATATTAAACTATGTCTTACTCTAAGTTAGAACAACATAAACTTATAGCAGAACATAAAAATATTTTCTCAATTCGTCTCACAAAAGAAGTTCTCATTCTTTTAGAGAGAACGATTCACTTAGTTTTGATTGTTTACACAGCCATTAAAATAAAAATAAAGCACATACTAAATAAAAATAATTAACTTGGTTTTATTCTACTTGAGGCTTTATTTCCTAAAAGAACTGACACATTTATTATTTCATTCTCATCAGAATTTTTATTGGTTAATTTCCTCCTAAAATTTCCTTGTGGCTCATTGCCACTTATTCACAACGAAAAACAATAATCTAAAATGTCCAACATTCTAAACAATACTAAACAACAATAACTAACTCATCATATCTATAACAAATCTCCTCCACATTAACATTATCCATTTTGTCCTTCGACATCACATATTTTTTTAGGTATAAACTTGGGATCATCTTTAACATAATCTACCGCATCCTCCTTAGTATTTTCATCCATGTCTTCTTCAGGGTAAAGCTCTTCTTCATCCTCAAAATCAAACACTAGATCCACATACACTGGAATTACTGGATTTGGATTCTCAATTTCATAGCACAAACTATCCCTCGATCCTTAACTTCGAGAACTAGAAGTAGCTTCTTTCCCACTCATTTCTTCATCCTTCAGATCATTTGGGACTGGTGTGGGTGGGATTTCCTCACTTGCATTGAACTCCTGAAATTCTTGCTCCTTTCTTGCAATATAACCTTCCAAATATCTCCAACCGCAACCACATTAACTATTTGGATCCTTATACTTGGTGTAGTTTGGAAGTCCTCCAACAAAATGAAAGTCACTGCACTTTGCCTTAGTCTCCATGTAGGGTGGACGATTTGGCAAACAATTAACAATTAAAGCATATACATGATCGGGTTGGTCCGACTGTGGTAGCTTCAATACTGCACTCATGTACCAATAATAGAACCGCATCTTCCAAACATATTAGGGTGGATTCTCATAGTCATTCTTCTCCAATGTTCCCATCTGAGTTTCTTTACTAGGCATGTTATCCACCATCCTGCACGACACTTAAAGCTAATGGGCCATCCTTCCCACAACAAAACCAAGCTAACAGTTCTAAATCAAAAAGGTCTGGTGGCTAACATATAATATCTTCTGCACATCACTATTCACATAAGCAACATCTCAAAACATGTACCTAAATGCATGAAATAATAGGAATAAAGTCTATCCTACATGCCCAAACTTCCTACCCAATCTCAGCACAAGATATTAAAGCAATAACACATAATACATAGCTGAATTCGTTGCATACCTACACATATAAATGATTTTAATACATTTATTTTTCAGAACTTTATATTTTTGAAAATTACTATTTTTACAAAAATTTCCGTTCCAGTAACTTTCGAAAACTTAGGGTACCCCCAAAATAAATTTTATTTTATTTCGAAATCTAAGCTCTGGTAACCACTTTATAACACCCTTGAATTTCCTAACTTCCTTCTCTAGTTTTTCCGGAAAACATATTATAAATAATAGAGAATAATAATTATTAAAACTCCTAATTAAGTAGGAAAAACCAAAGCATTACCGCCACCGTGATAACGGCTAACGCATTTATCAAAGTACTACAGCGGAAGTCTTTAAAATCAAAACCAATTTAAAACTCAACCTCAAAAACAATCCCAAAACTAAAATCAAACAAAAAACAAAAGAAAATCAACTTAAACTTAATTACACTTCGGAACCATATTAATGGCCCTTCAAAAACCAAAAACTTTAAACTTCAGAATTAAAACAACATCAAATAGTAGTTAACTAAAACGAAAAGCATATAAACTAAGAAACTACGAAGATTACAATAGAAGCACTCTCACTCCAGCCCTGCATGAATGACTTGCCCTCTTGTACATGTAGCCTTTTCTTATTCTAGACAACTACAAGCCAACAAGTGGGTCATCGTAGGGCCAAGTCCAAGACAAAGCCATGCACACAAAACAAACAGTCAGCAAAGCTGAGTACATAACTACTAAAGACTATGCAACAAGATCAAAACAAAATAAAAGTAAAACATACATACATGTACTTGACACCTCTTCACCTTTGCATAGACTCAACTTAAACAAATTTATTATTATTTAAACGTTGGATTTTGCATGAATGGGTTTCCTTTCCTTTAAAATTTCCCTATTGGGCACCAACTTGGGAGCAACTCCAAGAAGGTATTACATATATATGTCACATAAAGGGACGGAATTCCAGCGCATTAAAAAATATAAAAGAGTACAACGTCTTGTACTCCAATTAGAGGTCATAGATCACTGTTCCATACGACTCCCCCATTGTTCATACTCGAGGTATATACATTCCAAGAGTGTTGGTGCAAATCCTCTTTCACTTTACGTGATTAACAAGTTTAACAATACTATGATTGACATACAACATCACATAGAAACATGCATAAAATCACACCAGCCATATTAATTATCTTTGATTTAAAGTGATTCTAAAAATAATCTTGTGTGTCCTTTAATTCTACTAAACTTCCTTTACCACACATTAACTGTGAGTGGCTAACTGTTTACCTTTTTCCTTGACCACACATTATACTGTGAGTGGCAACTTGTATAAAAATATTTGCTCATTAACTTCTATTAATTACGTGAATAAAAATTCACAAGCTACCTTTCTTGTTGATTAAGCAACTAATCAACTTAAATAACTTTCTTTTCCTCTTCGCTAAGCTATTGGCAAACTTTAAAATAAATATAACATTCCAATTCAATCTTGAAAAATTTCTATTAATAAAGATGTGGAATGTCACAACAACATAAATTCATAATTCTCCTACTTTCATAAACTTGTCATGCATGCCAAATCAAAGTCAAAACAAGCAACAACAAACACATCATATAAGATTAACCAAGCATGAGTTCTATTTATATGTCTGCCATTATTAGTTACATACCTTGTGTTGTAGTGGTGATCCGCCACAACTTCTAGAAGTCAACTAGTTTGAAGTCTCCTACATATAGAATACTGAATCTAAATTAAAACCTTGTTGACTAAGTTATACAACAACTCTAAACTAAATTTCCACATTGAAAACTTGTCTAAAACATTCCCTATATGGTCTCTATTCAATTCCATAATTTATTTTAATTTTTCCATTGCAAAATACTTGATTTTTGATAATTTTCCAAAAAGGACAGCTTTGTAAAATTCCTCAAAAACACTTTAAAACCTTTCTTAGTATCATATTTTGATCATAAAACACTATAGTCATGTCCTAAGATCAATATACAATACTTAGATGCATTAAAATAATTATAGCTTACTATGTCACATACTACTATTTTTATTGGGCATAAACATGTGTTAATAAAAATTTACAACTTTATTTATTAATTTAAAACTCCCTAAAAACACATCTAAACATCATAAAACCATCATAAAACTTTTTTACAATCCACTATCATCACTAGAGTCAAATTTATGCTTTAGAATAATTTTTCATAAGATAAAACATGTTCATAATATTTATGCCATTGATTTTTATGATTATAAAATTTGGCATCAATATAATTCAGCTTTAAAACCTTAAAAAATTAATCTAATCTTCATAAAATCATCATAAATTCACCTAACAACAATTCATGATCATAATATTGAAGTTTATATCATTAAAAGCCATAAAATCATGAATTTCATAATTTAAACTAAATCATAACTTCATAAAAAAAATGATTAAAACTATAGAAACATGATTAATCATAATTATAAACATGAATTCGCAAGATTGAATCAAGAAGAACAAGAGAAGAAATTTTATTTTTAAGTTTTCGAAAATTAACAAACAAGAAGAGAGGAGAGCTGGTCGGCGGGTGGCCGGCGAGGGTGGCGCCGGCTGAATTGAGGTGGCGCGCGGCAGAGCGGAGGCGAAGGAAAAAAAATTGCTCTTCATTTTTCCGAAATTTCGAACACTATTTTTTTTCGGAAGTGCTTTTTTTTTCTTTTTCTCTCAAAATTTTTGGAATCCTAAACTCTAAGATTGCAAATTAAAAATGAAAATTTGTGTTTTGAGGGGTATTTATAGGCCCCAAAGTAGGTCTTGGTGCAATTACATAAATACTCTTAATGTATGAAATTACTTTTATGCCCTTGTTTTGAAATAATTTAGGATCGAGAACTCTATAAATTTTATTCTTAAGAAACTTCAAAATATTTAATAAAACTTAAAATAATATGAAATATTATTTATAAACATAAAATAGTTACTATGATTAAAATTTATTAAAATTTTCCTTTTTTTTTAATATTTTAATAGAACTTAAGTTCTCAATAAAAATATTAAAAACATACGTATAAAGTACGTTATTGATCTTAATTTCTGAATAAAAATATTAAAAACATACGTATAAAGTACGAAGATAACTCTTTAAAATACATCAAAATATGGGGTATTACAAAGCTTATTTACAAAAGCCTACAAATTAATGGAATTCTTTATTTTCTATTCCATTCCAGTACATATTTTGCATTTCTTTTGTTTTTTCTCTTTCTCTCTCTCTCTTTTTTTTACAAGAAGCTATACAAGAGGACAGGAGTGACTACAAGCTTCACTAACTATATAGGGAGACAACGGTTGTGTACCGAGGTTCAAATGTTGTTTAGTGAAGAAGGGTCGAAGCACAAAGGGAAGCAAAGAATTTATATACATTTGTGGAAAGAAGAGGAAAAACAAACCTAAGAAGAGTTGGATTTCGTAAACAAAACACACGAAGTGAGGGGTATGATCGTATAACCGAGAGCAAAGTAGGCACGATTCCAAAAGTCACAAGGCAAATTCTTTATCTAGGTACCCACAACAAGACAAAGAGGTCAGTGTTTAAGAAATGAATTGAGACCAAGGTGGTGGTCTATATATACGTTAAAGCTTAAAAACTCACCAAGGTTCAAAACGATCATCGCTAGGCTTGGAAAAGCCAAGGAGACAAAGCAAACGATACTCACAACACAAGTTCAACTATTATCTAACACATGGTCTATTACTAAAGAATGTAAAGCTTGTAACTCTACCTTTCTAAAATGTTTTTGGGACTTGAAGTGCATGAGAAAAGGAAATTGTACGCTAATAATCTCTATTCACATCATAGGGAAAGCTAAAACTAACTAAATAATTACTATAACTGAAAATAATTTTGGAAATTTTGAATTTTTTTGATGCATGCGAAAAATAAACTAATTGCTCTAAAAATAAACTAAGAGAAAACAAATAAAAAGAAAATAAAGCTACGAAAATAAAACTACATGCTCTACAAACTAAATGCATTTGGAGTTTTGAGAAGTGAAAGGGAGGAAAGAATTTCGATTTAGGGAAAGAGGGGGAGAATCCTCATCATAAAAAACATATCACAAAAATCATCATCACATCGTTATAGATTAAAAATTATGAAATTATCAACAAAGCAACCATGATACACCATACACATTCTCAATTTATGACCAAATCATTCAAATATACCAACAATTAAATAACTTCCTCCCCTAAGCAAGAACGAAGCAACGTCCCGGTGCTTATGGAGGAAAAAGAAGAAAGCTAAATATTTCAACAAAACCACAATTTTACCAACATGAATTCAATGAACAACATGGAAAAGCTAATAAGCAAACTTAATGTAAATTAAGAATGAAAAGAAGCTTTTAAACTATTACATGGAACTATGAAAGACAAGCAAGAACTCAAAACTTATAATTAATTACATCAATTGAAAAATAGTTAGGGTTTGAGTGTGAAAACACTCTATAAACACCAAGATCGAACCTTAAGGTAGCAAATTTGAACTTTGATGAACCCTAAGTTTTCCTAATTTGAATTGTGTTGAAGTTCTTGAAGATGAGAGTGGAAATTTCCATTGTTGTTTGTCAAATTAGTCAGAATTCTTGTTTGTGAAGCGTTTAGATGAATTAGTGATAGGAATTTGTAAGGATTTATGATGTTTGAATGATGGAGATTGATAGGATAAGATGAGGAAGAAAAGGGGTTGGTGAGAGAAAGGGCTTCGTGTTTTGTAAAATGTGAAATGTGGAAAAATGAAGCTAAAGCTTCTGATGTAACTAGCCTCGCAGCAACCTAGCGGGTGCTACTGCAACCAGTGGGCGCTAGGACTGCAGCCAGCAGGCACTACCTCTGCAAACTGCATTCTGATAAGTTTCAAAATGTCATATCTCTCTCATTTTTAACAGATTTGAGCGTGTGACCAGTTATTTCGAAGCTCAAACAATGAAATTTAAGCTCCAGTATGAATATCGCAAAAATGTTGAGTCACTAGAGAGATATGATCCGTATACCATGAGTAGTGCTTCATTTTTCTGATTTCCTTAAAAATCAACAATTTTCCTCAATATTTCTTGGGTTTTATGTACCCCAAATGAGCTATAAGGCCTAAGTAAGGCAAGAGGCCTTCATGAGACCTTAATAGGAACATACCTGACATGTCCAAATGGTTCATGAGACTTGGTGATACCTTAGACGCAATTCGGGACGATGAAACTCCCAAAAGGCGATGGAAAACCAAAACATAGATCCCAATGGTACTTATGAGCCAAAATAAGCAAGTTAGAAGGCTTCGTAAGTTCAAGAAAAGTCAAAGTAACATATAGGAATGCTGGTGTTGCTTATTATCTCTCAAGGTGCATTTCAGGATGATCAAATTCCCGAAAATGCCTCAAAAATCACCGAAACATACCCAAAATGACACAAAAGTCTCATTTCACCACAAAACCTTACTCAAACCATCAAAATAACTAAACTAAATGATTCCAAGGGGTTTCCCTGGCTTGGAAGCTCAATAGGGTGATTTGGGGACAAAAAGTACCCAAAACTCACCAAAAATGCACCAATGACCAAAAAAATTCTCAAACAATCTAGAAAATCAGACGATATGTACAAGTAACTCCAGGTGCCTCCTGCTAGCGCTTGTTTAATGTCACGAGCCTAACTCAGCACCTAGACGTAGGAGCTAAAAATGTAAGCAAGGTTACATCAAAACCATCTAGGAAAACCAAATGATAAGGGATTAGTAAATAACATTTGTAGAAGTCAAATGTCCAT
>PYUH01000181.1:477895-495758 GCA_016808085.1 Suaeda aralocaspica
AGAAGAAGAAGAATGAGAAGAAGGAGAAGAAGAAGAAGAAGAATGAGAAGAAGAAGAAGAAGAAGAAGAATGAGAAGAATGAGAAGAAGAATGAGAAGAATGAGAAGAAGAAGAATAACAATAAGAATAAGAATAAGAATAAGAATAAGAATAAGAATAAGAAGAAGCAGAAGAAGAAGAAGAAGAATGAGAAGAATGAGCATGAGGTGTCACTTAAATTAACCCTTCAACATTCGGGGTCGTCGGCGGATCCAAAGATATCGGCTATCCTTGATGCTCTCCTTATGCATATGGGATGGAAGGAAATATTTAATTTGCCGAGAGAAATGTGTAAACAATTGGCTTTGGCACTTCAGCAGCTACAACTGTATGCCAACAGGGTGGAAGATGTTGGTGAAGTCAAAGAAAATTCTGACAAATGCGCATCATGTAATAGCGCCATAGTCTTTACTGATGATGACTTGTTTATGGGATCTAAACCCCACAACCGTCCATTATTTACGACAGGATTCGTTCGGAGTCAAAAGGTCGTATTCTAGTAGATGGTGGGTCAGCTGTAAACATGATGCCTAAGTCCACAATGAATGAATTAGGGATCACGATAGCAGAACTATCCAAAAGTTGAATTGTGATTCAAGGATTTAATTTGGAGACTCAACGTGCAATTGGCATAATTCGTGTCGATCTCACCATGGGTGATTTAACAACACCTACTCTTTTTCATGTGATTAATGCTAAAAATTCTTACCAAATGTTGCTTGGATGCCCTGGTTGCACGAAAATTGTGTGGTTGCATCTACCCTCCATCAGTGCTTAAAATACTAAAGGTTGAATCGAAGGATAAAGATGTTGTGTTACCATTACCTAAAGGTAATCAAAGTGAAAAGCCAATGACTTTCAAGTGGGTCGAAAGTTCCAAATACCAAGGTCTCAATAAACACAAGTTCGACCCAAAAGCATATAAGATATTGGCAAAAGCTGTGTATGACTTTGAAAATCCCACGCCGATGGGAAAAGTCATTGAAGTTAAGACAAACGGACTCAATGGTATGCAAAAGATAGTTCAGCAGTATGGCGTTAAAGTAAATGCGGCTAGGGTAGGTCTTGGTTCTGAATCGTCCGAGCCTATCAAGATCAATGTTGGGCGTAAGGCAAATACCTCTTCCATGCAATAAATTATAGCATCGAAATTGGATGAAGGTGGGGGTGAAGACAATGACATGCCACCAAGTGGTTCTATATCTAATAGGGTAGATCCATCAAGATCCAAATCACGCCCCTCTGTATTTTACAGGTTAGGCAAACACGAAGATGTTGTAAGAGAAAATGATAAAATCTTAAATTAACTCTAGATGCTTTATGCATGAGGGATAAGCCATCTGTCTTTAACAAGATCGGTGCAACACCTAAGATTCAAAAGTTGTCGTGACAATCGGTCTTTAGTAGTTTGAAAAGTAAAGCTAATGAAGCCAAGGAAGATAATTACAAGAAAAGTCATGTTAAGGGAATGTATGATGCCAAGAGTGTCATTCCATCTAGCATGATAGGAAAACAAAAGGCTAATATCACCAAACGACAGCCTCTAAAGGCCAAGGAACGGATTGTTGTCTTCTTTAAGCAAGATGAACCATGTGAGGAGTTAGAGCAAATTTTTATGTCACATCATGTCACAGTGCAAGAATTCTCCAACTTGGAGGAAGAAGTTGAAACTGATGAAGCTCCCAAAACATTGGAAGATGGTGGGCTGATGAGGCTATCGCACACCTATCAAAAATAAACCAAACCACACTAACTAATATAGCTAGGGAAGTAGGGATCAAATCCATAGGGAAGCAACTAAATCTATTAGTTCTAAAAAGTTTAAACTGTGTAAAGGGACTTTGAATGTTGGGTTATGACTAAAAAGTTAACTATTGCTAAGATTGAATCGATTATGGGAATAAATTTATAACAAAGCCTAGGACATCGGTTCACCATAGATTAACAAACGAATTCGCCCGGGTCCAGTTTTTCCAAAATTTCTAAGTGTTCAAAACAAGGTTGCGCGCCCGGACCCCCAGCTAACCGCCCAGAGGACAGCTGTTCGCCCGGACCCACACGGGCGAATGGCCTTTCGTCCGTTTTTTCGCCCTTTTTCACTTTTTCACCTAAGTTTACATGTAATCACACCCAAAACACTTGGAAAAATTCATTAGTACCTGACTCTCATCACCAAAACTAAGAATAGAGCTAGAGTCCCTACTAAACTATGAAAATAAATAAAAAAAAAGCTACTAGAAACTAAACTAACTACAGGTTGCCTCCCGCAGAGCGCTTGTTTAAGGTCATTAGCTTGACCATGTTACCTCATAGCTCATAGTGGGTGTGGGTCTCGGAAAATGATTTCCTCAACCAGGCCAACAACATCACCTTCATAGTAGTGCTTGAGGCGGTGCCAATTAACCTTAAATCGCTCCCCTTTATCGTTTTGAACCTCCACAAATCCGTACTTGCTCACCATGGTGACAATGAAAGGACCGCTCCACCTAGACCTCAACTTTCCTGAAAAAAGCTTCAATCTAGAGTTGAATAACAAGACCTTATCACCTACTACGAACTCCTTTCTTATGATTCGCTTATCATGCCATTTCTTAGTCTTCTCTTTGTAGATCTTAGCACTATCATAGGCTCCCAATCGAAACTCATCTAGCTCATTTAATTGAAGTAACCGCTTCTCACCTGCAAGCTTGGCATCCATGTTGAGCTCCTTTACTGCCCAGTAAGCCTTGTACTCTAACTCAACCGGCAAATGGCACGCTTTCCCGTACACTAATCGATAAGGAGATGTACCGATGGGTGTCTTGAAGGCTGTTCTATATGCCCATAATGCATCATGCAGCTTGCTACTCCAATCTTTCCTTGACTTTGCAACCGTTTTCTCCAAGATAGCTTTTATTTCTCGATTCGAAACTTCCACTTGACCACTGGTTTGTGGTTGGTATGCCAATCCTGTTCTGTGGTAGACACCGTACTTCTCCAGCAGGTTATCTAACCTTTTCTCATGGAAATTTGTTCCCCCATCACTAATTATAGCTCTAGGGACTCCGAACCTAGGGAAATAACCTACTTAAACAGTCTCAACACGGTGTTAGAATCACAATGGGGGTAGCAAAAGCTTCCACCCATTTAGAAACATAGTCCACAGCAACTAATATGTAAACATTGCCATTAGAAGAAGGAAAGGGATAGTACTTCCTCTGAAAAGCAAGAGCCAAGTCCTCCTTACAAGTAATTGTAGCCATATTAAGATCATTCAACCAGGTTCTAGCTTTGTCCTTCAACGAAAATGGGAACATTCTCCTCCTGATGTAGTCCTTAGACACATTTTGTTGCTTGATAGCATGACAATATTAGAGGAAATTTTGCAAATGTAAATTCGGATCCTCCTTCAATGTCCCTAAAAATTGATTTCGTTCAACCATATTCACAAGAGTCGGTTTTAGTTCAAAATTAGCAGCATCGGTATCATGCACTGAATAACCCCCAGCCATAGTTTCCGTACTAGGCAAGGAATCATCTCTCAATGAACGGGCCGCAGGTGGCGGTGGTAGAGGTGGCGGTCCTCTACCTTGTCCTTCTCCTTCGGCAGCCATCTCGACCTGTAGATACCCTTCAAACACAGGGTCGAAAGTGAACTCGAAAAACTGAGACAGATCAGAAACAATCTCCTTCACAGATCGAGGAAGAAATATTCGGCGTCTACTACGTCTCAACAGCTTCATAAATACTTGCTCGGGCTCAGGGTTAAATGAAAATATCACGCTCGTGGTCGTTTTGCATAAACCTGTAAACCTGCACAAAATGAAAACTCCGAGCAAAGATAAGAAACTACCCCAAAGAACCGAATAGTTCTTTGAGACTAAGAAAAATAAAAAGAAAACAGTAAAAACCTACCTGACTTATAGAATTAAAAATTGCCTTCCCGGAAACGGGCGCCAAAATTTGATGAGGCTATCGCACACCTATCAAAAATAAACCAAACCACACTAACTAATATAGCTAGGGAAGTAGGGATCGATTCCATAGGGAAGCAATTAAATCTATTAGTTCGAAAAAGTTTAAACTGTGTAAAGGGCCTTTGAATGTTGGGTTATGACTAAAAAGTTGACTACTGCTAAGATTGAATCGATTTAGAGAATAAGTTTATAACTAAGCCTAAGACATCGGTTCATCATAGATTAACAAACGAATTTCACACAATTAATTAACAGATTATCAATTTCCTTGAATTAAGGTCCACAAATTCTCTCGAATCTAGTCTCCTTCAAAACTCCTCTAATGGCTCTCGCTCACTTAGACTCGTTTTGCCTATTGTCCCTATGATCTAATTGTGGTAATCTTACCTTTCGGTATCGATTTCAACAATATCAAACTAAAAATCAATCCTGGCCAGTATTTAACTGAAAGTATTAAAAGTTGACAACAAGAATTCAAGAACATTAATAGCCAAACTAACAATTATGAGCAAAACATCAAAATCAATCCAAGGATCCCCTAATCCTAAAAAGGGAACTACTCACTCATAATTAAAAACACAAAAACTAAATCAATGATAGAAATTAAACATCTAAACATGATTGAACTAAACAAACCAACAATAATCAAGAAATTAAATTTAAGCATAAAACTAATAAAACTAAAAGCATAAATTAAAACTAATACTAAACATTAATAAAGAACAAGAATTGAGATTGAATAAAACCTGAATATTATCGATTGAATGATTGAAAAGAGTTCCACACTTAGAGAGAATATTTGGACTAAACTAGGGTTTGTAAAATATTTAAAGACGTAATTTTTCCTTAGGAGTACAAAAAACATTAAGTACTTAGGCTAAACAAGGAGAAAACTGTGGAAAAAAGCCTTCGGAACCGCCCGCCCAGAGGGGTCTGGGCGAGCAACCCCCACCCGGGCATACAGCTTCGACCCGGGCGGGTGGTAGACTTGGCCTCGCTTCTTAGTTTTCGCTCGTTCTTCCTTAATTACTTATTTAATTCTTCATTTAGCACTCCTAATCCTCAGTAAAGCTTCCCAAATGACTTCAACTCCTCACTAACTTCTTCAGGTGCTTCAAAAGTCTCGGAAAACAACGATAAATCATCGATTCCTGTAAAATCTTATAAAAAGCACAACAGACACTTGAAACAGCAAAAGTTAGTAGAAATGGCTCAAAAGAGCCGTATTAGAGCAAAAAATCAATCGGGATTGGGGGTAAAATACATGTCAAATAACAACTCATCATGGGCAAGCCACGGTGGATGATTTGAAAGAGCTAAACTCAGGGTGTTATGAAGATCCTCGACCAGTGTATGTTAGTGTTTATCTTTCTCAAGAAGAGGAGTGAGAATACCATAATCTGTTTTCTAACTATAAAGATGTCTTTTCTTGGAGTTATAAGGAAATGCCAGGACTCAACCCAAAAGTTGCGGTACATCGATTGGCAATAAAGAAAGGCGTCAACCCGAAGAAACAACCTCAGCGAAGGTTCAGGCCAGAGTTAATCCCAGAAATTGAGAGTGAAGTTAACTAGCTCATAAATGCTCGTTTTATTCGTGAGGTCAAGTACCCAGCTTGGATAGGAAACATTGTTTCTGTAATAAGAAAAATGGACAGTTGATGTTTTGTGTTGACTTTCTTGATATGGATGACGCGTGTCTAAAAGATGACTTCCCTCTTCCATTCACCGAAATCATGATCAATGCAACTAATGGTCATGAGGCTTTGACATTTATGAATTGTACAGCTGGATGCAATCAGATTCAAATGGCGATTGAAGACCAAGAGGCAACTACCTTTCGCACTCCCAAAGGGATATTGTGTTACAAAGTCATGCCTTTTGGACTAAAAAATGCTGGAGCCACATACCAACGGACCATGCAAAAGATATTTGAGGATATGATGCACAAGATTGTGGAATGCTATGTGGATGATTTGATGGTATATTCTCAAAGAAGGAAGGAGCACTTGGAAGATCTTCGCAAAGTGTTTGAGCGATTGCGAAAATGTGAACTTAAAATGAATCCTCTTAAATGCGCATTTGGCGTCACGTCTGGAAAGTTTCTAGACTTCATTGTGAGACATAGAGGCATTGAGATCGATCAAGCCAAGATCAAAGCAATCCAAGAAATGCCACCACCCAAGAATATGAAGGAGCTGAGGGGTCTCCAAGGGCACCTTGCTTATATACGACGATTCATCTCTAATCTTGTTGGAAGATGTCATCCTTTTAGTCATCTCATAAAGAAGGGTTCTCCATTTTAATGGGATGAATCATATCAAAATGCTTTCCAAAGCATAAAAAAATATTTACCTTCCCCACTAGTGCTAGGGGCACCAATCATGTGGAAACCACTGATTCTTTACATTGCCAGACAAGAACCATCCTTCGGGGCAATGTGTGCCCAAGAAAATGAATAGGGTAAAGAAACTGCTCTGTATTACCTAAGTAGAACGTTGGTAGGAGTAGAAGTGAATTACTCTCCCATTGAGAAAGTTTATCTTGCTTTGGTTTTTTCCATCCAAAAGTTGAGACACTACATGCAGGCTCATACAGTTCATGTTCGTTGTTTCAAAAGCAGCCCGAATTAAATACATATTGTCAAGACCAGTACTCGCGGGTTGACTTGCAAAGTGGGCCATTCTTTTAAAATAATATGACATCATGTTTGTCCCTCAAAAAGCTGTTACAGGGCTAGCAATAGCCGAATTCTTTGTGGATCATCCAGTACCCGCGGAATGGGAATTTAAGATGATGAGTTTCCAGGGGAAGGACTATTTTATGTGGATGTCTTGCCACCTTGGCAAATGTATTTTGATGGGGCAACACGTCGTGATGGGGCAGGTGCAGGGGTTATACTACTGTCACCCAAAAAGCATGTGCTAACTTATTCACTTGTCTTGACTCAACTATGCTCAGATAATGTGGTTGAGTACCAAGCTCATATCATAGGCCTTCAAATGGCTATTGAAATGGGAATAAAGGACTTGGACATCTTTGGAGACTCACAATTTGTCGTAAGTCAACTTTCTGGTGAATATAAGTCAAGAAAGAAGACTTACTCCCTCTCCATAGGCATGCTTTAAAGCTACATACTAGCCAAGTTTGAAACTACTAAGTTAGAACATGTTCCAAGAAGTGCCAATAAGATGGCTGACGCGCTTGCTAATCTTGCAGCCACTTTGGCAGTGGGGGCAGAGGAGACCATGAATGTACCTGTGTGTAATCGATGGGTTGTGTCGCTTGATGAGGAAGAGAGTAATGAAGAGGTCAATTCAATATTTTTCTATCAAATAGACAAGGAGGATTGGTAACAGCTACTTATAGATTACTTGGAACATGGAAAGCTACCAAGTGATCTAAAGCTCAAGAATGAGATACGACGTCGAGCTCCTAGATTTACATACTACAAGAAAACACTTTATCGATGGTTCTTTCATGGCCTTTAGTTGAGGTGCCTTGCAGAAGATGAAGAAACAAAAATCATGGAAGAAGCTCATTCTGGGATTTATGGTGCTCATCAATCAAGCCCAAAGTTGCATGATCATGTCAAAAGAATGTACTATTGGCCTATAATGGTACAATATTGCATGGATTGCGTGAAGAAATGTGAAGCATGTCAGTTCCATGCAAACTTTATTCATCAACCTCCAGAACCATTGCATCCCACAGTGGCTTCTTGGCCCATTGAAGCACGGGGACTTGATGTCGTAGGACCTATCACTCCAAAGTCATCCACAGGCCATGCATACATTTTGGGTGTGACGGACTATTTTTCCAAGTGAGCTGAAGCAATTCAACTTCGTGAAGTGAAGAAATACAGTTTGGTTGACTTCATTCGAACTCACATTATCTATATATATGGTGTACCAAAACGAATTGTCACTGACAATGGCACACCATTTTACAACAGGTTTGTAATACCCCACATTTTCATGTATTTTAAGGAAGTATTTTTGTATTTTACTCGTATAATTTTAATATTTTTATTGAAAAATTATGTTCAACAGGAATATTAAATGAAAAGAAATTAATAATAATAAAATAAATAAAAATAAATAAATAGTAAATAAGTTTTAATTAAAAATAATTATTTGTGTTCATAAATAATATTTTATGTTTTTAAAATATTTTCAAAGGCTTATCAAAATAGAATTTTCAAGGGTTTCCTAATTTATTTTGATGCAAGGGCCTAAAGGTAATTTCCACTTGTTAGGATAAGTATGGGTGTTTCCAAATCCTACTTCGGGGCAAATAAATACCCTTTTAAACCCAAAATTTCAAGTTTTCATGCTCATAGAGAGAAAAAGAAAGAGAGAAGTGATTTTTCCGGAAAAAAAAAAAAAAACAGTAGTTTCATTTTTCGGAAAAAAATATATATACATATATGTATATAAATGTATTTCGCTCTTGGCACCTGCGCCCAGCCGGACCACCACGCACCACCAGCCGGACCACCGTCAGCCACTCTTCCTTCCCTTTTGGTATTTTCGGAACTTTTATAAAAAAAAAATCTGCTTCTTTCTTTTTAATTCAATCGTGCAAATTCATGTTCATATTTATGTTTAATCATGCTTTTATAAGTTTTAATCATGTTTTAATAAAGTTATGATTTGCTTTAAGTCATGAATTAATTTGTTGTTCATGAAATTTTAGATTTGGGTTTATAAAGTATGAAAGCTATGATTTTAATGAGTTTTATGACTTAAACTTCAATATTATGATCATGAATTATATATATGTGAATTTATGATGATTTTATGAAGTTTAGGTTAATTTTAAAGGCTTTGAAAATAAAATAAATTGCTGTCCAAAATTTATAATCATGAAATTCAATTGAATAAATATTATGAACATGTTTTGGCTTATGTAAACTTATTCTAAAGCATAGATTGGTTTCATAATTATGTTAGTTGATTGCAGAAGAGTTTTGCCATGAATTTATGATGCTTTTATAATTTTTTCATGACTTTGAAGTTAATACATAAATCTGAAATTTTTATAAAAACAAGTTAAAGTAAGTTTTAAGTGTTCATATTATGCTAGTATGATTACATATTAATTCTATGATGTTACATATAATATTTAGTATGCTTTGTGAAGTTTAAAAGTGCTCTTAAGCATGTTTAACATGCTGTCCATAATTTATAAAGTGAATAATTAGGCTTTTAAAAAGTAAGTAACTAGCATAAATTGATCATATGAATTAAGTAATACATTGTATGAATGATTTATGTTGTTTTTGAAGTTTTTGAAGGAGTTTTGGTAATTTTATAGTGCTGTCCACTTTTCTAAAGTGGCATAAAATTTATATTAAGGTTTTATGAAGCATAAATCAGTCTCGAAAACCAAGTAATCATACAATAGAAAAGTAAAGTATAGTATGGAATTGAATAGAGACCATATAAGGAATGTTTTGGACAAGTTTCCAATATAGAAGTTACTTTATAGTTGTTGTAGAACTTAGTCAACAAGGTTTTAATTTAGATTCAGTTTTTCCTCATATAGGAGACTTTAAACTAGTCCACTTCTAGAAGTTGTGGCGGAGCACCATTATTTACATGGTACGTAAGTACTAAAGACAAACACATGAACTAAAATTCATGCTTGGATGATCCTTGATTGTATGAAATATTGTTATGCTTGTTGAATCATGAATTTATGTGACGACAAGTTTATTAGAAGCATGATTTTTATAGTACGTTGACATTCCATGTTAAATAGTAATATGAATTTTTACAAGTTTGAATTGGAATGTTATGATCGATTTAATTTGTTCAATAGTTTATTAATAAAGGAAGGCAGTTATTTTAAGTTAGTTAGTTACTTAATCAACAGGAAAGGTAGTTGTGAATTTTATTCACATGATTAAAAGGAGATATGAGCAATTGTTTTATACATGTTGCCACTCACAGTTTAATTTGTGGTCAACGAGAAAGTAAGTAATTAGCCACTCACAGTTAATGTGTGGTAAAGGAAGTTCAATTTATTTAAAGGACACACATAAGATTAATTCTGAATCACCTTAAATTTGAAGATAATTAATATGGCATGCTTGATTTGATGCATGTCTTTATATGATGTTGTATGTGAGTCATAACATTGTTAACCCGGTTAATCACGTAAAGTGTAACAGGACTTGCATCAAAATTCTTGGAACGTATATACCTTGAGTATGAACAATGGGGGGAGTCGTATGGAATAGTGATCTATGACATCTAATCGGAGTACAAGATGTTGTACTCTTTTATATTTTTAATGCGTTGGATATCCGTCACTGTATGTGACATAGTAATACCTTCTTGGAGTTGCTCCCAAGTTGGTGCCCAATAGGGCGATGATTTTTAAGGAGGAAACCCGTTCGATGCAGGATCCATAAGTTTAAATATAATAATTAATTTAGTTGAGTCCATGTAAAGGTAAAAGGTTGTCAAAGGTAAGTTGAGTGCATGTTTTTATTTCTTATTGTTTGTTGTATATTCTTTAGTAGTTATGTACTCAGCTTTGCTAACTGTTTGTTTTGTGTGCATGGCTTTGTCTTGAACTTGTCCCTACAATGACCCACTTGTGGTGAGTAGTTTTCTAGTAAGAGAAAAGCTGCAGGTACAAGTGGGCATAAGTCATTTTATGATGGGCTGGAGTGAGAGCACTTGCTATGTTTTGTAGCTTTACTTTATTTTATTGCTTATGATCGACTAACATTTATTTTGGAAGTTGATTTATTTCTAAAGACTTTTTGTTTTGGTTTTTAAGGGCCATTAATATGGTTCTGAAGTGTAACAAAGTTTAAAGTTGATTTTTATTTTGAGATTGTTTTGAAGTTTAGTTTAAATTGGTTTTGATTTTAAGATTTCCGCTATAGTACTTTGTTAAATGCCTTATCCTTTATCATGGTGGCGGTAATACTTTGGTGTTTCCATATTTAGAAGTTTTAATAAATATAATCCTTAATAATTATAATATGTTTCTCGGAAAAATAAGAAGTAAGAAGTTAGGAAATTCCACGGTGTTACGATGTGGTTACCAAAGGTTAGATTTCGAAATAAAATAAATCTTGTTTTAGGGGTACCCTAAGTTTTATTTTCGAAAAGAGGAATTTCTTATTCTGGAAACTTTTTGAAATTGGAATTTTTCTAAAAATAGTAATTTCCAAAAATGGAAAGTTTTGGAAAATAAATTATGTGTGCAGGTATGCAAGGAATTCAGGTATGTATTACGTGTTATTGCTTTAATACCATGTGGTGAGCTTGGGTAGGAAGTTTGGGCATGTAGGATAGTCTTTGTTTCTGTTCTTTCATGCATTAAAGTTCATGTCTAAGGTGTTGCTTATGTGAATAGTTGGGTGTAAAGGAAATTGTATGTTAACCACAAGACCCTTTTGTAGAACTGCTAGTTTGTTTTGTTTTGTTATGGGAAGGATGGACTATTAGTCTTAAGTTTTGTTGCAGAGTATGCCTAGTAAAGATACTCAAATAGGAACTTTGGAGAAGAAAAACTACGAAAGTCAACCTCAATATGTCTGGAAAATATGGTTCTGCTGTTGGTATATGAGTACTGTGTTGAAGTTACCACAATGGGATCAGCCCGACCATGTATCAGCCCTGATTATTAGGTGCTTGCCCGACCGTTCACCCTATTTAGAAATTAAAGCAAATTTTATGATTTCCACTTTGTTGGAGGCCTTCCGAACTACTCTAAGTATAAGGATGCAGTTGGCCAGTGGGGTTGTGATTGGAGATTCTTGGAGGGGTACATTGCTAGGAAAGAGCAGGAGTATCAAGAAATGAATGCAAGTGAGGAGACCTCAACCACACCAAGCCCAGAAGGTAGCCAAGGAAGAGAAGACCTAATGGTGAAGGAGACTCCTACGGGTTTGAAGACTGATGAGTCAAGGGATAGTTCGTGTTATGAAATTGAGAACCCAGACCAAGTAATTCCAGTATATGTTGATTTGGTAACCGATTCAAAAGAACATGAAGAAGAATCAGATCCTGAGGAGGAAATGGAAGAAGAAGAAGAAGAAATGGAGGTTGACACTAAGTATGACCCGCAGTTCATACCAAAGAAATATGTGATGTCAAGTGACAAGAAAGATAATGATAATGTTTAGAGACTCTGTTTAGATCTAATCTAGCTACTTTAGTTTAATGTTTCTGATGTTTTGTTGAACAGTTTAAGTTATTGTGTACATTAGTTTGAATAAGTGGCAATGAGCCATAAGAAATGACAAGAAGAGTTAAGTATTAAATTTCTTTTATGAAATGAAGTCTTAAGTGGAATGGAACCAAGGGAATTATTTTTATTTCTTATGTACTTTATTCTTATTTTAATGGTTGTGTAAACAATCAAAACAAAGTGAATCATTCGCTCTAAAAGAATGGAACTTCTTTTATGAGACGAAATGAGAAAGTGTTTTATGATTTAAGTTCATGGTGTCCTAACTTACAGTTAGACATAAGTTAATATAAAGGTCTTTCCCTCTACAGGAGAAATAGAATGGCTGAACGTAACAACAATCAGCTGAATGAAGTAGTGAGGCAATTAGCTACTGTAGCTGAACAGTTAGCTACCAGAGGAAATGGAAATGGTAGTGACCCTGCTGGGGAACTTTTCAAGAAAATTTCTCAAAGTAAGCCACCTACTTACCAAGGAGAGCATAATCCAACTATTCTAGAGGGATGCGTGAGAGAGTTTAACAAGTTGTTTGGGGCAGTAGAGTGTCTAGAGTAGCTTAAATTGAACCATGTTGTGTACTATTTGAGAGGAGAAACTGATCTATGGTGGTCACAAAATGAGGTTGTGATTAAGGCCTTACCAGCATTTTGATTGGGATATGTTTCAGGAGCAAATTCGTAATAATATCTATCCTGTGTTTCTTCAGAAACAGAAGGCAGAGGAGTTTTTAGAGCTTAAGATGGGAAGTATGTCTATCACTCAGTACTACTCTAAGTTCATAGAATTGTCTATGTTTGCTCCTGAGGCTGTAGCAACAGAGAGGTTGAGGGCTAGTCGTTTTCAAATAGGGTTACCCTTAGACTTACAGTCACAATTAGCTGGACAGATCTTTGAATCCTTGGATGATTTTTATGGTAGAGCATGCACACCTGTATGCCATAGACCAAAAGAAGAAGGAGGTACAGAGGGAAGGTGAGACGAGGGAGAAAAGGAAGGATAGTGGAGGAAACTTCAACCAACAAGGAAATCATGGTGGACATAAGAGACCTCGTTTCAACAACAACTTCCAGGGCAATAGGGGAAACTTTGGGAAGCCTAATTCTGGAAATGGAGATATAACCTAGGTAGCTAGTCAAGGAGGGCGTGTGTACTATTGCAAGAAGTGTCCTAACAATCACACAGGAAAGGACTGTGTAGGGAACCCAGTGACTTGTCGGTTGTGTAACAAACTTGGACACCGTGAGTATGAGTGCTTCTCTAAGAAAAAAAGTAAAGGATAGACAAAATCCTCAATCTAGGGGGAATTCAGCTGGGGGATAACATAAAGGTTTCCAAGGAAATATGGGAGGGAAGGTGACACCTCAAGCCAGAAATAGGAATGGGAGTGGGAATGGAGGAGGACAGACTAAGACCTCGAACACTGGAAAGCAGAATGTGATGGCTCGAAGTGAAGCTGATGCTAATAAGGATGTGATTACTGGTACTTTTCCTATTCATTCTCTTCCTGTTAAAGTTTTGTTTGATTCTGGTGCAATGTACTCTCTTATTTCCACTAAACTTCTACAAAAGTTAAAGCATGTGTTGGGAAAAGTAGATGCAATAGATATGTCAATAGTGTTACCTTCAAGAAAAGAAGTACAATGTTCAAGGAGATTTCAGGATGTTCCTATTGAAGTTGAGGGAGTGAAGTTCAAAGCTAACCTAATCGAGTTTGATTTAGGTGACTTAGAAGTGATCCAAGGGATGGATTGGTTGAGTAAACATAAGGCTGAGATTCTTTGTGAACCACAAAAGATCTAGTTGATGAATAAGGGCAAGAAGGTGAGCTATTGGAGGGTAGGAAGACCAAAACACAACAAAATAGTGTTAGTAATGAGGTTTTCTAGGTTGGTGAAGAAGGTTTTCCAATTTACCTTTGTAGTGTGAGAGATGTGGATCATGTTGAGACTGCTAAGCCCGAGGATATTGGTAGTAAGGGACTTTCTTAATGTATTTCTGGAGGAGATCTCGGGGATGCCACCTAAACGAGAAATTGATTTTACCATAGTCTTAGTCCCATGAACAGTACCTATTTTCAAAGCACCCTATAGGATGGCGCCTGCTGAAATGAGTGAGTTGAAGGAGCTGTTGCAAGACTTGTTGGAAAAGGGTTAAATTAGGCCTAGTGCTTCACCTTAGGCAGCACCAGTACTATTTGTGAAGAAGAAAGATGGGAGGTTGAGGTTATGTATTGACTATAGAGAGCTAAATAAGGTGACAATAAAAAAAAATTACCCATTACTGAGGATTGATGACTTGTTTGACCAATTAAAAGGAGCTACTGTGTTTTCGAAGATTGATTTGAGGTCAGGAAACTATCAATTGAGGATTGCTAATAAGGACATACCGAAAACTACTTTTCGTACGAGATATGGACACTATGAGTTCAACGTTATGCCTTTTGGGTTAACCAAATCGCCAGCAATTTTCATGGATTTAATGAATAGAATTTTCCAACGATTTCTGGATAACTTTGTGGTCGTTTTCATTGATGATATTTTGGTGTACTCTAAGAGCAAGGAAGAACATGTGGAACATTTGAGGACAATCTTGATGACATTAAGGGAGAATGAGTTGTATGCTAAGTTCTCGAAATGTGAATTCTGGTCGGAGAAAGTAGCATTCTTGGGGCATATCGTGTCTAAAGAGGGAGTTCAAGTAGATCCAGCCAAAATCGAAGCAGTTAAGGAGTGGCCTACACCTAAGAATGTAATGGATGTACGAAGTTTCTTAGGGTTAGAAGGTTACTGCAGAAGGTTTGTAAAGGACTTTTCGAGGATTGCTAAACCCATGACAACATTAATGAAGAAAGACTGTAAATTTGAGTGGAATAATAAGTCTGAAGAGGCATTTCAGACTTTAAAAGAGCGTTTGACTACCGCTCCAGTGCTGACTTTGCCGATCAAAGTGACTCTTATGATGTGTATAGTGATGCTTCTAAAGATGGTTTGGGATGTGTGTTGATGCAAAAAAGAAAGCCGATAGCTTATGCTTCGAGGCAACTGAAACCATATGAGGTGAACTTCCCTACTCATGATATGGAGTTAGCAACAATAGTGTTTGCCTTAAAAAATGGAGGCATTACTTGTATGGGGTGAAATGTAGGATATACACGGACCATAAGATTTGAAAGTACTTTTTGACTCAAAAAGATTTAAATATGAGACAAAGGAGATGGCTTGATTTGATCAAGGATTATGACCTAGATATCCAATACCATGAAGGGAAAGCCAATGTGGTAGCAGATGCTTCAAGTCGTAAAACGAAGCATGGAGTGAATACCTTGTCGGTTGCTAATGAACTATGTAAGGATATAGAAAGATTGAGCTTGGAAATAGTGAAGGAGGGAGATACGGAATGAATTCTTTGTAATCTTAGTATCCAACCAACAATATTTGAGGAAATTAAGAAGAACCAGGAGGGGGATGTGAAATTGGACAAAATTAAGGAAAAGTTGAAAGCAGGAAAGCCCTATGGATTTAAAGATTCATGAGGATGAAGGTTTAAGGTATAAAGGAAGGTGGTATGTACCACAGAAATGTGAGGATTTGAAATAAAGAATCATGGAGGAGGGTCATAATACACTGTATGAGGCGATAAGCTGTATAAGGATTTAAAGAAGATGCATTGGTGGCCTAGGTTGAAGAGAGAAGTGGCTAAATTTGTGAGTAAATGTCTTAATTGCCAAAAGGTCAAATTTGAGCATAAGAGACCACAAGGAGAAGTCCAACCACTGGAAATATCATGATGGAAATGGGATTGCATATCAATGGACTTTGTGACTTGCTTGCCCAAGTCGAAGAATCAGAATGATACCATATGGGTAGTGGTGGATAGACTTACTAAGTCAGCAGTGTTTATACCTATGAAAGAGACTTGGAAAATGGAACAACTTGTAAAGGCTTACATAAAATATGTTGTGGGGCTACATGGAGTTCCAAAGGATATCGTGTCAGGTAGGGATTCTAGGTTTCTTTCGAAATTCTGGAAAAGTGCCCAGGAGAACTTTGGTACAACGTTGAAGATGATTACATCTTTCCATCCAGCAACTGATGGACAAACAAAGAGAACCATACAAACCTTAGAGACATGCGAAGGGCTTGTGTAATGGATTTTCAAGGGAATTGGGAGGATCACTTGGATCTCATTGAGTTTTCATACAACAATAGTTACCATGCAAGTATTGGTATGGCACCTTTTGAGGCTTTGTATGGAAGGAAGTGCAGGAGCCCCTTGTGTTGGAATGACATAAGTGAGACAATGATTCTAGGACCTCAATCGATAGAAGAAACCATAGAGAAAATTAGAGTAATACAAGCAAAGATTCAGGCAGCACAAGATAGACAAAAGTCCTATGAAGACCAAAAACGCCAAGAAGTTGTGTTTGAAGTTGGCAATAAGGTGTTACTTAAGGTATCACCAATGAAAGGATTAATGAGGTTCGGAAAGAAAGGAAAATTGAGCCCAAAATACATAAGACCCTATGAAATCTTACAAAGGGTTGGAAAAGTAGCCTATAAATTAGCATTACCAATGGAGTTGAGCAAAGTTCACAATGTCTTTCATGTGTCTAAACTAAGGAAGCATGTGCCAGACGAGTCACATGTGTTACAACTCGAAACAATAGAGTTAGAACAAAGTTTGACCTATGAAGAGAGTCCAATTAAGATCCTAGACAGTAAAGTCAGGGATACTCCTAGGAAGAGTGTCAAAGTAGTAAAGGTGTTGTGGTCTAACCAAGAAACCGAAGAAGCTACTTGGGAAGCTGAAGATATGATGAGAGAAAAGTACCCAGAGTTTTTTCAGGTTAGTAAGTAGAATTACGGGGACGTAACTCGATTCTTAAGGGGGGTAGAAAGCGACCTGTTTTTCGCGCGTTTTTACCCTTAATTTTGCAAGTTTTTATGAGTTTCTACGACTTTTAAGTAAGAAGTTTTATGTTTGTCTACTAAAAAGTTGTCAAGTGCCTAAGGTCTACAACAACATAGTATTGCAATAAGAAAGTTTCAAGATAATGTAGCTTCTATTCAAATTCCATACACTAATCTACAAAAAGTTTCGGGACGAAACTTCTTTTAACGAGGGTAGACAGTAACACCCCACATTTTCACGTATTTTAAGGAAGTATTTTTGTATTTTACTCGTATAATTTTATTATTTTTATTGAAAAATTATGTTCCATAGGAATATTAAATGAAAAGAAATTAATTATAATAAAATAAATATAAATAATTAGTAAATAAGTTTTATTAAAAAATAATTATTTATGTTCATAAATAATATTTTATGTTTTTTAAAATATTTTAAAAGGCTTCTAAAAATAGAATTTTCAAGGGTTTTCTATTTTATTTTGAGGCAAGGGCCTAAAGGTAATTTCCACTTGTAAGATAAGTATGGGTTTTTCCAAATCCTACTTTGGGGCCTATAAATACCCTTTAAAACCCAAATTTTTAGATTTTCATGCTCATAAGTTGTCATTAGGATTCCAAAAATTTAGAAAGAGAAAAAAAAAGAGAAGTGATTTTTCCGAAAAAAAAAACTGCAATTTCAATTTTCGGAAAAGAAAAAACAAAAAAAAAAATATATATATATATATATATATATATATATATA
>PYUH01000181.1:495765-519365 GCA_016808085.1 Suaeda aralocaspica
ATATATATATATATATATATATATATATAAATATATTGTTCTTGGCACCCGCGCCCAGCCGGACCACCGAGCACCACCAGCCGGACCGCCGGCAACCACTCCTCCTCCCCTTTTGGTATTTTCGGAACTTTTATTAAAAGTAAATTCTCCTTCTTTCTTTTAATTAAATTGAACAAAGCTATCGCGCACCTCCCAAAAATAATCAAACGACTCTAACTAATATAGCTACGGAAGCAGGGATCGAATCCTCAGGGAAGCTATTAAATCCTGTCAGTTCTCAAAAGTCTAAAGTGCGTAAGGGGCCTTTGTGGAAAGTTCGGTAAAAGACTACTAAAACTAAGAAGACTAAAACTAAAACTAAGGAAAATGATGGAAAATTATGAATTAAACTCTTATAATGAAAACATAGAGCAATCGGTTCACTATGATCAATCAACAAACTCATTAAACACTCACTAATCAATTCATTGGCATTCATTTGAACTACGGCTCACTAATTCTCTCGAACTTAGACTCCCTCAAAACTCCTTTACCAGCTCTCGCTCGCATAAATTCGTTTTTGCCTATTATTCAGTGGTCTGGTTATGGTAATCTTACCTCTCGACCTCGATTTCAGCAATAACCTAACTTACAACTAAATCGGCCACAATTTAATTGCAATCAACAGAAATCAATAGTAGGAATTCAATTAAAAGCCAAGAATTAATTAATGAACATAAAATAAATTCACAACATGATCATAGATCCCCTAACCCTAGAGAAAAAGACTACTCACGCATGGCTAAAGGAACTAAAACAAGAACAAATTCAAATAATAAATTCATAATCATAAACTAATTAAAACTAGAATTAAAACGAAACTAATTACTAGAAATTAAACAAAGCAACTAAATAACAAAATAAATAAACTAAATTAAAGGTTAACCTACTAAGAAGAATCATAAACTAAAAAGAATTGAAAAACAAAAGGAAAGAAATTACCAAAAGGAAGATTGAATTGCATTAATTGAAATCTTGAATTGTTGAGAACAAAGTAATCAATGCTAAAATTCTAGAGGGAAAAGAATTTAGGATTCCTAAGTCTAAAATTTTCCAAAAACTAGTTAGGGTCGTGCCCTCAATACATAGGGTATTTATAGGGATTGGGCTTCAATTAAAATAAACCCACGAGCAAAAACAGCGAAGAAAAGCTGATCGGAGTGTCATAGGTGCTAGCTGCGCCCTCAGGGAACAAAACGGACTTCTTCACTGCACCCGCAGGTCGCGTGGTTTGCGATCTGTGAAAAGCCTGATCTATGTTGCGGGCGCATAGATCAAAAGGGAACTAAAGGTTGCGCCCGCATCTAGCTTGCATGACCATATTTTGACGATCTTTCTTGTTTCTTCGCTCGATTCTTCGAATCTCGTTCATGGCTTCTCATGACTTGGCACGCATCTCGAGGCAAAGTGCATTTTGAATCGTTTTAGCTTCTAATGACTTCAAAAATCCCTATTACGCTCCTGTAACATATAAAACAAAACCGAAAATCGTGCGTAATAACCGAAAAAGTATAAAATAACTGTAAATAGCTCTAAAAGTCAACTAAAGATGCTAAAACCGTTCCAAAACACAACTTAACATTGATAGACGATATTTAATCAAAACAAAGCCACAAACTAAACTATTTAGCACAAGAATCAACCGAAAATGAGGGGAAAACACAACATAAAACACATATATCATTAACCTTGCAAATTCATGGTCATAGTTATGTTTAATCATGCTTTTATAAGTTTGAATCATGTTTTAATAAAGTTATGATTTGTTTTAAGGCATGAATTAATTTGTTGTTCATGAATTTTAGTTCAGGGTTTATAAAGTATGAAAGTTATGATTTTTATGAGTTTTTATGACTTAAACTTCAATATTATGATCATGAATTCTTGTTGTGTCAATTTATGATGATTTTATGAAGTTTAGATTGATTTTAAAGGCTTTGAAAATAAAATAAATTGCTGTCCAAAATTTATAATCATGAAATTCAATTGAATAAATATTATGAACATGTTTTGGGTTATGAAAATTTTTCTAAAGCATAGATTGGTTTCATCATTATGTTAGTTGATTGGAGAAGAGTTTTGCCATGAATTTATGATGTTTTTATAAGTTTTTCATGACTTTAAAGTTAATAAATAAATCTGAAATTTTTATAAAAACAAGTTAAAGTAATTTTTAAGTGTTCATATTATGCTAGTATGATCACATATTAATTCTATGATGTTACATATAATATTTAGTATGTTTTGTGAAGTTTAAAGTGATATTAAGCATGTTTAACATGCTGTCCAGAATTTATAAAGTGAATAATTAGGCTTTTAAAAAGTATGTAACTAGCATAAATTGATCATATGAATTAAGTTATACATTGTATGAATGATTTATGTTGTTTTTGAAGTTTTTGAAGGAGTTTTGGTAATTTTATAGTGCTGTCCACTTTTCTAAAGTGGCATAAAATTTATATTAAGGTTTTATGAAGCATAAATCAGTCTCGAAAACCAAGTAATCATACAATAGAAAAGTAAAGTATAGTATGGAATTGAATAGAGACCATATAAGGAATGTTTTGGACAAGTTTCCAATATAGAAGTTACTTTATAGTTGTTGTAGAACTTAGTCAACAAGGTTTTAATTTAAATTCAGTTTTTCCTCATATAAGAGACTTTAAACTAGTCCACTTCTAGAAGTTGTGGCGGAGCACCATTATTTTACAAGGTACGTAAGTACTAAAGACAAACACATGAACTAGAATCCATGCTTGGATGATACTTAATTGTATGAAATATTGTTATGCTTATTGAATCATGAATTTATGTGCATGACATTCCATGTTAAATAGTAATATAAATTTTTACAAGATTGAATTGGAATGTTATGATCAGTTTAATTTGGCCAATAGTTTATTAATAAAGGAAGGAAGTTATTTTACGTTGCTTAGTTACTTAATCAATAAGAAAGGTAGTTGTGAAATTTATTCACATGATTAAAAGGAGTTATGAGAAACTATTTTATACATGTTGCCACTCACAATTTAATGTGTGGTCAAGGAGAAAGTAAGTAATTAGCCACTCACAGTTAATGTGTGGTAAAGGAAGTTTAGTTTAATTAAAGGACACACATAAGATTAATTCTGAATCTCCTTAAATTTGAAGATAATTAATATGGCTTGCTTGATTTGATACATGTCTTTGTATGATGTTGTATGCGAGTCATAACATTGTTAACCCGGTTAATCACGTAAAGTGTAAGAGGACTTGCATCAAAACCCTTGGATCGTATATACCTTGAGCATGAACAATGGGTGGAGTCGTATGGAACAGTGATCTATGACTTCTAATTGGAGTACAAGACGTTGTACTCTTTTATATTATTAATGCGCTGGATGTCCGTCACTTTATGTGACATAGTAATATCTTCTTGGAGTTGCTCCCAAGTTGGTGCCCAATAGGGCGATGATTTTTAAGGAGGAAACCCGTCCAATGCAGGATCCGTAAGTTTAAATATAATAATTAATTTAGTTGAGTCCATGTACAGGTAAAAGGTTGACAAAGGTAAGTTGAGTAGAATTATTTCTTATTGTTTGTTGCATAGTCTTTAGTAGTTATGTACTCAGCTTTGCTCACTTTTGTTTTGTGTGCATGGCTTTGTCCTGGACTTGGCCCTACAATGCCCCACTTGTGGTGAGTAGTTGTCTAGTAAAAGAAAAGCTGCAGGTACAAGTGGGCATAACTCATTTCATGATGGGCTGGAGTGAGAGTGCTTGATGTGTTTTGTAGTTTTACTTTATTTTATTGCTTATGATTGACTAACATTTACTTTGGAAGTTTATTTATTTCTAAACCCTTTTAGTTTTGGTTTTTAAGGGCCATTAATATGATTCCAAAGTGTAACAAAGTTTAAAGTTGATTTTTATTTTGAGATTGTTTTGAAGTTTAGTTTAAATTGGTTTTGATTTTAAGACTTCGACTGTAGTACTTTGATAAAATGCCATAGCCGTTATCACGATGGCGGTAATACTTTAGTTTTTCCGTATTTAGACGTTTTAATAAATATAATCCTTAATAATTATACTATGTTTTCCGAAAAAATAAAAATAAGAAGTTAGGAAATTCCAAGGTGATACAAGGTTGATGACAAGCCTCTGTGAAAAGTTTAAATTCACCCAACACAAGTCGTCAATGTACAACGCCCCTGCCAATGGGCTAGCTGAAGCCTTTAACAAAACGCTTTATAACTTTTTGAGTAAAGTTGTAACACCTTGGAATTTCCTAACTTCCTACTTTATATTCTTCCGGAAAACATATTGTAAATACTAAAGAATTATAAATGTTAAAACTCCTAATAATGGGAAAAACAAAGTATTACCGCCACTGTGATAACGGCTAAGTCATTTATCAAAGCACTACAGCGGAAGTCTTGAAAACAAAACCAATTTAAAACTAAACTTGAAAACAAGTCTCAAAACCAAATTCAAATCAACATCCAAAATAAAAATCAACTTAAAACTTCATTACACTTCCGAACCATTTTAATGACCCATCAAAACCAAAACTAGAATCTTTAAAAATTAAGCAACATCCAAATAAAGGTTAGCACTTCATAAGCAATAAAATTCAAAACAACAAAGCAAGCGCTCTCACTCCAGCCCAGCATGAAATGACGTATGCACACTTGTACCTTTAGCTTTTCTTATTCTAGACAATTACTCGCCAACAAGTGGGTCATTGTAGGGCCAAGTCCAAGACAAAGCCATGCACACAAAACAAACAGTCAGCAAAGCTGAGTACATAACTACTAAAGACTATGCAACAAAACAACATAAACTAAAACATACACACAACTTACCTTTGACAACCTTTTACCTGTGCATCGACTCAACAAATTAACTACTATATTTAAACTTTCGGGTTCTGCATCGAACGGGTTTCCTTTCCTTTAAAATCGCTCTATTGGGCACAAACTTGGGAGCAACTCGAAGAAGGTATTACCTATGTCACATAAAGTGACGGAATTCTAGCGCATCATAAATAGAAAAGAGTACAACGTCTTGTACTCCAATTAGAAGTCATAGATCATTGTTCCTTACGACTCCCCCCATTGTTCATACTCAAGGTATATACGTTCCAAGAGTTTTGATGCAAATCCTCTTACGCCTTACGTGATTATCCAGTTTAACAATGTTATGACTCATATATAACATCACATAAAAGTATGCATCAAATCAAGCAAGCCATGTTAATTATCTTTAATTTAAAGTGTTCAAAAAAATTAATCTCATGTGTGTCCTTTAATTAAACTAAACTTCCTTTACCAGACATTAACTATGAGTGGCTAAATGTTTACTTTCTCCTTGACCACACATTAAACTATGAGTGGCAACATGTATAAAATATTTGCTCATATCACCTTTTGATCATGTGAATAAAAATTCACAACAACCTTTCTTGTTGATTAAGTAACTAACCAATTTTAAAATAACTCCCTTCCTTTAACAATAAACTATTAGCCAAATTAAACTGATCATAACATTCAAATTCAATCTTATAAAATTTATATTGCTAATCAATCATGGAATGTCAACATAATATGAAATCATACTTCTAATAAATTTTGTCATGCACATAAATTCATAATTCAAACAAGCATAACAATATCTCATAACATAAAGGATCATCAAAGCATGAACTCTAATTCTTATGTTTGCCTTTAGTACTTACGTACCTTGTGAAATAGTGGTGCTCTGCCACTACTTCTAAAAGTTGACTAATTCAAAGTCTCCTACATAAAGATAACCGAAACCAAATTAAAACCTTGTTGACTAAGTTCTACAATAACTCTAAACTAAATTCTATATTAGAAACTTGTCCAAAACATTCCTTATATGGTCTCTATTCAATTCCATATTTCACTTTAATTTTACTATTGCAAGATTACTTGGTTTTCGGGACTTATTTATGCTTTATAAAACCTCAACATAAATTTTATGTCACTTTAGGAAAGTACACAGCAACTTAAAATCACCAAACTCCTTGAAAAACTTCAAAAACAATATAAATCAATCATACAATGTATTACTTAATTTATATGATCAATTCATGCTAATTACATACTTTAAAAGCCTAATTATTCACTTTATGAAATCTGGACAGCATGATAAACATGCTTAAAATCAATTTTAAACTTCAGGAAACATACTAAAAATCATATATAACATTATAGAATTAATATGTGATCGTACTAACATAATATGAACACTTAAAACTTATTTTAACTTGTTTTTATAAAATTTTCACATTTATTAATTAACTTTAAAGTCATGAAAAACTCATAAAAATATCATAAAATCATGGCAAAACTCTTTTACAATCAACTAACATCATTCTGAAATCAAATCTATGGTTTAGAATAATTATTCATAAGCCAAAACATGTTCATAATATTTACTCTATTGAATTTCATGATTACAAAATTTGGACAGCAATTTATTTTATGTTTAAGGCCTTTAAAAATCTATCTAAACTTCATAAAATCATCATAAATCCACATAACAACAATTCATGATTATAATATTGAAGTTTAAATCATAAAAACTCATAAAAATCAAAACATTCTTAACTTTATAAACCCTAATCTAAAATTTCACAAATTAATTCATGCTTTAAAACAACTCATAACTTCATAACACATGATTGAAACTTATAAAATCATGATTAAACATAAATATGAACATGAATTTGCAAGATTGAATAAAAAAAAGAGAAGAATTTTTTTTTTTTAAAGTTCGAAAAATATACCTAAAACGGGGAAGGATTTAGCCGGCGTGTGGTGGCCGGCGGTGGTGAGGTCGGCGGTCCGGCGGTGGCTTCGGCTCAAGCACTCCAAGAAAAAAACGAACTCTCTTTTTTTTCGTAAAACCAACTGCAGTTTTTTTTTCTTTTTTTTCGGAAATCTTTCTCCTCTTTTTTTTCTCTCTTTCTCTCTCTAAATTTTGGAATCCTAATGACAATTATGAGGGATGAAATCTGAAAATTAGGGTTTTAAAGGGTATTTATAGGCCCCAAAGTAGGATTTGGTAAAGCCCATACTTATCCTAATATTGGAAATTACCTTTAGGCCCTTGCCTTAAAACAAATTAGGAAATTCTTAAAAATTCTATTTTTAGAAGCCTTTCAAAATATTTTATAAAACATAAAATATTATTTAATTTATAAACACAAATAATTATTTTTAATTAAAGCTTATTTTGTATTATTATTACTTTTTTTCCATTTAATATTCTTATCGAACATATTTTTTCAATAAAAATATTAAAATTACACGTATAAAATACAAAAATACTTCCTTAAAATACGTGAAAATATGGGGTATTACAGTCTACCCCTCTTAAAAGAAGTTTCGTCCCGAAAATTTGTGTAGATTAGTGTATGGAATTTGAATAGAGACTACATTTACTTCAAATCATTATAATACTATGTTGTTGTAGACCTTAAACACTTACTTGACAACTTTTTAGTAGACAAACATAAAACTCTTACTGAAAAGTTGTAGAAACTCATAAAAACTTGCAAAATTGAGGGTAAAAATGCGCAAAAATTAGGTCGCTTTCTACCCCCCTTAAGAATCGAGTTACGTCCCCGTAACTCTACTCACTAACCTGAAATAACTCTAGATACTTTTCTCTCATCATATCTTCAGCTTTCCAAGTAGCTTCTTCGGTTTCTTGGTTAGATCAGAATACCTTTACTATTTTGACACTTTTTCTACGAGTATCCCTGACTTTACTATCTAGGATCTTAATTAGCTTCTCTTCATAGGTCAAACTTTGGTCTAACTCTATTGTTTCAGGCTGTAACACATGTGACTCGTCTGGAACATACTTCCTTAGTTGAGACACATGAAAGACATTGTGAACTTTACTCAACTCCATAGGTAATTCTAACTTATAGGCTAATTTTCCAACCCTTTGCATGATCTCATAGGGTCCTATGTATTTTGGGCTCAATTTTCCTTTCTTTTCGAACCTCATTACCCTTTTCATTGGCGATACCTTAAGTAACACCTTATCGCCAACTTTAAACACAACTTCTTGGCATTTTTGGTCCGCATAGGATTTTTATCTATCTTGTGCTGCCTGAATCTTTGCTTGTACTACCCTTATTTTATCCGTGGTTTCTTCAATCAATTGAGGACCTAGAATCACTGTCTCGCTTATGTCATACCAACACAAGGGGCTTCTACACTTCCTCCCATACAAAGCCTCAAAAGGTGCCATGCCAATACTTACATGGTAGCTATGGTTATATGAGAACTCAATGAGATCTAAGTGATTCTCCCAATTCCCTTGAAAATCCATTACACAAGCCCTTCGCATGTCTCTAAGGTTTGTATGGTTCTCTTTGTTTGTCCATCAGTTGCTGGATGGAAAGATGTAATCATCTTCAACGTTATATCAAAGTTCTCTTGGACACTTTTCCAAAATTTCGAAACCTAGAATCCCTATCTAACACGATATCTTTTGGAACTTCATGTAGCCTCACAACATGTTTTATGTAAGCCTTTGCAAGTTGTTCCATTCTCCAAGTCTCTTTCATGGGCATAAACACCACTGACTTAGTAAGCCTATCCACCACAACCCATATGCTATCATTTTGATTTCTCGACTTTGGCAAGTAAGTCACAAAGTCCATTGATATGCAATCCCATTTCCATCCCGGTATTTCAAGTGGTTGAACCTCTCCTTGTGGTCTCTTATGCTCAAATTTCACCTTTTGTCAAGTAAGACACTTGCTCAAAAATTCAGCCACTTCACTTTTCATCCTAGGTCACTAATACATCTTCTTTAAATCCTTATATAGCTTATCACCTCCAGGATGCACTGAATACGGGGTATTATAACCCTCCTCCATGATTCTTTGTTTCAAATCCTCACATTTCTATGGTACACACAACCTTCCTTTATAACTTAAACTTCCATTGTCATGGATCTTAAAGTCCACAACTTTTCCTACTTTCAACTTTTCCTTAATTATGTCCGATTTCACATCTCCCTCCTGGTTCTTCTTAATTTCCTCAAATGTTGTTGGTTGGATGCTAAGATTACAAAGAATTCCATCCAAATCTCCCTCCTTTACAATCTCTAAGCTCAATCTCTCCATATCCTTACATGATTCATTAGCAACCACCAAAGTATTCACTCCATGCTTCGTTTTACGGCTTAAAGCATCTGCCACCACATTGGCCTTCCCTTCATGGTATTGGATATCTAGGTCATAATCCTTGATCAACTCAAGCCATCTCCTCTTTCTCATGTTTAAATCCCTTTGAGTGAAACTCTTGTGGTCCGTGTATATATTACACTTTACCCCATACAAGTAATGTCTCCATTTATTTAAAGCAAACACGATCGCTGCTAGCTCAGAGTAGGGTAGTTTGCCTCGTATGGTTTCAATTGCCTTGAAGCATATGCAATCACTTGTCTATTTTGCATTAACACACATCCCAAACCATTCTTAGAAGCATCACTATACATATCATAAGAGTCACTTCCATCTGGTAAAGTCAGCACTGGAGCTGTAGTCAAATGCTCCTTTAAGGTCTGAAATGCCTCCTCACACTTATCACTCCACTCAAACTTACAGTCTTTCTTCATTAAGGACGTCATGGGTTTAGCAATCCTCGAAAATTCCTTCACAAACCTCCTATAATATGCTGCTAACCTTAAGAAACTTTGTAGATACATTACATTCTTAGGTGTAGGCCACTCCTTTACTGCTTCAATCTTGGCTGGATCTACTTCAACTCCATCTTTTGACACAATATGTCTCAAGAATGCTACTTTCTCCAACTAGAACTCACATTTTGAGAACTTAGCATACAATTCATTCTCCCTTAATGTCATCAATATTGTCCTCAAATGTTCAACATGTTCTTCTTTACTCTTAGAGTACACCAAGACGTCATCAATGAAAACAACCACAAAGTTATCCAAAAATCGTTGGAAAATCCTATTCATTAGATCCATGAAAATTGTTGGTGCATTGGTTAACCCAAAAGGCATAACAGTGAACTCATAGTGCCCATATCTCGTACGAAAAGCCGTTTTCGGTATGTCCTCATTAGCAATTCTCAATTGATGGTATCCTGACCTCAAATCAATATTTGAAAACACAGTAGCTCCTTTTAATTGATCAAACAAGTAGTCAATCATCGGTAAAGGAAACTTATTTGTGATCGTCACCTTATTCAGCTCCCTATAGTCCATACATAACCTCAAACTCCCATCTTTCTTCTTTAAAAACAGTACTGGTGCTCCCCAAGGTGAAGCACTAGGCCTAAAGTAACCTTTTTCCAACAACACTTGTAACTACTCTTTCAACTCACTCATTTTTGCAGGTGCCATCCTATAGGGTGCTTTGGAAATAGGTGTTGTTCCTGCGACTAAGTCTATAATAAAGTCAATCTCTCATTTAGGAGGCATCCCCGTAGTCTCTTCCGGAAACACATCCAGAAAGTCCCTTACTACATTAATGTCCTCGAGCTTCGCAGTCTTAACATGCTCCACACCCCTCACACTACAAAGGTAAATGGGAAAACCTCTCCTCACAAACCTAGCAAACCTCATTACTGACACTATTTTGTTATGTTTTGGTCTTCCTGCCCTCCAATAGCTCACCTTTTTACTATTCATTAACGATATCTTATGTGGTTCACATAAAATCTCAGCCTTATGCTTACTCAGCCAATCCATCCCTAGGATCACTTCTAAGTCACATAAATCAAACTCGATTAGGTTAGCTTTAAACTCCACTCCCTCAATTTCAATAGGAACATCCTGAAATCTCTTTGAACACTGTACCTCATGTCCTGAGGGTAGCACTATTGACAAATCTATTGTATCTACCTTTCCCAACACTGGTTTTATCTTTTCTAGAATCTTAGTGGATACAAAAGAATACATTGCACCAGAATCAAACAAAACTTTAACAAGAAGAGAGTGAATAGAAAAAGTACCAGTAATCACATCCTTATTAGCATCAGCTTCACTTCGAGCCATCACATTCAGCTTTCCAGTATTTGAGGTCTTAGCCAGTCCTCAACCATTCCCACTCCCATTCCCATATTTCCTTGGAAACCCTTTTGTTGTTCCCTAGATAAATTTCCCCTAGATTGAGAGTTTGTCCCTCCTTTCCTTTGTTCTTAGAGAAGCACTCATACTCACGGTGTCCAAGCTTGTTACACAACCGACAAGTCACTGGGTTCCCTGCACAGTCCTTTCCTAGGTGATTGTTTGGACACTTCTTGCAAAAGTACACACGTCCTCCTTGACTAGCCATCTAAGCTCTATTCCCATTTCCAGAAGTAAGCTCCCAAAGTTTCCCCTATTACCCTGGATGTTGTTGTTGAAACGAGGTTTCTTCAATCCACTATGATTTCCTTGTTGGTTGAAGTTTCCTCCACCATCTTTCCTTTTCTCCCTCGTCTCACTTTCCTTCTATACCTTCTTCTTCTTTTGGTCTATGGAATACAGGTGTGCATCTCTACCATATAACTCATCCAAAGATTCAAAGATTTGTCCAGCTAATTGTGACTGAAGGTCTAAGGGTAACCCTCTTTCAAAACGACTAGCCTTCAACCTCTTAGTTGCCACAGCCTCGGGGGAAAACCTAGACAATTCTATGAACTTAGAGTAGTACGTACTCAGTGACAGACATACTTCCCATCTTAAGCTCTAGAAACTCAGCTTTCTGTTTCTGAAGGAACACAAGATGGAAGTTATTATGAATTTGCTCCTGAAACATATCCCAATTAAACCCTGGTAAAGCCCTAATTACAACCTCATTTTGTGACCACCATAGAACAACTTCTCCTCTCAGATAGTAAACAGCATGGTTCACCTTAAGCTCTTCTGGACACTCAACTGCCCCAAACAACTTATCAACTCTCTCAACCATCCCTCTAGAATAGTTGGATTGTGGTCTCCTTGTTATGTGGGTGGCTTGCTTTGAGAAATCTTCTTCAAAAGTTCCCCAACAGGGTCACTACCATTTCCATTTCCTCTAGCAGCTAACTGTTCAGCTACAGTAGCTAATTGCCTCACTACTTCATTCAGCTGATTGTTGTTACATTTAGCCATTCTATTTCTCCTGTAGAGGAAAAGACTTTTATATTATTAAATTATGTCTAACTGTAAGATAGAACAACATAAACTCATAACATAAAACACTTTTTCATTTTCATCTTACAAAGAAGTTTCATTCTTTTCGAGCGAATGATTGACTTTGTTTTGATTGTTTACACAACCATTATAATAAGAATAAAGCACATAAGAAATAAAAATAATTCCCGTGGTTTTGGTCTACTTGAGGCTTTATTTCATAACAGACATTTGTTGTTTAACTCCTCTTATCATTTCTTATGGCTCACTGCCACTTATTCAAACTAATGTAAACAATAATCTAGAGTGTTCAACATTCTAAACATCAGAAATACTAAACAATATTAACTAAATTATATCTAAACAAAATCTCTAAACATTAACATTGTCTTTCTTGTCCCATGACATCACATATTTCTTCGGTATGAATTTAGGATCATCTTTTGTATCAACTTCCATTTCTTCTTCTTCCATTTCTTCCTCAGGATCTAACTCTTCTTCATCCTCTTCAGAATCGGTTACCAAGTCTGCATACACTGGAATTACTGGATCCAGGTTCTCGATTTCATAACATAAATTGTCCCTTGACTTATCAGTCCTTGAACCAGTAGTAGTCTCCTTCACCATCATGTCTTCACTTCCTTGACTATCTGGGCTTGGTGTGGGCGGGGTCTTATCACTTGCATTCATCTTCTGACACTCCTTCTCTTTCCTAGCAATGTACCCTTCCAAGAATCTCCAATCACAACCCAATTGGCCAATTGCATCCTTATATTTAGAGAAGTTCAGAAGTCCTCCAACAAAGTGGAAATCGCTAAACTTTGCCTTAATTTCTAGGTAGGGCGAAGGGTCGGGCAAGCACTTAACAATTACGGCTGATACATGGTCGGGCTGGTCCCATTGTGGCAGCTTCAATACAGTACTCATATACCAACAGTAAAACCGTATTTTCCACACATACTAGGGTGGACTCTCATAGTCTTTCTTCTCCAAGGTTCCTATCTATGTGTCTTTGCAAGACATACTATACGACATCCTGCACAACACTTAAGACTAATGGACCATCCTTCCCAAAACAAAACAAACTAACAGTTCTACAAAAGGGGTCTTGTGGCTAACATACAATTTTCTTTACACATAACTATCCACATAAGCAACACCTTAAAACATGAACTTTAATGCATGAAAGAACAGAAATAAAGTCTATCCTACATGCCCAAACTTCCTACCCAAGCTCACCACATGATATTAAAGCAATAACACATAATACATACCTGAATTCCTTGCATCCCTGCACACATAATTTATTTTTCAAAACATTACATTTTCGGAAAATACTATTTTAGAAAAATTTCATTTTCAAAAACTTTCTAAAATAAGAAATTCATCTTTCGCAAAATAAAACTTAGGTTACCCCCAAAAATAAAATTTATTTTATTTCAAAAACTAAGCTCTGGTAACCACTTTCTAACACCCTGGAATTTTCTAACTTCTTACTTTATATTTTTCCGAAAAACATATTATAAATACTACAGAATTATAATAGTTAAAACTCCTAATAACGGAAAAACCAAAGTATTATCGTCACCGTTATAACGGCTAAGGCATTTATCAAAGTACTACAACAGAAGTCTTAAAATCAAAACCAATTTAAAACTAAACTTGACAACAAGTCACAAAACCAAATTCAAATCAACATCCAAAATAAAAATCAAGTTAAAACTTCATTACACTTCCGAACCATTTTAATGGTCCTTCAAAACCAAAACTAGAATCTTTAAATATTAAGCAACATCCAAATAAAGGTTAGTACTTCATAAGCAATAAAATTCAAAACTACAAAACTACAAAGCAAGCGCTCTCACTCCAGCCCAGCATGAAATGACGTATGCACACTTGTACCTTTAGCTTTTCTTATTCTAGACAATTACTCGCCAACAAGTGGGTCATTGTAGGGCCAAGTCCAAGACAAAGCCATGCACACAAAACAAACAATCAGCAAAGCTGAGTACATAACTACTAAAGACTATGCAACAAAACAACATAAACTAAAACATACACACAACTTACCTTTGACAACCTTTCACCTGTGCATCGACTCAACAAATTAACTACTATATTTAAACTTTTGGGTTCTGCATCGAATGGGTTTCCTTTCCTTTAAAATCGCCCTATTGGGCACCAACTTGGAAGCAACTCGAAGAAGGTATTACCTATGTCACATAAAGTGACGGAATTCCAGCGCATTATAAATAGAAAAGAGTACAACGTCTTGTACTCCAATTAAAAGTCATAGATCACTGTTCCTTACGACTCCCCCCATTGTTCATACTCAAGGTATATACGTTCCAAGAGTTTTGATGCAAATCCTCTTACGCCTTACGTGATTATCCAGTTTAACAATGTTATGACTCATATATAACATCACATAAAAGTATGCATCAAATCAAGCAAGCCATGTTAATTATCTTTAATTTAAAGTGTTCAAAAAAATTAATCTCATGTGTGTCCTTTAATTAAACTAAACTTCCTTTACCAGACATTAACTATGAGTGGCTAAATGTTTACTTTCTCCTTGACCACACATTAAACTATGAGTGGCAACATGTATAAAATATTTGCACATATCACCTTTTGATCATGTGAATAAAAATTCACAACAACATTTCTTGTTGATTAAGTAACTAACCAATTTTAAAATAACTCCCTTCCTTTAACAATAAACTATTAGCCAAATTAAACTGTTCATAACATTCAAATTCAATCTTATAAAATTTATATTGCTAATCAATCATGGAATGTCAACATAATATGAAATCATACTTCTAATAAATTTTGTCATGCACATAAATTCATAATTCAAACAAGCATAACAATATCTCATAACATAAAGGATCATCAAAGCATGAACTCTAATTCTTATGTTTGCCTTTAGTACTTACGTACCTTGTGAAATAGTGGTGCTCTGCCACTACTTCTAAAAGTTGACTAATTCAAAGTCTCCTACATAAAGAATACCGAAACCAAATTAAAACCTTGTGTACTAAGTTCTACAACAACTCTAAAATAACTTCTATATTTGGAAACTTGTCCAAAACATTCCTTATATGGTCTCTATTCAATTCCATACTTCACTTTAATTTTTTTATTGCTAGATTACTTGGTTTTCAGGACTTATTATGCTTTATAAAACCTCAACATAAATTTTATGTCCCTTTAGAAAAGTAGACAGCAAATTAAAATCACCAAACTCCTTGAAAAACTTTTAAAACAATATAAATCAATCATACAATGTATTACTTAATCTATATGATCAATTCATGCTAATTACATACTTTAAAAGCCTAATTATTCACTTTATGAAATCTGGACATCATGTTAAACATGCTTAAAATCACATTTAAACTTCAGGAAACATACTAAAAATCATATATAACATCATAGAATTAGTATGTGACCGTACTAGCATAATATGAACACTTAAAACTTATTTTAACTTGTTTTTATAAAATTTTCACATTTATTAATTAACTTTAAAGTCATGAAAAACTCATAAAAACATCATAAATTCATGGCAAAACTCTTTTACAATCAACTAACATCATTATGAAATCAATTTATGCTTTAGAATAATTTTCATAAGCCAAAACATGTTCATAATATTTATTCTATTGAATTTCATGATTACAAAATTTGGACAGCAATTTATTTTATGTTTAAAGCCTTTATAAAACTATATAAACTTCATAAAATCATCATAAATCCACACAACAACAATTAATGATCATAATATTGAAGTTTGAATCATAAAAACTCATAAAAATCAAAACTTTCTTAACTTTATAAACCCTAATCTAAAATTTCATGAACAACAAATTAGATTATGCTTTAAAATAACTCATAACTTCACAAAACATGATTAAAAATAAGTATAAACATGAATTTCCAAGATTGAATCAAAAAGAAAGATGAGAAAAAAAAAATTATAAGTTCGAAAAATATACTGAAAAGGGGGAAGGAGTTAGCCGGCGTATAGTGGCCGTCGGTGGCGAGGGCGGAGGTCCGGCGGGGCTCGGGTGGACGCACTCCAAGAAAAAAAAACGAACTCTTTTTTTCCGTAAAACCTACTACGGTTTTTTTTCTTTTTTTTCAAAAATCTTTCTCCTCTTTTTTTTCTCTCTTTCTCTCTCTAAAATTTGGAATCCTAATGAAAATTATGAGGGATGAAACCTGAAAATTTGGGTATTAAAGGGTATTTATAGGCGCCGAAGTAGGATTTGTTAAAGCCCATACTTATACTAAAAATTGGAAATTACCTTTAGGCCCTTGCCTTAAAATAAATTAGGAAACTCTTAAAAATTCTATTTTTAGAAGTCTTTCAAAATATTTTATAAAACATAAAATATTATTTATAAACACAAATAATTATTTTAAATTAAAGCTTATTTTGTATTATTATCTTTTTTTTCCATTTAATATTCTTATTGAACATACTTTTTCAATAAAAATATTAAAAGTACAAGTATAAAATACAAAAATACTTCCTTAAAATACATGAAAATATGGGGAACTACAAAAGTGGTGTTAAAAATTAAGCTTGATTGGCATGAGCGAATTGTAGAAGCTCTTTTGGCATACAGGACAACATATAAGACTACAACACAAGCAACGCCATATGCTTTGGTGTATGTGTGGAACCGATCCTACCATTGGAGTTTCAAATCCCATCATTAAGAGTTGCTATACAAGAAGGCCTAACCAATGAAGAAAGCGATAAACTTCGATTGGCAGGGTTAGAAGCACTTGATGAAAAGAGGCTACAAGCTCAACAAAGTTTAGAATGCTACCAAGCTCGCATGTCACGGGCCTTTAATAAAAAAGTTAGGCCTCGTTCCTTTCAAGTTGGGGACATGGTGTTGGCAGTAAGAAGACCTAAAATTACATCCCGCAAGACTGGGAACAAGTTCACATCTAAGTGGGATGGCCCTTATGTGGTGCGAGATGTCTATACAAATGGAGCTTAGAAAATAGTAGACAATGATGGGTTGTGCATTGGTCCTATAAATGGCAAATTCCTTAAACGCTACTACTCTTGAAGAGAAGTTTGTTGAAGAACAGTAGTAAAAGCTCAAAAAAACAGTGTTACTAGAACTACATATGGCTTGATCTAGCAAAGCGATGTCATTGTTTAATTCTTGCAAGTACGTAGGAAACTTGAGTAATCAAAGAGATAAAACATTCGTTGATATATGATGAAAGAATGAAAACTCAAGTGCAGCCAAACAAACAACAAAAAATCTCTCTTCCACAAGGAGTAATCTCCTGAACAAGATTTTAAACTGCAAGTTCTAGAATAATCTAAAAAAAATGCCACATATCACAAAGTCCAAAAAATAAAATAAAATTAAGAAAACAAACAAAAGATGCAAAGCCTAATCATCATCCATCCATGTTGCGGGGTTGATTGAGGCTTGAAGATCAACTATCTTTCTCTCATGTTTCTCAAACTCTTGTATCGCCTCAGCGTCCCATAAGGGGATAGCATCCATTCCCTCTATGTGTTTCCGGACAACTTCAAACTTAGCCTCAAGGGAAGTATGAGAGTTTTTCTTTTCTTCCAATTTTTTGCGTAAGGCCTCAATTTCTAATTCAAGCACTTTTTCCTCTGCCAATGATGCATCAATGCCAGACTTTATCTCTGTGGCTTCCCTGGTCATTGTAAGCTTGGCTTGCTCCACTTGGTTGGGGCGCTGATGGTCGTCCATGCTACGTTGCAGATTGAGAAAGGATTCAACAGCTATAATGTAAGAGTCGACCTGGCGCTTTAAAGGTTTAGGATTCCCCTTTAGTCTCTCGATGCCTTTGTAAATATTAGAGGCTACCTCACGCATCATTGAGATGTCATGAAAGGGAACTTCCTTGAGTTTTGAAAGAAGGTTGGCACCAGACAACTTGATTGTGCCAGCAAGTAACTCACGTGAAGAGCCAGAGGGCATGAAGCTGGACGCAGGTGAAGAGGGAGAATTTTTCGGTCGAATCACTGGGGAGCTTGAAGGTTTAGAACCAACATTCAACATCCTCGCAGTAGCTTCACTCGTTGAAGGGCCATCCGAGGTGTGGTGAGAATTGGCAGACAAAGATAAATGACCTTTGTTGGTCAAGTCTCTCATTACATGTAGCTCTTTCCCTCTTCTAGGAGTTGGCACAGGGTCATGTGGTAGTTGAGGACGATTAGCATCATCAACTATAGAGTCATTGAAGTCAATTTTCTCTGTCACCTCCAACTCAAGATCTCCCTCCTAAAAATAAAAAAAATAAAAATAAAAGTTAAAGAAAAATAAAATAATAATAAATAAAAATAAATAAAAGAAAGAGTTTCTACTAGTTGAGAAGCCATAATACAGTGGGATGATTCAGGGACATCCACAAAAAATTGATCACGACACACATCGTCCTGAGATGTAGTGGATGGCCTTTTGTTCCTCCTCTTTTGTTTAAAGTTAACATCAGATTCAGCATTAGTGGTGCTTCTAGTGTCACATGCTTTCCCATTGGCTGGGCGTTTATTAAGGTGGGCTTTCATAGGAGAAGGACACAAACTAGGATTACCTCCAACAGATTCTACAGCTTAGCCATCACCAGGTGGCGCGCGTTTCACACCATCACCATCCTTTCGGTGTCGCCCAGTCTCATGTTTGGATTGTTCTTGGTCATTGCTCAAACAAAGTATGTTGACATTATCCCTTAGGTCTTGTACTGATACCTTAAGCCACCAAGCTTGAAACTTGGGAGTATTATGATCAAGCCAATTCAAAACAAGGCCCGTAGCATAAACATGAGATTGACTACTCTTGAACAGCAACATTCTCCAATGCCATAAGGCAATAAGAGGATCAACGGTCCGTTGGTAACTTGCGAGAAATGATACAAGGAAGATCTTGACAAAAGCCGAATTGTCTACCAAATCGAAACAGCATATAAGGCTCTACGTGAAATACATCACCGAAGCGCAAGGGAAAGAGACTTGTCCGAAGAGACATAAGATAGTCAAATTTCAAAGGGGCGAGTTTTCCATTATCAAACAAGTGTTCAACCCTATTTTTATGAAGGATGGTGCAACCAACTTCCGCCGACAATCCTTCATGAATAAGTGCTCGTGCTGCGTGATTGTCGAAAGATTTTTCACCTTGAACTCTAGAGAAGGTGACCATGAGGGGGCCTGGAGGCACGGGATCAATAGCATGATGAGTTTTAAAGTATTGTGCAAGCCACCCGCATAAGTAATGAACTAGAAAAGAGGCTCCAGAGAAAGATGGTTTAGCTGACTGAGAAATAGTATTCAAACCATGGTAGATGCTAGCTAGGACTAGAACTGCAAGGCTAAAGGTTTGGCCTTGCGCCATCAAAGTGGCAATCTCGAATGTGCTAGGTCTGATGAACCTTTCACCATCTTTTGGGAGCACAGATACACATAACCAACATGACAAAAAAGCAACAAGGTAAAGATTGTGCGTCCTGAGCTCGCCAGTAATATTAAGGGATTTGAAGAGCTCCAACTCCTTATCTGTCCATGCAATCGACCGAGCTTTAAGTTCACCATCAGGACCATAATACATTTTAGGAGCAGATTTAGTAAGCCTTATCCATTTTGCAGGCAAAACATGAGTGATTTTCCCTTGCTACCAATACATCACCCAATGATGTGCGGTAACCCCTTTCTTCGATTTTGGTTGTTTACTAAGGTAGTGGTAAGCAACAAACAAGCAATCACAAGCTTGAGAAAGCACCCGGGCACTACTCTTATCTCGTGCTGAGAAATGATCATGATGCGGAATTGTCTCATCATAGCTCTCCCCAGTTATAGGTAGACCTCCAATTCTAAACAAGTCCCCTAAAGAAATAGATTGCTCGCCTGCCTTGGTATGAAGAGTTTTCGTAGTAGGAGACCAACTTTGACAAAAAGCTCGTATGATATTTGAATTCTTGGAATAAGAATACCAGGAAGCGTAACAGCGCTATAAATGGAAGACTCACTAAGTCGTTCTTTAAAACGAGATAAAATATCCTCCGTCCGATCCCAGTAACCCAAGGCGAAGCAGTGGTCTCCATAAATTCTCGGTTGGTTACCACCCCATTTGATAGAACCAGAAATAATAGATCAGCCTAGCATAGGAGGTGGACGCTGTAAGGCTGGACGGTCTTTAAAGTTGTTGCGAATCACGAAGGATGGTGGTGCCCTGTTTTTTGTCTTTAAAGACAATAATTTTGTCTTTTTTGTATTTTCCTCTTTTTTTTCCCTCGAATCTAAGCGGAGGTAGTCGGAGTCGGAGTGGAGTGTAATTGCCATCTCTAATGATAAGTTGATAACTATTTAGTAGCAACCATATATGTGTGTAATTAGTTACATTAGCACGTAAATTATATTACTTTAGTATAAATAATGATAATGATAATAAAATAAATGATTATAATAATTATTATTATTATACCTAAAACGTAGAGAAACAAAAGACGAAGTCGGTGTCGGGGATCCGGCAGAGTTGCATTAATTGTCGGATACCTAGGATTAGTTTTAGCATCCGACTCTGATTTTGACTTAAACTTGGAGTCGGTTTTTCTTGGCGAAGTCGGAAGTGGATTATTTTAAGGCGGATTCGGAAACGGATTCTTTTCTCGGATCGGAGCGGAGTAGGGTCGACTCGACCTGAACTATCATCCCTAGTAATATTGTGTTTCGTAAATTGTAAAATGTAATCTACACAATACATTAAAAGATGTTTCTTCTCTTTATTATTTTTTTTAAAATAAAAAATCAACACAAATACTCTATATTATTGAATAGATGAAAATAACAGTGGCCTAATCAACTTAAAAGACCAGGAATATTTTCAAAGGTAACTAAAAAAAAATTACTTTTGCCTCATTCGCTTCTAACATATCCACTTTGTAATTACCTTATAACAAATCCACTTTTAATATGCATCTGCCCAACACATACCGCATAAACTTGTAAGTTGTTATTATTGTAGGTTATTGTTCGTGCAAAAAATAACACATAATGAACAATAGAGATAAGATATAACACTTTCAACCAAATTCAACAGACTAATGGAACGTTTGCTGTAAAAAGTTGTATTATTGATGAAATGAGCATATAACAATAATAATAGTATTGTTGGAGTGAATCCCTACACATTCGTGACATCTAACCCCTTTATATACTACTTAATGAGTCAGATGTCATAGTTAGGTTTTCTTGTATTTCAGGATATTCTGGTATAGTTGACCACTTCTCAAGCATTGTTGACTGACTAGGTCAATGCCAATTATTTACAATCCTCCTTAGACAACTAGTCTATCCAGATGCATCACCCTAGGTTAACCTTCATTTTAGGGCTCCTTTTAACTTCTAGCTTCTTCTCTAATCAACACTAGTTGAACTATTCATGGATAATGTGACAATCGGCCCATTTGCCACACTTGACATATCTCTTTACATTTTGACATCTGATGCCCATTTGAAGTCTGCCACCTGTTTGGTCAGACACGTCAAGCCCATATGGCGTTTGGCTAATATAGGGCCCAACAATTTCCCCCAATCCTCACTTTTTAAGGCACACATTCTTCAAGAGTGGGGATTAATGATGGTTCGTCTTCAATCCAGCAATCGTTCACACCATGACTTCACAGCAAAATGTCTTACCCTACTAAAAGTTGTTGCTTTATTGACAAACTGAAAGGGAAGACCTAAGTTGATGATCGACTAGGTGCAAGAAGAGACATTAGGATAGTGGCAAGTTGATAGGTAAGACGTCAATTGAGACAACATAGTAGTAATGGCTCCGACTCATGACGAATTACAAGAAGGGATGTTATGATGAAGATGTAAATGTCACTTGAGAAAAACATGTCAGGGAAGACGGCGATTGATGATGAGTAGGTAGAGAAGACATAGAATGGAGTTTATTGTATGCAAAGGCATCACCTGAAGACGACCTATCAAGGGATACGACAACAGATGATGGATGCCATAAGGATACGTCAAATGATGATATATTATAAGAGAAGAAATCGACTGTTGACGAAACCAAAAAATCTGTTACGGTGTTAACGGAGAGAACAAAGTACAAGTCGTGTAATCTTTGTTTTCCTGCAAAAAAAAAGTTATAAGAACACAAATTTGTTGAAAATTCAATATGTTATCTTTCGCTGTCATTGTAGTTTTATATGTGTCATATTGTATTGTTATCTGCCATAATGTCATGTGACATGATCCTCGCTAGTGCCAACATGGTCGCACCTTGGCCAAGCTAGTAATCATGTGTCATGTGGCCTGTTGTCCTTGGCCAAGCTAGTAATCATGCCCGTCGGGACATCGTTAGATGAGTATCCCATTGTGTCATGTGTTAACTGTCACTATCAGATGATGTTCGCATGTTCTGTTATTATGACTTGTTGTTGGACTATCTGGCGTGGCCTGGAATCAAAATCCTTTGCCTGCCTTTCTTCGAGTTTGGTTTGACTTTTACACATCCTACAACCAAACATGTTAGGGAATCACCATTGGCATTTTTTTCCTATGTCCCTCCGATGCTCAAGTCAATACGAGAGCATATATTAGAAGATGACAAATCATGTGACCATCAAACACATTATGAAGTGATGATGTCTTACACGTCGTCATGCATTATGCAGAAATGTTGAATTACAAGCAAAAATGACAAGACCATACATCACAACAAAACCAAAAAGGGTAGGGCGCTAATTACTAACCTAGACCAAAATATTATTCAGAAAGTAAAAGGACATGACAAAGTCGGTAAGGCGTTATAAGCTCTAAGGACATGACTCAAAAGGCAAAACGTCATAATCTAATGGGACAAGACAAACCAAACAGAATGTCATCAATTGGGAAGATAAGATTAGTAAGACAACTTATTCGGCAGAGAAGATGTGACCGGTCAAACGAGATATCATATACTGAGATGTCGCAAATGGTTGAGCAAAAGACTGTAAGGATGGAATAACGAGCAATTGGCGAAACATGAATGAAGACATAGCAAGTCAAGGAAAACGTCACAAAAGACGTGACATGTCACACAAAACGTCATAAACCAAGAAAATAAAGACCAATAAGATAAAATGTCAAAAATTATGTGTCAGGCTTTTAGAAGAAAAAATCATGAAATTTAATCTTCAACTTTATAGTTTAGAAAGGCTGCGCTTTTTGAGAAGGTCGTACTTCATGAATATTTCAAATGCCCCCTGTCTTATAACATTCTAACACATCCACTATTCGAATTGTTATCCTAAATGTCATCTTCAAGCCTAATGTAAGCTAGAGATTTTTTTTGCACGTCCTTAAAGGTTAAATGATGGTACTTGGTTAGTTCCCCCCCCCCCCCTTTT
>PYUH01000181.1:520356-553336 GCA_016808085.1 Suaeda aralocaspica
TCCCCCCCCCCCCCTTTTTCAGCAAACTCTCGGTGAAGTCCTCTTCTAAAAGCGTCAATTAGCTCGGGGATGTCGGGCTATATGATCTCTGTCTTCTCCTTGATGAATCTGCCTAAGTAACTTCTTAAAGATTCCCTCGGCTTTTGTATGATTCTATAAAGATCACTTGATTGTTTCCTTATCTTTCAACTACCAGCAAACTGAACCTTGAAGAGGTCGACGAAATCTGCAAATGACGTTATATTGTTATTTGGTAGATTGACGAACCAGGTTGGAGCAGGTCCAATCAACGTTGCTTTAAATCCTTTGCATAGGCATGCTTTTCTTAAGTCAAAGGTGACTGGTATGGTCGTCATGCGTTGTTTGTATTGGTAATACGTCGGGTCAGTTGTCCTATCATATTGCTTCATGGAAGACACACTAAACTTCTTCAATATTTCTATCATGGCAATACGTACAACAAGGGGGAAGTCAGTATAGCTCTGCACCGACGTCTTCTCCATGGGAGGTGGAATTCCTGGAATTATGGACATCATCTCACGCATCTGGGCCAATTGACGCTCCATGACTTGTCTTTCTGCAGCAATATGCTTTTCCCATGGTTTTATGACACGATCCTGTCCAAATACAAGAGTGGACGGATTAGTCTGAAAAGTTTGGTTTGGAAGTTTTACTTGGTGCCCCAAGGGGAGAGAGATTGGTGGATTTTGACATGTGTCATCATTGAGCAAGATTGTGCCTAGTTGACGTCTTTCCGTACCAGACGTCATTGGGACGTTGTGAAAGTTTATTCCAAGAACAATTCCTTCAAATTGGGCTAGAGTCATAGAAATTTGATTGTTTGTCCTGGTGGTTGAAGGTTGGAACAGAGATGCTCCCAGAATAGGCGTCGTCGTCTGCAGTGAAAAAGAGACCATTTGGGGTGTCGATGCATGTTCCTGACCATGTTGATGGAGTTGACGCCTCACCTAAGGATTTGGGTTTTGAATGACAGTGGAGGCATTATGGTGGTGGTCAACATTTTAGAAGGCGTCATTGTGGAAGAAGTGATGACAGAGAATGTCATAGAGTGAAACAACCTTTGCGGTTGGTAGTTTGGGTTTGGATGCCACGACATCCTTAACCCACTATCAACTTGTTCATTTTCTTGTTCACTTGGTGACGACGTTGACATATCCATCCTTGTGGCAATTTCTCTGACTACCCATCTTCTGTTGGTGCTTGGACCAACGTAAGTTGCGATCGACATGGCGGAAACAACCTTGACCGGAATGTGTCGTTTTCTTTCTATAATATAGAAGTTTTTTCGCTCACTACGTCAAATATGTGATTGACATATGCCATAGTGAGCTATGAAGGATTGTTTATGGTTGAAGTTTTCTAGATTTTTGATTATTTAGATATTAAGAATGTAATTTGACTGAAGGCCCCAAGATGGGCGCCAAATTGTTCGTGCAAAAAATATCACATAATGAACAATAGAGATAAGATATGACACCTTCAATCAAATTCAATAGACTAAGGGAAAGTTTACTGTAAAAAATAGTATTATTGATGAAATGAGCATATAACAGTAATAATGGTAGTGTTGTAGTGAATCCCTCCACATTCATGACATCTAACCCCTTTATATACTAGTTAATGATTCAAAAGTCATAGTTAGGTTTTCCTGTACTTCATGATATTCTGGTATTGTTGACCCACTCCTCAAGAATTTTTTACTGACCAAGTCAATGCGAGTTGGTTACAATCCTCCCTAGACACTAGTCTGTCCAGATCCATCACCCCATGTTAACCTTTATTTTAAGACTTCTTTTCACTTCTACTTCTTCTCTAATCATCACTAGTCGATCTATTCATGGATAATGTGACAATTCGGCCCATTTACCACACTTCACATATCTCTTTACATTTTGACATATGAGGCCCATTTGACGCCTGCCACATGTTCGTCAAACACTTCAAACCCATATGACGTTTGGCCAAAATGAGCCCAACAGTTACCAACATGTTTTCTTTTGGTATAAAATTTAATTTTATGAAATACAAATTAAAACAAGGAAGGGAGTAATGGTGATGGAAAAAGGAGAAAGAGAATCATAAAAACAAGAAAATGCATGAAAAATATTACAAAGAGAGTCAAATTAAATCACTTTTTAACCTAAACCACAAGGTTGCAAGTGGATATGTTGTAGGTTAATCAAAATGTTGGCAAATTAAATCACTTTTTAACAAAGGGAGTAACGATATGCTTTGGGCAATGCATACTAAAGGTGAATTTGTTGTAGGTTAAGCAAAAGTGAATTTTGTCAATTTTACCTATTTTAAATGGCCCTTTAAATTCTTCCTCTAACTTTCAAAGAGCTACTACATAATATTTACGCGTAGGACACCAATGGTATCAATCGTTTCATACCACATACAGTTAGGGGGTGTTTGGTATAATACTTATTTAGGTAATGGAAAGGATATGATTAAGATGAAGAAAGGGTAATAATAAGTGTTACCCTTATTTGTTGTTTGGATTCATAAAAAAGTGGAAACAAATGCATAAATCATAAAATTAACAAACAATACCAATATATAAACTAAAAAATCTCAAAAAAGTCAGAAAATGATATCAATGTACATCAAAACATTATAAAATTAAAAGGGAAAAAAATCAAAAATATGAACTATCAAATCAAAACCACACCAAATTAGCAACTCCATATTCACCAAATAATCTCATACACAAATAATAATTGAACTACTAAAAATCAACAAAATAAAAAAGAATCACATGCAGCAAAAATCGGTAAAAAAAAAAAAGAAAAGAAAAGAAATCTCAAACAAAATTATGATGAACTTTCATCAACCTTCCTCCATCATAGGTGTTAACTTCATCCCTCAATCTTCTTCCTCATAACTTTCAAGATAGAAGTCAAAAAGAGCAACAAAATTGATAATTTTATGAAAAATAGACAACATTTGGTTGTGGAGATCTAGGTTTTATTTGAGCAAATTGGGTGATTTATAAAGATTTGATTGATTATGTATAATTGATGAAAATGTGGTGGAATATATGAAAAAAAAATGAACAAATTTGATCGAAGAATAAGAAAGAGGAACAAGGAGAGAGTGTGTGTTTGCTTTTTGTGTTTGAGGAAGAAGGTGGTATTTGTTTCCACTGATTTGTGTCCGAAAATAAATTAACGGAATCAAATACTGCTGGGTAATAGTTATCATTACCTTTTCCACTCACCAAACACATTCTAAAGGAAATAATTAATTGAATTCGTTTCTCAGCTTGCAAATTTTCATACCAAACACCCCCTTAGTGTTTCAAACTTTCAATAATCATTTTAGTTTTAAAATCATAACCTAACTCGGTAGAATGAAATACTCATTCAAAATTACCGACCAATAGATGACAAATATACAAGTACATGTGTAGCATTTTATGTAACTTTCCGGCGAGTGCCAAATGTCTAGTAATAATATGTAAAAAGATATTCACAAATCATAATGAGCACCTTAAGAAAGCCATTATGTCTAGTACTCCCTCCGTCTTTTTTTAGTTGCTACATTTACTTTAAATAGAAATCCCAATTTACTTGTACATGTCTATTTATGGAAGTGGGTCCTTCAGTGATTTTACAAAAGTGCCCCCAATTTAGTTGTATTTTGGTATTTAATTGTACTTATTTTACCCAAATCACTCATTTAATCCCCTCCCTCTCATTTTTAATAGTTGAGCCCCCACATGACAATGTCCTGCATAAATATTTGTTCCAATCTCCTATGTAGCATAGCAAGTAAATTGCAACAGAGGGAGTAATATTTATCTGCCTTTAAAATGAAGCCCCCCATTCCTCACTCTCCCTCAGCATTTCTTTCTTGTTTTTACCCCGTTCATTTCCTTCTAATCTTGCTTTGCAAACAAAGTTTTAAGACATTACATCTTAATTGTTTCTAATAGAACAATCATGTTTTATTACAATGACTTACAACGGCTCCATCAAATTATTCCATTTGCTCAGCCAAATAAAAATCAATGGAAGCAAAATCCAACCCGAAGAATAGGCATGGCAGGACTCGTATAAAAAAAAAGGTTTGAAAGAAACCTTCTGACTTTTGAAGGATTATCTCCATTCCTCTGTTGTAAGTAGTGGTGTGCAGAAAAACCTGATCCGGAAAACCCAACCCGAAAAGTAGGGGTGTGCAGAAAAACCTGATTTGGAAAACCCAATCCAAAAACCCGACTACCCGCTCACAAAAGTCGGGTAACTTTTCAGCAAAATCCTTTTTACAGGTCGGGTACCCGGCCCGCTAAATAGCCACTTAATTCGAGGCGGGTCTGGATAGTTTTTTGGGTATTCGCGAGTACCAGGTACCCGGTACTCGCTAAGTCCCTGATATTTCTATTTGGGCTTGAGCCTTGGAGAATGGAGTTTAAGTTTTGGCTCCATTCATTATTTCACACACCTCACTCAAAACATCAGAAGTACCTCACTCACCTCATAAAATGAACCTAGGGTTTTTCTTCACTCAGTCTCAAGTTCGGCGGGTTGGCGTTCCGGTACGAAACTCTGGCGACACTCTCGGCTCGGCGGCAGTAAGCACAAATGTGTATGTGATATTGTGATGTCTTTAATTTGCTTTATTCTGCTTTAGTTTGTTCATTTTTTTCAGTTTCAATTTGTTAGTTTTTCAGATTTAAACATTTAGTTCGTTTTTTCAGATTAACTTTTTTTTGATTTATTTTGTTCGTCTAATTCGTTTTTTTTATTCGTTTGTTCTGATTTAGATTTTTCTGTTTTAATTCGTTTGTTTTCTGAGTTACTTTATTCTTGTTCGGTTTTTTTTTCCTCGTTGTTTTTTTGTGAATTTTTATTCGGTTTTTAAACTGTTTTTCGTCTAAAAAATTTGATTCGATTTCAATTCGATTTAGAAATTATATTGTATTTTTATTGGATTCAAATTCATTTCAAATCAAAAACAAATGAATTCTGAAAATTTTCAATCTCCCAATATTACCCAACTCTTAGTTCTCCTTTTTTCTGATTTTGTTCACTTCTCAAAAGCTTGCTGCTCTAATGAAAGGTTAGTTCAAGGTGGAAAAGAAAAGCAGAATCGAGTTTGTATTGTATACAAACTCAAAAAGTTTCTGAGCACCCAAGTATTTAATTTTTTGGATTCGTTCCTTTTTTATTATTTTTTTCTTTCAGATTTTATTCTTCTTTTTTAATCTTGTTTTTTATTCAGTTTTTATGTTTTTTTAATTCTGTTTTTTTTTTTTTATTCAATTGCAATTGTTAACTGTTTTTGCATGTATTGGTTTTTAATGTTGGTTTTCATATTATGTTATTCATTTTCTGAATTAAGTTTGTGTTTGTTTTATTTTTGTTTTTGTAGCTAGATAATGGTGGGAAGGCCGGAAACAACTTCAAACGGAGATAACATGATGGATATTAGTTAAGATGAAAGTGAACTTATGAGACTTTGGTTCCGGGGAACCTTGTTGCCTTCTTGAATAATTGTATGAAATTAATTAATTTATGTCTTAGAATATAAATCACCCATAGACCATAGCTTTGTTTTTACTTTTTACAAGACTTTAGTTTAACGCAAAACGAAGAATGAAAAGGCGGGTACCTGCTTACCCGGCCCGAGTAATTCGGGTACCCGGTTTGCTGGTACCCGAAAAAAAACGAGTTGGGCTTGGGCACTCAATATGACTACCCGAAAGTGCGGGTACCCGCTAATGCACACCCCTAGTTGTAAGGCCTAGCAGCTGCAACATGACTACAAACAACATACTTATCATATGTTATAAAATATTATTATTTTATGGATGTTCATTATACCCCTTAGGTATGATCTAGAATATTCTGGATACTAGGGTTTATTCTACAGGAAACCCTTAATGCTTGTATATATATATACTTTGGTACTGAATAAGAAAATATATCTATTATTCTCTCCCACAAATACTCTTTACTAAAACCTTATTTTCTATAACACGTTATCAGCACGAATCTCTAATCGGCGTTATTCGGTTAAAACAAAGGTACGCACATATAATTATTGATCTTTCTAATTTAACAGCTTATTTAATTTGATGATTAATGATGTATGCATTAAAGTTAATTGAATTTATAGTTTTCGGTGAATTAGTTGTGCTAACTACTAAATACTGACAATATCATACCCTTTCATTCATTGTGAATACTCCTTGCTTGGGATGTGTATTGACTTGTGCGTGATGACTATATTACGGAGTAATAAGGTTAGGCGCATGTTTTTTTTTATAATTTTCATAATTAAAAATAGAAAAGAAATCTTGATGAGAATATGGAAAAGTTAGGTGGACAATTTGTATATTATTTTGTTAGACTTTGTTATGACTTATGAGTTAGTTTTTGTACAATCTACCGCAGGCCATCTTATCAAAAGCTAGAATTAGTTTTGTGTGATCAAAAGCAAATCTCGTAATTACTCCTACTAACAATTTTGTTATTTTTGAATCTAATTCACACAATTACAAATGAGTGTAGGCAAGATGTTATTATTATATTCGGAGGATGGGGAGGAGGAGGAGGAGTGAGTAGTAGGAAGAGATGAGGATGAGGAGGAGGGGATGAGTATGAGTATGTAGGATTTGAGTAGGATTATTATGATTAGTAGGAGGAGGAGATAGTATTATATGATGATGAGGTTATTAGGAGGAGTAGTATAGGACCGGATATATTATTAGGATGATTATTAGGATTATTATTAATTAGTATTAGAGTATTATATTATTATTATTATTATTATTATTATTATTATTATTATTATTATTATTATTATTATTATTATTATTATTATTATTATTATTATTATTATTAGTTGAAATATTCTATGATTATTAGCAGGTTTATATATAATTAATTCCCTAGTCCATTAAGTAAAACATGCAGTCATTATCATTAAGTTAGTCTAAATGCTCTCACTATCTACTTAAAAGATATGATTATTTATTGTTAATGATAACGAATCCAATAAAGCAAATCATTAAAAGATATGAATTTGTCTAATAAATAATTATAGATATGATAACGAATTATATGCTCTCACTACTCATTCATGTTCAGCTTATAATGATAAAGCAGATTATTTATTGTTAATTGAGAAGAATCATATAGTAACATCGAATTCGACTGTAATGTGATAAAGCAAATCCAAGAAATCTACAGTATACAAGATATAATATTTATATATGCTAATGATAGATGTATTTAACATGTAATGTAAAATATGTTAATTATTTAATTATATATGTAATCTAAATGATGCGAATTTAGTAAATATTTTTCATTGATTGATTTAGATGTTTTAGAACTATTAGTCTTGTGTCGTTATAGAGTGTAATCAAATAAAGTATAATTAGTATCATGATATTATTAGGTTAATAGAATCTTGAATATAAGTATTATAATAATTAGATTTTGTTGATATAATTGTTGTTATTGTTTTGTGTTTGGAAAAATTCATAAATATAATCCCAACTATGGGCGTTCACCTAATAAAAGACCGAACTTTGATTAATCCAAAAATGGATCCAACTTTCATGCTCATTTTCCAATTTTGGACCCTCCTAAATTTTAACCTGTAAAATCAAGTAAATTTTGGTAATTATTCGGTTTTTTCTTAACATTTGGAGGTTTCGGGTGAAAGGGATGGTTGTGGTGGTGGTTTCGGGTGGTCCTGCTTAAGCAAAAACCCAATAATTAGCAAGATTTGCTTGATTTTACAAGTTAAAATTTAAGAGGGTCCAAAATTGGAAAATGGGCATGAAAGTTGGGTCTGTTTTTGGATTAATAAAAGTTCGGTCTTTTATTAGATGAACACCCATAGTTGGGATTATATTTATGAATTTTTCCTTTGTGTTTTGTTCAATGATTTTGATTTTTTTATTATTATTATTATATATGGCTATTGATAAAGTTCAATGATAAAGAGGCAATCATATGTGGATTAATTATTATTATTATTATATATATGGCTATTGACAGTATAAATTGGTTAACAACATACAATTAGTTAGTTTATCATTCATTATATTGGTACATGTGGAGTAAGGTCTCTAGTCATTATCTTGTCTACTAGTATAATTAGGAGTTTATGCTTTATTATAATTTCACTAGGATTAGGATTTCCATCTTTATATAAATTAAGTGTTAAGCATTTATTTTTATCAATATGAATTATCAAACAATAATATTAGCGTAGACGAGTATTTTTAATGCAAAGCTTATCATCCACCATGGTTTATTTTATTTTATTACATATATATATAGTGTTTCATGAATTTATCTATACAGTATATATGTATTAAGTAAATTTGTCATTGTTGATTACTTGACTCATTTATCAGTAAATTCGTGGCATATATACATTTATTACACTATATAATAGTTCCTAATTTGCAATATTATTTTGATATATAAAAATCACCTTCTGATTGCGCAAGCATTCTTTCTTAAATTCCTCCGCCTTTCTTATGTAAGCATTTCCATCAGGAAATTCTTCTTTAGGAATCCCCAATCTGAGTGCAAGCATGTCAGCGAATTTTCGCCACAAACCTAAATTAAAATGTTTCAATGCTTCAAAATCGCGCGAACAAACTTGGTCCAATAATTTGATAAATTCATCATCCCACTCCCGTTTCCAACTCTAAACAAGGAAAAAATTACACAAATCACCACAAATTCCACAAAAACAATTCAAACACATTTCATAAAAAAACTCAAAAATTATGCAAAAACACTAACTAATTCGTCTATAATCAAAATTCCCCAAAACTCAAAAATTATGCAAAACACTAACTGCTTCAACTATAATCAAAATTCCCCAAAACCCCACACATAAAAACCACCCCAATTCCCACATTTCCTTCATTTAAAACACCAAATCCACCAAAAAAAAAAACAGTAGTTAATTTGTGCAATTGAAGATGATTTAATCCAACGAATTCCCCAAAATGGGGGTAATTTAATTCAATTCAAACAAAATATTACTTACAATAATTGATGAATCAGCCATTTCTTCTCTCTTCCTTTTGCCCTTCCTTTTGCCCACAATATAACTCACCTGCTCTTCTATTGTTAATAATTTATTAAATTATGTCAAACCTAGCAAAACATGAATTTACGGCCCTTGATATTATTGGAAAGAATTATTTGTTTTGGATATTAGATGCTGAAATTCATCTAGATGCAAAAGGTCTTGGAAAAACTATCAAAACAGGAAATCAAGAAAACAGTTAAGACANCAGGAAATCAAGAAAACAGTCAAGACAAAGCTAAAGCTATGATATTCCTTCGCCATCACCTTCATGAGGCCCTTAAGACTGAATATTTAACTGTGAAAGACCCAATGGTGCTTTGGAATAATTTAAAGGAAAGGTACGAGCACCAGAAAATTGTTGTCCTCCCTCAAGCTCGTTATGAATGGCTTAATTTAAGATTACAAGATTTTAAATCAGTAAGTGAGTATAACTCAGCCATGTTTAGAATCACTTCTAAACTGAAATTATGTGGAGAAAAAATAACTGATGAGGATATGTTGGAAAAGACATATACCACTTTTCACAAGGATAATCTCTTATTGAGTAAACAATATCGTGAAAAGGGCTTTAAAAAATATTCTGAATTGATATCTTGTCTTCTAGTGGCTGAACAAAATGATGAGCTTTTATTGAAAATTCATGAATCACGGCCAACTGGCTCTACTGCATTCCCTGAAGTGAATGCTGCATCCCACAATGGGATACGAATTAACAATAGAGGCCCTGCCAGCAGCAGTGGTCGAGGTCGTGGTGGAAGTCATGGCCGCAGAAGAGGTCGTGGATATTACAGCGGTAGAGGTGGTCATTTCAAAAACTCATATTCTCACCGGAAGTGGGACAATGAGGATGATAGTAAAAAGCATGAGAAGGCTAAAAGTGAGACTATGTGCTACCGTTGTGGAGGAAAGGGCCACTGGTCTCGTATATGTCGTACACCAAAGCATCTTGTTGACCTTTATCAGCAGTTTCTAAAAAAGAAAGGAAAGAAAGTGGAGACTAACTTGGTATACGAAGATGGCGAAGGTGATTTTGATAATGGTGATACAACTCACCTGGAGGTTGCAGATTTCTTCACCACCCCTGAAGGAAATAATTAAGTCAAAAATAATTATGACTATTAGCAAATATAGATTTAGTAGTTTACATTCATNAAGATTTAGTAGTTTACATTCACAATTTAGTTAGAATAATTTATGTTATTTACTTTGGCTTTGTTATTTTATGCATGAACTTGATAGTTCAATAGTTTGTTTTGTGCTTTAAGACTTTGTTACTTTAATCTTATTTTAGTTATTTGGAATGTTTGGATATTTTAGGATATGTTATTTACTTTCTATTATTTTATTTGAAGAACATGAATGCTCTCCAAGCTCAATTAACAATAAATGGTGAAGAAATATGTCTAGCAGATAGTGCAACTACTCATACAATACTTAAAAATAAGAGATATTTTTCTCAATTGATGATGTATAATATGTGTGAATACTATATCCGGTAGTGCAAACATTATTGAAGGCTCCGGAAGAGCAACTATATTGATGCCTATGGGAACAAAATTCGAAATTGTTGATGCTTTGTACTCCCCTAAGTCTCAAAGAAATTTATTGAGTTTTAAAGATATCCGTCAAAACGGATACCATATTGAGACAATAAGTGAAGGAAATAATGAATTCCTTCAAATTACGAGTATAACCCAAGGCACTAAGCAGGTTTTGGAGAGATTATCTGCACTCTCCACTGGCTTGTACTACACAAAGATTAATGTTATTGAGACATATGCTATTGTAAACCAGAAGTTTACAGATAGCTTTATAGTTTGGCATGACCGGTTAGGCCATCCCGGTTCATCAATGATGCGAAAAATAATTGAAAATTCACATGGACATTCTTTGAAGAGCCAGCAGATTCTTCAAAATGATTATTCTTGTGCTGCTTGCTCCCAAGGTAAGTTGATCATTCGGCCATCACCAGCGAAAATAAATTATGAATCTATTTCTTTCCTTGAACGTATACAAGGAGACATATGTGGACCAATACATCCACCATGTGGACCATTTAGATATTTTATGGTTTTAATCGATGCATCGACTAGATGGTCACATGTGTCCTTACTATCAACCCGCAACCTGGCGTTTGCGAGGTTACTTGCTCAATTGATAAGATTACGAGCACAATTTCCAGATTTTCCTATTAAGAATATACGTCTGGATAATGCTGGTGAATTTACTTCAAAGGCTTTTAATGATTATTGTATGGCTATTGGAATAAATGTTGAACATCCTGTAGCACATGTTCATACACAAAATGGTCTTGCAGAATCACTAATTAAACGTCTTCAGTTGATTGCTAGACCATTACTTATGAAGTCGGATCTACCGATTTCTACTTGGGGACATGCTATTTTACATGCTGCAGCACTAATTCGCATCAGGCCAACCAGTAAACATAAATTCTCCCCATCACAATTGGTTTGTGGTCAGGAACCAGATATTTCCCATCTAAGAATTTTCGGATGTGCTGTGTATGTTCCAATTGCTCCACCACAACGCTCTAAGATGGGTCCTCAAAGGAGGCTGGGCATATATGTCGGGTTTGAATCCCCATCAATAATTAGATACCTAGAGCCATTAACAGGTGATCTATTTACTGCTCGTTTTGCAGATTGTCACTTTAACGAGTTGGTTTTCCCAGCATTAGGGGGAGAGAACAAGCAGCTGGAAAGTGAAATTAGTTGGAATGAATCATCATTAAACCACCTTGATCCTCGCACTAAACAATGTGAATTGGAAGTCCAAAAGATAATTAATTTACAAAGCTTAGCAAATCAATTGCCAGACGCATTTACTGACCTAAATAGAGTAACTAAGTCACATATACCAGCTGTAAATGCTCCTATCAAGATTGATGTCCCTGAAGGACAATCTCATGAGTCTAAGGCACGCCTGAAGCGTGGTAGACCAGTAGGTTCCAAAGATAAGAATCCTCGGAAAAGAAAAGGAGCAATGATAAGTAATGGCCAGATTGAGGAAGCAATAAGTGAAGGATCTCCAGAAGAGACCATAGACATGACAAATGATAGTGTTCTAGAAGAACCTCAGGTACCTGAAAATGAAGAGATCTCAACAGATTATGTCATGTCTAGAATAACTTGGAACCGAAATGAAATCGACGTCGATGATGTTTTTGCATATAATGTAGCACTTGATGTTATGAATGAAAAAGAGGATCATGAGCCTAAGTCCATTGAAGAATGTAGGAAAAGAGATGATTGGCCAAAATGGAAAGAAGCAATTGATGCAGAATTGAAATCACTTGCAAAGAGAGAAGTATTTGGGCCAGTAGTTCGTATACCCGAAGGTGTAAAACCAGTGGGATATAAATGGGTCTTTGTGCGGAAAAGAAATGAAAAGGGTGAAATTGTGAGACACAAAGCACGTTTAGTTGCACAAGGATTCTCACAAAGACCTGGTATTGATTTTGAGGAGACATATTCTCCTGTGGTGGATGCAACTACTTTCAGATTCTTAATTAGTCTGGCAGTAAGACATGGACTTGATTTACGACTAATGGATGTTGTAACAGCTTACTTATACGGCCCACTTGATAGTGATATATACATGAAACTCCCGGAAGGTTTCAAGTTGCCTGAAGCAACTGGTTCGCGTTCTCGAGAACAACATTGTATTAAGTTAAATAGATCCCTTTATGGATTGAAACAATCAGGGCGTATGTGGTACAATCGCCTTAGTGAATATTTGTTGAAAGAAGATTATAGAAATGACCCTATTAGCCCTTGTATTTTCATAAAGAAATTCGGGTCAGGTTTTGTGATTATTGCTGTCTATGTTGATGATTTGAATATCATTGGAACTCCAGAAGAGATTTCAATAACAGTGGAATACTTGAAAAAGGAGTTTGAAATGAAAGATCTTGGTAAGACAAAATTTTGTTTAGGGCTACAAATTGAGCACCTAAAAGAAGGAATCCTTGTGCATCAAACTACATACACAGAGAAGGTGCTCAGAAGATTTTATATGGATAAAGCACATCCGTTAACTAGCCCAATGGTTGTAAGATCACTAGATGTTGATAAAGATCCTTTTCGCCCTCGGGAAAATGATGAAGAGATTCTTGGTCCTGAAGTACCATATCTAAGTGCAATAGGAGCATTGATGTACCTTGCTAGTCACACAAGACCCGACATATCATTCTCTATCAATCTATTAGCAAGGTTTAGCTCATGTCCTACCCGAAGGCATTGGAATGGGGTTAAGCATATATTTCGCTATCTACAAGGTACGAAAGATAAAGGTTTATTTTTTTCTAACACCTCCAAAGAAGAATTAGTTGGTTTTGCAGATGCAGGGTATTTATCAGATCCTCATGTTGCTCGATCACAAACTGGATATGTATTTACATATGGTGGTACCGCAATTTCTTGGCGTTCCATGAAACAAACCATTGCTGCTACTTCTTCTAATCATGCAGAAATTTTAGCAATTCATGAGGCTAGTCGAGAATGTGTATGGCTAAGGTCTCTAATTCAGCACATACAAGAAGATTGTGGTCGATTATGTGGAAAACAAGCTCCGACTACATTATATTAAGACAATGCAGCCTGTATTGCACAACTCAAGAAAGGGTACATTAAAAGTGACAGGACGAAACATATTTTGCCAAAGTTTTTCTTCACCCATGACCTTCAGAAGAATAGTGAGATTAGTGTCCAACAGATTCGTTCAAGTGAAAATTTAGCAGATCTATTTACCAAGGCACTTCCTACTGCTACATTCAAGAAATTAGTTCATCAAATCGGGTTGCATCATCTCAAGGATCTCAACGGATGATATCATGAGGGAAAGTCAATGCGCGCTGTACTCTTTTTCCCTTAACTATGGTTTTTCCTACTAGGTTTTCCTGTTAAGGTTTTTAATGAGGCAGCATTGCACATGCGCATTATAAAATGATGTATATTTGCTTTATAATGGACATCCAAGGGGGAGTGTTATAAAATATTATTATTTTATGGATGTCCATTATACCCTTTAGGTATGATCTAGAATATTCTGGATGCAAGGGTTTATTCTACAGGAAACCCTTAATGCTTGTATATATATATATTTTGGTACTGAATAAAAAAATATATCTATTATTCTCTCCCACAAATACTCTCTACTAAAACCTTATTTTCTATAACATCATACAAATTTTTATTCTTACTCTCTTACTAGGTCTCATCTGCGATATTAAACTCAGATATGTAAGAGTTTGTATTTTTGTTACAGGGCTCGATAAAACCATCATCCAACTTGAAATTACATTTTTGAGCTAAGCAACCAACTTCTTGCTCACTTGCTCACTGGGGTTTAGCAACAATTGAATGATACTCCAACATGAAATGACACACTAGATATTGATTTATTGCATTCGATTCCCTATCGGTGCGCTTCGTTTTTCAACATTAAATAGAACATCTATAAGACCTGTTATACCTGCAGTAATTTTTTCGCCTGGTTTGACTGGACCAACACCTTCTGGGGTGCCTGCAATAAAAAAAAATAAATAAATAAATAAAAAATCATCAGAATATCCATGTCTGATAGTTGCATCTCAAGTACGTAGATTTTGGGCACAAACAAAGCAATAGAAAGCAAACAAATTTCTGTCCCGCATGTTTTTAACATTAGGGTTGGGGTCGATGAATAAGAGCAGGGATGAATAAATGAGCTCAAGATTAGAATAACAATTTAAAATGTTTGCAATTGTTCTGTACGAGTTTCATGTACTTGAATTTTATCTGCAATAGCATCCATAATTCTATAGCCTAATTATCATTGTAACCGTAATCAAAGAATTAATCCAGAAAGATCAGGGTTGACCATAGCCACATTATTATCTAGCAATAAAGATGAATATAATTTTTGTGGTTGTCATATTATTTTTATAATTACAAATTAATATAAAAGGCGATGTCAAACATTGTACATAAGCTTAATTTTATTTTTTTACACCGTAGACAAATTTAAATCGAAAATAATTGAGGTTATAAACAAACATAAAGCTCCTCAAGAATCAACATCTGATCCTAATCTGAAGAACACTCCACACAAAGTGATTCCACATTTCCACCACACTGACACAACTCAAACAATTTTTTCGACAAATTTTTTTTATATAAATGGTGGGTCAGGCACAGTGTACTGGATCCACTAAGGGTAGAGTATAAGCGTGGTTTAGGATGTGGTAGATAATTTCATTAAAAAGAGAGAAAGGATTGATGCAAAGAGGATAGTTTTGTTTTTAAAGTAAGGTTAAATGTGGGTAACATATAGGAGGGAGCTTCATATACGGGAAGTGCAGAAAGGATTGATAGATGAAAGGTGTATTTTAAATACAATGGAGACACGATGCTCTCTAAGACAGAGGATGACAAGTGAATCTATGGCTATTGACTCTTTTTTATCTAGTAGTATATTAATCGACTATCTTAAAAAGTGAGAAACTGTTGTCTCTCACTCTCGTCTCTCATCAGGCATGAGGACAAGGCACATTAATGAAGAGCTCCATGAAGAAATAAAAACTCTTAATCGTTAGCAAATTAAAAGGCAAGAGCTTCAAACTCTGTTCAACTCAATCAACTAAGGGGCTGTTTGGTTAGAGAACGGGAATGGGAAAGACTTCAGGAATGGAGGAATGAAGGAGAATGGAATGATAATACCTTAGAAAAGTAGCTGTTTGTTTCAAAATAGAATAGGAATGGAGGCTATTACAAAACCACCACACAAACCACCCAACCAAAAAACTAACCACCCACCGCCACCCCCCCCCCCCCCCTTTCCCCCACCCTGCTGGTGTAGCGACCCCCACCGCCACCCCAAAAACCCTGACCACTTGAACACAAGTAACCAAAACAAAACAAAACACCTCCACACCCTGAAACCGCCTCTATTGCCCCAAAACCACCACACACCTACTCGACATCCCCTCACCGCCCTTCACCGGCCCTCGCAGTTAGTTTGGAGGTGGGTTTGATGGTTTAGGGTTTGTTTAGGGTTTTGGTGGTTACAAGGGGAAGCAAGGTGGCTGCAAATGGGGTGGGGGGAAGGGTGGTGAAGGAGGAGGTGGTGGTTTCGGGTGGGGTTGTTGTTTCGCGTGGTGTGATGTTGTTTAGGGTGGGACTGGGGTGGTTTCGGGTGGGTGGGGGGAGGACAGGGGCGGCAAGTGAGTGGGGGAGGAGCGAGGGCGGCTGGTTGGTGAGGGTGGTGGTTAGGGCTAGAGTATGATGGTGGTGTGGTGATAGGGAAAGGGAATGCAAATGATTGGGGGAAAGGGGGGGAATGGAGGGAAAGGTAAAGTGTTCGAATGAGGGAATGGGAGTGGAAAAGGTTTCTAACAAACAACATCAAAGGGAATGGAGGCAGTTAATTCCCACTCCCTTTGATGAATACCCCCAAACAGGCCCCTAAATCTGATCCTTGACAGAGATGCACAATGTAGAAAGGTCTGCAATATGAATAATAAAAAGAACCAAGAATCAAGAATAAGCTTTAAAGCTTAGGCGATACCTGTTAGGATCACATCTCCCTCTAGAAGTGTAACATAAGAACTTATGTGACTGACGAGAAACGGGATCTTGAACATCATATCTTGTGTTGATCCCTTCTGCTTGATTTCTCCATTAACCTTGTTGTCACATATACTAGCTTAGGTAATACTAGAATGACCATAAACAAGGCGGTACACAATCAAAGTTGACAAAAACGAAATGAAAATAGAGACCTTTCGCAACAAAGTTTGATGAACACACCTTTAACCACAACTCCAGGTTGTGAGGATCAGCAACTGCAGATTTGGGGATCTAATTAACAATCACAAACAAAAGATTCAAGACAAATTCTGAGCAGTTAATTTTATCAGATATGGGTAAGAAAACAAGAATAGTACATATCAATGTTACCATTTCACTGATCGGTGTAAAGGTGTCCTGTCCTTTAGCCAACAACCATGGAAGGCCTGCAGCCTAATATAAGTGAAAATAGAAAACATTAGAACACGATAACGCAGAAGGATCTAAACTTATCAAATAACCCAAGTTTACAGCAACTTTTGCAATTCCTCTTATTGATTCAAGTCTAGCCAACCCCAACTCATTTTAGGACTAAGGCTTTGTTGTTCTCAACTTTTTGTTATTTTTTATATTTGTTTTTACTTTTAGTTACTTATTTATATCTATCATAACAAGAGGTCCAACCTAGTGCACACCACTACTATCATAGGCCCACAACCATGGGAAAGTCCTACAGGCTTATGATACACAACATAGCTTTCATATTCACAAAAAGGTTGTTTCCATGTAGCTCACATCTAAAAAATTAAGAAACTTTTGCATATGAATCTGCCAATGCTCTCAAATCGAGTTGCACAGTTTTTTGTTGATTTGCAACATATTTCTTGAAAGTTTATGTGCTTATCCAGAATCTCACTGCCCATTTCAGTTCATATCTAGTAAATATAGAATTATAGATCAATCATTTTCATTAAGTCAATGGATCTAACTACTTCATTAAAGGGGAAACATATTCTCTGTTTTAACTAAGGAGTAAATGACGAGGATTGTTGTGTTCTGTCAGCACTTTTAGTCACTCATCTTGATAAGAGAGTTCAACTACCATGACTCGGAAAAATGGCTGAAGAATGTTGAGTTATATTTTTATTTTTTTCTCTCATCACATGAGCTCAAGTGATGCTTTGCTATTGGTTCTTGCTTGCTGTACAGTTGTACGAAGTATTAGTTTTTGTCTGTTTACTGCATATTATTGTTACTATGTGCTAATCTGTAGCGGTGTTGACTTTTACTACATTTTTTCTTGTAGCTAGTGCTCTAGCTTAAGCAACGCCGCAATGCAGCCTGTAAGTGTGAATGAAATCCTCTTGGGGATTGTAACTCACGAAACAAAGGAGAAATTCTTAATAAGGATGTGCTATAGAATTCGTGGCTAAAGGAAACCATAGGTATGCTAGACATGTGAATAAGAATGTAAGAGATGATATGCAGGAAGCTACACTAGAAGCAGAACACAATGAAGTGAGAAAAAGTAAATCAAATGGGGAAGCTAATCTCATATTTACTGTAGTGCAAGAGGTGATAAAAGCCTTCCATGAAAGACAAGAAGGAAGAGGACAGAAGGCGGCGTTCAAATGACCAATTTTAAATTATCTGCTTCAGATGGTAGTAGTAGTTTGACTGATATTTGACTATGAAAGCTGGGTGGTGGATTATGGTGCCTCTGACCATACGCACGGAATAAAAGCAATTTGACGGACTAAGGGTTTTAAAGAATCCTTAGTTCTTTGATTGCCTGATGGAAGCATAAAAGAAGATTAATCAGATCGTAAAGATACATTTGTCTTCAAGTATAGTGTTACTTAATGTATTATACATAACAGAATTCACACATACCCTGCTATCCCCAAGCAATTTATTTGAAACAAGGATTTGAGGATTGTTTGTAATAATGGTGGGCTTCGACTATGGACAGGCAGTAGCATTTGGGAACACAGCTAATGCACTTTGCAAGTTCACATTGAGGAGGAGGATCAGAGACAAATTGAAGATTTGATTGTTAAACTAGGATACAGTTTTTTGTCCAAAATGCAGCATATAGTAATCTGCCGTTAGAAGGTATTGGAGTTAACTTGTGATACTTGCATTGTAGCAATTTCGCAAAACATCATAAACTGCCTTTTAATATAAGTATTAGTAGGTTTGATTTAGTGCATAATAATTCATGAAGCGCTTACAAAGTTCCTCACATTTTTGGTGCTATTAACTTTCTCATCATCTAGGATAAGTTAAGTAGAAATTAACATGGAAACATTTGCTAAAACATAGAAGAAAAGGAACACTGATTCTTGCCCATGTTAACACAAAATTGAATTCCAACGTAAAAAACCATAAAAACCAATAGCGGTGTCAAAATATTCCAAGGGATGAAGGAGTTGTAAAACATTTAAATGTAGCAGGGAAATGGCAGAGTAGAATAAAAAACTAGGACTCTTTTGGACACTGCAGCCACACGCTTAATCCATCTACTTTCATGTGCACTAATTGGTTGGAAAGCACCTTATAAAAAGCTAACAAATAAAGCTGATTATAACAAGTAGATTCCTATTTTTGGCCCACAAAATGAGTTGTTCTTCCCATTTTAACTTTCACTCTCCATCATCATCATCCTCTCTCTCTCTTAATAAATTACACCCAAAACACCATCAACATCACTACTCTACACCATCATCACCAGTTCACCACTACTCTTCACCATCACCATCAATCTTCTATCAACTACTGCATAGTACATACTCTACTCGATCTTACTCCACTGCAAATGTCCTACACCACTGCAATAATATTACCTTTAGTATAACAACCACTATCACTAATTAGCCGGGAGTCGTTGTTGCATGATAATTTTTTTTTTTTTTTTGGACAATCATCCCCAGACGATTCAACATCGAATTAAGGACCGCATTGCTGGGCTCGCTGATTACAATCGCCTATACTAAACGATGGGATGGATCATCACATTGATCAACAAGTAAAAGATCCACCCCTTGTCTTGGACCATCAATTTTATTCTTCTGGTTTAATTCCACCCGTTTCCAACTTAGTGCAACCTAAGTTTTGCCAATAATGATGGCTTGTGATGGTGGTGGTTGAGCAGCCAAAGGTGATGATGATGGGGGTGGGATGAAAGAAGGATGAAACAATTGCGTGGTTTTATAATGTTAGTGCCATACAAGGAGGATTAAGAAGCCAAATGATAAATTAAAGCCGAAGGCATAAAGTTATGTTGGTAGAAAATTTATAAGCACAAAAAGGCTACAACAATGTATGATATCGAGAAATGTAAGTTGTTTGCAAGCAAAGATGCATTAAGGAGAAACTTAGCATTTGATGCAAGAGTAATAGGATAATGAATCATGTTCCTAAAACCAAGCAAAATGCGAGTGACTTATTTATTCTTAGAGATAATGGATCGGAGGGAACAACATGAAAAGAACCAAATGAAGCATTTGAAATCATTAAGCATGTTGTACACGATAGGCCAAATTGGAGCTCAAATGAAAGAAGAAGCTTTAAGGAGGCATCAAATCATGCAATATGCCAATTAATATGTTTTCCTCAAAATTTGGTGCTTTATCTTCCAAGGTTTATGCCCATTTATAATCTTGGTCAATTATCCATTAATCTCATTGAAATTCAAGTGCTCATCTATCCTTCAATCCCACTGCATCTATTTCATCAAATCACACTATGTATGGCGTGACACATTGGTCGAATCCAATTATTCAAACCCAACTATAAAATACAAGATGCAATTTTGGTTCGAAGTGAAAGGCTGCGTCATGGGCTGAAACCAAACCAAGACTAACTAAATTAACATGATCAAATACCTATATAAAACTAAATTGAACCTCACCTAATCTAATAGCATTCATTAAAGGTATGTTGATATGTATCTCNTTTTTTTTTTTTTTTGGACAATCATCCCCAGACGATTCAACATCGAATTAAGGACCGCATTGCTGGGCTCGCTGATTACAATCGCCTATACTAAACGATGGGATGGATCATCACATTGATCAACAAGTAAAAGATCCACCCCTTGTCTTGGACCATCAATTTTATTCTTCTGGTTTAATTCCACCCGTTTCCAACTTAGTGCAACCTAAGTTTTGCCAATAATGATGGCTTGTGATGGTGGTGGTTGAGCAGCCAAAGGTGATGATGATGGGGGTGGGATGAAAGAAGGATGAAACAATTGCGTGGTTTTATAATGTTAGTGCCATACAAGGAGGATTAAGAAGCCAAATGATAAATTAAAGCCGAAGGCATAAAGTTATGTTGGTAGAAAATTTATAAGCACAAAAAGGCTACAACAATGTATGATATCGAGAAATGTAAGTTGTTTGCAAGCAAAGATGCATTAAGGAGAAACTTAGCATTTGATGCAAGAGTAATAGGATAATGAATCATGTTCCTAAAACCAAGCAAAATGCGAGTGACTTATTTATTCTTAGAGATAATGGATCGGAGGGAACAACATGAAAAGAACCAAATGAAGCATTTGAAATCATTAAGCATGTTGTACACGATAGGCCAAATTGGAGCTCAAATGAAAGAAGAAGCTTTAAGGAGGCATCAAATCATGCAATATGCCAATTAATATGTTTTCCTCAAAATTTGGTGCTTTATCTTCCAAGGTTTATGCCCATTTATAATCTTGGTCAATTATCCATTAATCTCATTGAAATTCAAGTGCTCATCTATCCTTCAATCCCACTGCATCTATTTCATCAAATCACACTATGTATGGCGTGACACATTGGTCGAATCCAATTATTCAAACCCAACTATAAAATACAAGATGCAATTTTGGTTCGAAGTGAAAGGCTGCGTCATGGGCTGAAACCAAACCAAGACTAACTAAATTAACATGATCAAATACCTATATAAAACTAAATTGAACCTCACCTAATCTAATAGCATTCATTAAAGGTATGTTGATATGTATCTCTTTCAAGACTTCAAAACAGTAAAAAAATGGTTCATCTATTCCAAAACCAACACCTCTCGAGAAATGGGAGTTGAGCCACATATAGTGATGACTCACTCTTTTCTTTCTTTTTTACTCGGTTTACTCTCTTTAGTGCATTCAACTTCTTTTAAGCTCTCATCTCATTCAACCTCCCTATATACTTACGGTCTTCTTCAACAAAGGTGGGTATGGGTTCCTTAGGCTTCTTAAATGTCTTGAATTGGACTTCCCCTAGCCTTCTCACTTCTAGTTCCAAGGATTAGTGTGTTGTCTAGGCCTAGACCATGATTAGACAATCATATATGACTTGCCATATCCTATATGTACTTACCAAGCCAAAGCTATATTAGTAGGCTTAGTGCTAACAGCCTTTTCATCCCTTCAAAAAATGTCACCAAATAGCAACGATATCATCTAGGACCTTTTTTGGAGTAATGAATGATGTGGAATAAACACCATTAGTCCCTATCAATCTCTATGGTGAATTTAGAGGGTTTGAGTCACGGCCAACCTTTGTGATAAAGTTGGAATGGATTGCGTAAAAGATCAACATCACAATTGGGTTTTGCCTATAGGTTTTTTTTCTTATCGCAATTGCCGGGTTTTTCAGGGTTTTTGATATTTTCATCAATAGTTCTATAACACTTCAGTACACGTGCATAAAGGAATCTTAATTAAAAGACTCATTCTGAATAAGTTCTTCAAGCAATTTTGGATACAAGGAGAGTGAAACTTTGATTATGAAAAATCGTCATGATATAACATATACATATGAGATCTTGTTATATTCGTCTACATGCGTACTTAAATATCAAAGTTTTGCAATGTTTTATAAAGCATAGCTATATGGCAAGAAAAAAAATGTTTTTAAAGAATGTGACATGCATATACATGTGTTAAGAAGATAATTTTTTCATTTTTAATATGCCAAATTACGACTGAAATGAATAACATAGCCTATCAAAACTAAAAATAAAAAAACTTACCTTGATTGATGCTTGGAGTTCCCTTGCTGTCATATCAAGACCCAAGGCATAGCCTAAAAGACATGATTACAATATTAAGTTTTCTGTCCATTATAAACAACATGTCCCGGAGTTTATTGGGCTACAATCGATAGAATTCGAAAAAAGAAGTTGTCAACTTATCAAGTAGACAAGGTTTTACAATTAGCAAAAACAAAGTAAAATACTAAAATTGTCATGCCTTTAAGGGTCCGTTTGGTAGGGTGTAAAACAATTTCCCTAATAAAAACAAATAAAAAATAAAAACTTTCTCATTTTATATTGTTTGGTTTGGAGTAAAACATTAAAATGTTCCACTTTGTTAAAATTTTCCATCACAATGGGAAGGAAAACATTTTCCCATACAGTTGAAGTTTTTAATTTTCAATTCTACCAAACAATGAAAATTGCTTAAAATGAAAAATCATTTTACATGCAACTAAAAAACGGAAAACATTCATGAAAATGAACTTTCCATGGAAAACCATTTTCATCTAACAATGTTTTACACCATACTAAACGGAGCCTAAGTAGGCAAGTAGCAAAAAAAAATTACCTCAAAGTTAATTAAGAAACTCAATTAAATATTTGTCATCATTTTAAGTTAGAAGCTGTATAGAGTTTGCACCTATATGAAGTCCCAAAATTAAACTAACCCAAAATATAGAAACCATGATCCCAAATGCACGCCATTTTAAGAGGGAAAAAAAAACTAGCAATCTCCCAATATATCATATATGAAATGCATAATCTCTCTAGGTGCTTGGTATTACTATAGGATAAAAAATGGAAGGAAACAAATTCAGAGTGGAAAGGGTGATATTAAGAGTTACAAGTACTAGTTGTTTGACATAGTTAAGGAAATAGAATGGATCAAAATAAAAGGAAAGGATTTTCTTACCACATAGTTGGAAAGAGTAACAAAGTGGGGGATATTTTTTACCCTTAGGTAACGGATTGTTTTACTAAGAACTCATATCAAACAATAGTTAATGGAAAACGTTAATTGATTTATTTCCTAGACTAACTAATAGCATACCGCAAGTGCTCTATGTTCTTTAGAGCCTGGGAGGCTGGCAGCCATCAAAAAACAGAATAGACTAGAATTTCAAAACCCCTTAGTCAACTCAAAAATAGTCCTCATTCTTCTGAAAGTCAGTCATGGCTCAGGAGTTTAACAACATACCTCTTGATAAAATTGGTAAGATACCATCATACATATATGACAGTAATGCCACCATCCTAATGAATTAGGCTAACTAATTTTGCATTTGTGTTTTCCAGTGAGATCGTTTTCATTAAAAAATGCTTTCCCCTTATGTCCTTAACCAAACAGACCCTTAGTTAACCAATCTGTTCATTAGTGTAATTTTGCTAGAGATACAAAATTACAATTTTCTTCACTAACAACACACATATAAACATGCAGTCATCATCCATGCAAACCGCCACTCTCATAACTTATCAGCATCAAAATTTACCCTCACACGCCCCCACCCTCGCAATCAGCGGTTATCAATCACCAGGCAAATTTGACAGCAATAGTTGACACCTAACTAAAACCACACCAAACATCAATCTAATTTCAAGCAGCAAAAATAATCAAAAAATTTCAAATATGCCACTGCAAAGTTGTAATTTCTGCACTCCACATTAACCAAATCACTTCATTAACATACAAATAAAACAGCTGAAGGCATAAACTAGCAAATTAAAGCATCAAAACCCCAATATAAATGAATAAACATATATTTCAACAAAGCCCAACAAAAGAATAAACACGGAAAAAAGACCTGCGATGAAATCCATGGCAGAAGATTCTGGAACATCGCGAGCTTTCTTGGCAATAACAACAGCAAGTTCAGCTTCATAATGAAGATGATCCATTGAAGGCGGGATTAAAATGGTTCCACCATTATTCAAATAAGAAGATGTAGGCTTCATAAATAATACTGGTTCTTTAGGAATTGGGTTACCAAGCTCTTTAGCATGGTTTGCGTAGTTTCGACCTACGCATATGATCTTCGTTCCCATTTCTACCAGTTTCGACATGCTTTTTCTTTTCTTTTTTTTTCATTGATTTTATGGGTTTTTTTTTTTTTTTTTTTTTTTTTTTTTTTGGATTTTGCAATGGAATTATGAACGAATTTTTTACAAAACACACCTTTTAAATTCATTTTTTGTGACAGTATACCTTTTAAAAGTTTTCTTACGACTTACGAGAACATACTTTTTAAAAATTTTCTTATGAGAACATACCTTTTAAAAATTTTCTTGTAAGGATATATCATAAACTTAATTTTTTTTGCGAGAACGCACCTTGAAACTGGTTTCCGGCGTGGACCGACTTTTTCAGGTGTTGACCACTATCATTTGCTTAATTGCACTCTTTTTTATTTATTAGAACACTCTTCCTCTTCTTCGGTCTTCTACTTAACCCAACTTCCTAAACAAAAATCATCACCAACCTCTCTCATACACCACCACCATCACTGCATTAACCACCCCCGCACCGTCCTCACCACTACCGGCATGACAACACCACTTTCACACCACCAAACTGCCTTCTCATTTACTAGGGTTATGGAGTTTTTTTGTTCTAATTTGAATATTTGGGGTTGGGTTGAGTTTGAATTTGATTTAATGTACTTCAATTTTGGTCAAAATTGGAAGAATTTGAGTTTATTTTCTCGTATTTGGGGATTAATATGGGTATTCTTGGTTATGTTTGATTGAATTGGTTCAAATTAAATTGAAATGATTCAAAATTTTGAGGAATTCATATTGACAATATGTTTTTATTTTGGCTGAAAATTTGGGGGAATTTGGATTCAAAGTTTTGAGTTTGATTTACCAAGATAAATCATTTTAAATGCATCTTAAAGCCCAAACGAATCATTCATCATTCAAATGAGGTGGTTATGGAGGTATGACATTGTTCGTTTGATTTGGGTGCATTCATGAATTTGATCTTGGTTCATTTTGGTGTGTTGATTCATGAATTTGATCTTGGTTCATTTTGGTGTGTTTGTTCATGGATGAATGAGGTGAGGTGGTTATGGAGGTTGTATGAGAGATTGAAGAAGGTAGAACATAGAAGAAAAGCAAAAAAACAGTTGAAGAGTGCAGTTTGGTGGAATAAAGTGGTCAATGTCGTAAGATTTTAGTCAACGCTAGAAACCGGCCTCAAGGTGTGTTCTCAAAAAAAAAAAAAAAAAAAAAAAAAATTAAGTTTAAGGTGTGCCCTTACAAGAAATATTTTAAAAGGTGTGTTCACACAAAAAAAATGATTTTAAAAGGTGTGTTTTGGCAAATTTTCCAATTATCAATTATGTTTACAGCAGTCAAAACTCACCTACCCAGAGGGATGCCTAGGAAAGATTAGTGTTGTGTTAAAAAGCAACAGCATATTGTATTTATGAAAATAATTCATAATGTGCATCTGATGTTGTGAAGTAACGTAATTATACATGTTTTGACTGCATATGGCAGTTGTTTTACACACACAACGAATTTTTTTTTTTTTTTTTTTTGCTTTTTTTAATCTTTAATTTTAAAAACTTATTGTATATTTAATGTGGATTTACTATGGCCCGCTATAACTAATATGTGGTAATAGAAACAAAATTATGTTGTTGGGCCTAGAAGTGATTGATATGTGATAATAGACTTCCACCACTTTCAGCTTGCATTAAATGTGTAAACTACATTAAAAGTAGTACAACAACAATACACGCGCAAATGTTGAAATTGCATTACACTGCTTTAACGTTAAAAAAATCAGTTAATGTAACATTTTAACTTTTGTTGAGTGCTTTTTTTAAGTTATTTACTTATATGCCATGTGCTGTACAAAAAAAAACAACACTGATCTTTCTTTGAATTTTCCCCTACAAATGTAACCCAATAACCATGTTTGGAGGGATGACTAGTTAATCACCGATATGCACATTTGACATATCACATGGTAGTTGTGTAATTTACCCATCATATGCAACCAATTTGTGTTAATTTTTGACCGATTTTAATTCCGTCGCAAAAAATGGACACAAATTGTGTTAATTGACACAAATTCATACTACAAAGCACTTTACACAAAACACTTATATTGCCCTTTGTAGTATGAACTTGTGTGAATGGGTATTATAAGTGTTTTAATTATGTTGAGTGGTGTTATGAATTCTGGAACGAAGTTTAGAACAGGATTCATAACATACTAAAAATAGGGAACCAGGTTGAGGAACCAGGTTCACTGCCATGGAAAATTTTAAGCTGCGAGTTTTGAAAAAGATTTTCTAAAAATATTTTTCAAAGTTATTTTAAAAATAACATAGCAGCTGAGAGATTAAATTAGAATATTTGGTTACCAAAAACTTTAAGAGTATTTATTTTATCCTCGATTTATTTTATAATAAAACGGAATAAAACGATACTTTCCTTAAATCACAAACTTGCTTGTTTCTCAAGTTTTTGTGATTTTAGGAAAGTAGGGTTTTTGTCAATTTATGCCCATACATAAACTCTCATGCATATTTGGCACGGCTCTCACGCACAAAAATTGAGCATTATTTTGTAGAGCAAAACACACTTGAAGCATAAACCCTTCACTAAGCCATACACAAGAGCACTTATAGCCAAATTTATTTTCTCTCATATACTTATTAAGAAATGAGATCAAGAGTGTTTTTATACTGTCAAGATCTTCAACAGTGGTGTTTGTTGAAGATCGGGTGTTTGTGAGTTCAAACACGAGTGTTTACTAGGGTAAGCTTGAGAGCACACTCGAAGTAGAGTGTGGGGGGTACTGGTTCTCGGTGTAGAGAAACAGTAGGGGAGCGTGTTTCTTATTTTTCGGAGTAGATTAATAAGAGAATATAGGATAGGAGGAAGTAGGCCATAGTTGGCTGAACCTCGTTAAATCTGGTGTTTCCTTTATTGCTTTACTTTATATTCCGCTGCATCAGGAACCAGCCTAACTAGTTCCTCACACAACCGAAAAAGAAACAAGAATTTGTCAACGAGTCTTAACACTCAATTCACCCACCCCCCCTCCTCTTGAGTGCCATCAAACCTTCACCTTACTTCAAAAAGACATCATTGAATAACTAATTTAGGATCTACTTTCACAGGGTGTTATCAGGCCAAGTACCGATCCTTTTTTTTGCCCTCATTGTACCGGTAATTAAGGAAGAAGGATAGAGGATGGCGACTGTATGTGGATTATAGAGACAAATAAGCTTACATCGAAGGACAAGTTTCCAATTCCTATTATTGAAGAGCTTCTAGATGAGTTACATGGGTCGGCTTTCTTTTCAAAGATTGATCTTAAATCAGGTTACTACCAGAGAAGGATGCACCTATATAACATTCATAAGACTACATTTAATACTCATTTAGGTCATTATGAGTATCTAGCGATTCCATTTGGGCTCACCAATGCTCTCTTCACTTTTCATGCTCTCATGCATAAATGATGTCTTTAAGGCATATCTTTGAAAATTTGTGTTCGTATTTTTTGATGACATCTTAGGGCCTGTTTACTTCAGCTTAAAATCAGTTCAGCTCAGTTCAGCTCTTTTTTTATTTTGCTACTCATTAATCCTTTTATAAAAAAAACTTCCAGTTCAGTTCAGTTGTTTTCAAGTGAAGTAGACACGCCCTAGTCTATAGCCCCACTTGGCATGATCATTTAGCTCATCTACAACAAATTCTCAATATTATGTTATAGAAATCCCTTCAAACCAAGTATAAAAATTACTCATTTAATTTGGTTCTACTTCTGTCCGTTACTTATTCCTTATTATTTCTAGGTTTAGTGTTGCCACTAAACCAAAGATTTCTGCTATACTAAATTGGACTCCACCTAGAGAACTCAAACAACCGAGAGGATTTATTTGCCTTACTGGAATAGAAAATTCATCCAGAATTATGGCATAATTTGCAATCCATTAGCACAATTACTCAAAAAAGATGCATTTCATTGGAACGTAGAAGTTGCTACTACATTTCAACTGCTCAAAGAAAAGATGACTACCCCTCCGGTTCTTACTCTACCAAATTCATCATTGAGACAAATGCTTCTTGTTCTGGCATTAGTGTTGTTCTTATGCAACAAGGACACCCAATTTCTTACATAAGCAAGGCTCTCTCTCCTAGGAATCAATTACTTTCAGCCTATGAGAGAGAATTACTTGGAGATGTCATGGCTATTCAAAAATGGCCATCCAATTTGATATCTCTTCCTTTCATTATAAACAAGTCTTAAGTCTATATTGGATCACAAGATAGGGACTCCCTTCTGAAATTAGTGGCTCTCTAAGCTCATGATGTTTTTTTTCAATGAAATACAAGGGCTTACAAAATAAGGTTGTCAATGCTCTCTAGAGTAAAAAACTGTCACTTAATGCAACTTGCATTATTTGTTGTAGATTTATCCCTACTCTCTAAGCTAAAAGTACATTGGTTAACATAACCAAATCTCAAACAATTCATTGCTGATCTACAGGCAAATCTGTTGACCCTAGGGATTTTGATGATGACAAACACATACTACTAATGGGTTACATGTTTTATGTCAAGCTAAACAAACATTAGTAGCCGTCGTACCAACAGTAGAACTTGTCTGAAGTTCAATTATCTTAAGGAGCATTGAGATAAATCGTACGTAATCTAGAAGATTTATGTCAACACATGAGTATATTCAGAAAATATATCAAAACAAGATTTCAAAGTATATTCTGAGAAGATATGGAAAAAATATTCTAAGGAGATACCATCAAGATCTTTGAAGATATTTGGAAAAGATATATAAACAAGATTATGGTAACAAATCTATTATATGAAGAAAGAAGCATGTGAATTTAGATTGAGAATTGATCTAGATTCACTTTATGAAGAATATTCACCAAGATATTGGTGAGTTGTGAATCGTGAAAACAAGGAAGGTAATTAGAGAAACCCTACTTGTTACTTCACTATAAATATTGAAGATCAGAAGAGAAGAAATAAACCAAGACTTACGCAAATCACTGAAGGCATACAAGACTAGGTACAAGAGTCAGTTGTACTAGGATTGTGTTCACTTTTATGAGTCTATAATCTTGAGTTCGGGGAAAGGTGAGTGATTTGAGTGAATCACTTGTTAAGAGAAAGAGAAAGAGAAGAACTTGTTCAGGGGGAACAAGTACTGAGTTATACTTAGAGAATAGAGAAGGCTGGTCAAGCCACTAAGAGAGAAAGAGAAAGAGAAGAACTTGTTCCCGAACAAGTTCAGGGGGAAAAAGTACTAAGTTGTACTTAGAGAAGTCCATACTAACTAGAATTGTAACAGAATCGTTGGCCCTAGTTAGTAAAAAGAGAATTGAGTCAAAAATCCCTAGTGGTCGAGGTTTTTTCCTTCCTATTGGGCCTAGGAAAGGTTTCCTCGCTAAAATCGCGTGTTCTCTATACTACAAGATTACCTCGATTTTGCGACGGACTAATTCCGTCGCAAAAATGGAAAAGTCCGTCGCAAAAAGCCATTTGCGACGGAATTCCGTCGCAAACTGTTCGTCACTAAATGTTTTGTCGCAAATTTCCATTATTGTGACGGACTTTCTGTCGCAAATTATTTGCGACGGATTAATTGAAGTTTGCGACGGAAAATTCCAATATTTTGCGACGGAAAATTTCCTCGCAAATTTGCGACGAAATATTCCGTCGCAAATTCCCTCACAAACGAACAACAAAAATATAATAATGCACTTTTGCTAGGGACTATTCCGTCGTAAAAAAAGTTGACGGATTTTTGAATTTTTAATGTTTTGATTGCTTATTTGTATTTGTGCCTGTGAACCTGTATGATCTGCCACGTTATGTATTCTAATCAAATAAGGACAATTTATATTTTCCGATAATTATATATTTCAAATGTAACATATGCATACAAAGTATTTCCGGCTTACATTAAAGTTTAACAATGATAATAAAGGCACTAAGCTATGTTATATTTTACAAGATATCTATCTACACTTGCATCCCATGCCCGGCGCCGCTGCCCTCGTCGTCTGGTGAGTCCCGAGGCTGAATTTGGAAAGGTGAACGATTGTCGCTACCGAATCGACTCATCATCTGCTCCATAAACTCCTTCTGTGTCCTCTGCATTGCCTCAATCTCGGCTCGCATATTCTCCTCAACCTCAGCCCGCACCTCCTCCCGCACCTTCTCCACATGTTTCTCTCAATGATCTTTCATTTGAGAAAATACAGATAGCGTGTATTGCTTCGATGATGCAGATCTCCTCGAAGAGCTGTAATACAGGTCCGCACCACTACCAAGACCCTTCACGCGACCTTTCTTGCTATGACCACCAGATGCCTCCCAATATAACTCATCGGGCGTTCTCTGACTCCCGTCACTGCTTGTTTCCTCAAGCTTCTTCTAGTAGGTATCCTACAAAACACAATTACAATTAAATTAGTTATACATATTTGAATTTAAATCAACCCAACAAAACATTGTAAACAATAAAAGCCAGAGTTATGTAACAAAATAGATGGCTTATTTCAAGGTCAAACAAGCCTTTACATGTGTTTTAGGTTCAAATGGGCTCGAAATGGCTCGAAATGGCTACTATTGTGCCCATTTTTCATATAAGTCTACATTTCAACCTATAAATAAGCTAAAAATCCCTAAAAGGCATAACTACGAGTGTTGCAACCTTTACATTATGCCTAACTAGCCTTTACATGTGTTTTAGGTTCAAATGGGCTCGAAATGGCTCGAAATGGCTACTATTGTGCCCATTTTTCATATAAGTCTACATTTCAACCTATAAATAAGCTAAAAATCCCTAAAAGGCATAGTTACGAGTGTTACAACCTTTGCATTATGCCTAACAAGCCTTTACATGTGTTTTAGGTTCAAGTAGCCTCGAAATGGCTCAAAATGGCTACTAATGTGCCCATTTTTCACATATCTCTTCATTTCAACCTATACTTAAGCTAAACATCCTTAAAAGGCATAATTACAAGTGTTACAAACTCTACATTACTTCAAACTAGCCTTTACATGTGTTTTAGGTTCAAATGGGCTCGAAATGGCACGAAATGGCTACTATTGTGCCCATTTTTCATATAAGTATACATTTCAACCTATAAAAAAGCTAAAAATCCCTAAAAGGCATAATTACGAGCGTTACAACCTTTACATTATGCCTAACTAGCCTTTACATGTGTTTTAGGTTCAAATGGCCTCGAAATGACTCAAAATGGCTACTAATGTGCCCATTTTTCACATATCTCTTCATTTCAACCTATAGTTAAGCTAAACATCCTTAAAACGCATAATTACAAGTGTTACAAACTCTAAAATACTTCAGACTAGCCTTTACATGTGTTTTAGGTTCAAATGGGCTCGAAATGGCTACTATCGTGCCCATTTTTCATATAAGTCTACATTTCAACCTACAAATAAGCTAAAAGTCCCTAAAAGGCATAATTACGAGTGTTAATACCTTTACATTATGCCTAACTAGCCTTTACATGTNCTAAAAGGCATAATTACGAGTGTTACAACCTTTACATTATGCCTAACTAGCCTTTACATGTGTTTTAGGTTCAAGTGGCCTCGAAATGGCTCAAAATGGCAACTAATGTGCCCATTTTTCACATATCTCTTCATTTCAACCTATACTTAAACTAAACTTCCTTAAAAGGCATAATTACAAGTGTTACAAACTCTACATTACTTCAAACTAGCCTTTACATGTGTTTTAGGTTCAAATGTGCTCGAAATGGCTACTATTGTGCCCATTTTTCATATAAGTCTACATTTTAACCTATAAATAAGCTATAAATCCCTAAAAGGAATAATTACGAGTGTTACACTCTTTACATTATGCCTAACTAGCTTTTACATGTGTTTTAGGTTCAAATGGCCTCGAAATGGCTCAAAATGGCTACTAATGTGCCCATTTTTCACATATCTCTTCATTTCAACCTATACTTAAGCTAAACATCCTTAAAAGGCATAATTACAAGAGTTACAAACTTTACATTACTTCAAACTAGCCTTTACATGTGTCTTNTTACAAACTCTACAATACTTCAGACTAGCCTTTACATGTGTCTTAGGTTCAAATGGGCGCGAAATGGCTCGAAATGGCTACTATTGTGCCCATTTTTCACATATCTCTTCATTTCCACCTATAGTTAACCTAAACATCCTTAAAACACATAATTAAAAGTGTTACAAACTCTACAATACTTCAGACTAGCCTTTACATGTGTTTTAGGTTCAAATGG
>PYUH01000181.1:589282-603434 GCA_016808085.1 Suaeda aralocaspica
TTCTTTTTAGGTTAAATGTGCTCGAAATGGCTACTGTTGTGCCAATTTTCATATACTCTACATATCAACTTATAAATAAGCTAAAAAATCCCTAAAAGGCATATTACGAGTGTTACACTCTTTACATTATGCCTAACTAGCTTTTACATGTGTTTTAGGTTCAAACGGCCGCGAAGTGCTCAAAATGGCATACATGTGACCATTTTTCACATCTCTCTTCATTCAACCTATACTTAAGCTAAACATCCTTAAAACGATAATTACAAGTGTTACAAACTACAAATTACTACAAACTAGCGTTACATGGTTTTAGGTTCAATGGGCTCGGAATGGCTACTATTGTGCCCATTTTTCATATAAGTACATTTCAACCATATAAAATAGCTTAAAAATCCCTAAAAGGCATAATTACGAGTGTTCAACTTTTACATAGGCATAAACTAGCTTTTGAGTGTTGTAGGTTCAACTGGCCTCGAAATGGCTCAAAATGGTACTAATGGCCCATTTTTACATATCTCTTCATTTCAAACTATACTTAAGCTAAATATCATTAAAGGCATAATTACAAGTGTTACAAACTCTCATTACTTCCAACTAGCCGTTACATGTGTTTTCGGTTCAAATGGGCTCGAAAGGGCTCAAAAGGCTACTAATGTGCCATTTTCATATCTTTTATTTTTTTTTTTTGATTTAACCTATACTTAAGCTAAACATACTCTAAGAGGCATAATTACAAGTGTTACAAAAATGACATACTTAAAACTAGCTTTACATGTGTTTTAGGTTCAAATGGGATCGAAATGGCTCAAAAGGTTACTATGTGCCAATTTTTCATATAGTGTTTATTTACAACAATATCCCAATCAATCAATAACAAAATCCTAAAAGGCATTACGAGTGTTACAACCTTTATATTATGCCTAACTACCTTTAATGGTGTTTAGTTCAAGTGGCCTGAAATGGCTGAAAATGGCATAATAGTGCCCATTTTTCAATATCTCTTCATTTTCAACCTATACTTAAGCTAAACATCCTTAAAGGCATAATTACAAGTGCTAACAAACTCTACATACTTCAAAATAAGCCTTACATGTGTTTTAGGTCAAATGGACTCGAAATGGCTCAAAAAGGCTTATATGTACCATTTTTCACAATCTCTTATTTCAACTATACTAACAGCTAAAACATCCTAAAAGGCATAATTACAAGTGTTACAAACTATACATTACTTCAAACTAGCATTTACCTGTGTTTTAGGTTCAAATGTGTCGAATGGATTACTGTGTGCCCATTTTTCAATAAGTTACATTTCAAATATAAATAAGCTAAAAACTCCCTAAAAGGCATAATTACGAGTGTTACACTCTTTACTTATGCCTAACTAGCTTTACGATGTGTTTTAGGTCAAATGGCTCTCGAAATGGCTCACAATGGCTACTAATGTGCCCATTTTTCACATATCTTTCATTTCAACCTATACTTAAGCCTAAACATCCTTAAAACGCATAATTTTACAAGTGTAAAACTACAACACTACAAACTAGCGTTTCATGTGTTTTAGGTCAAATGGGCTCGAAATGGCTCGAAATGGCTACTATTGTGCCCCATTTTTTCCAATAAGTCTACATTCAACCTATAAATAGCTAAAAATCCCTAAAAGGCCTAATTACGAGTGTTCACTTTCATTAGGCCTAAACTAGTTTAGTGTGTGTACGTTCAAATGGCCTCGAAATGGCTCAAAATGGTTACTAATGTGCCCATTTTTCACATATCTCTACATTTCAAACCTATACTTAATCTAAATCCCTTAAAGGCATAATACAGGTTACAACTCTACATTACTTCAAACTAGCCTTACATGTGTTTTCGGTTCAAATGGACTCGAAATGGCCTCAAAATGGCTACTAATGTGCCATTTTTACATATCTCTTGATTTCACTATACTTAAGCAACATATCCTTAAGAGGCAATAATTACAAGTGTTCTAAAACTCTACATTATTCAAACTAGCTCGTACATGTGTTGTAGGTTCAAATGGGCTCGAAATGGCTCGAAATGGCTACATGTGCCACATTTTTCATATAAGTGTATTTCAAACAATAAATAACCAAAAAATCCCTTAAAAGGCAAATTACGAGTGTTTACAACTATTATATTATGCCTAACTAGCCTTTACATTGTGTTTTAGGTTCAAGATGGCCTCGGAATGGCTAAAATGGCTACTAATGTGCCCATTTTTACTATCTCTCATTCAACCATACTTAAGCTAAACATCCTCAAACGCATAATTACAAGTGTTGCAAACTCTACATACTTATAACTAGCATAACATGTGTTTTAGGTTCAAATGGGTCGAAATGGCATCGAAATGGCTCAAAATGGCTACTAAAATGCCCTTTTTCACATATCTTTTCATTCAAATATACTTAAGCTAAACATCCTTAAAAGGCATAATACAGTGTTACAACTCTACATTACTCAAACTAGCCTTACATGTGTTTTAGGTTCAAATGGACTCGAAAATGGCTCAAAATGGCTACTAAATGTGCCCAATTTTTCACATATCTCTTGTTTCAACCTATACCGTAACGCTAAAATCCTTTAAAAAAGAGGCATAATACAAGTGTTACAAAACTCTTACATTAGAATCAAATGCCTTTACATGTGTTTAGGTTCAAAATGTGCTCGAAATGGCTACTGTTGTGCCATTTTTCATATAAGTCACATTTCAACCTATAAAAAGCTAAAAATCCCTAAAAGGAATATAGAGTGTTACAACTCTTTCGATTATGCCTAACTAGCTTTACATGTGTTTTGGTTCAAATGGCCTCAAATGGCTCAAAATGGCTACTAAGTGCCCATTTTTCAATATCTTTCATTCAACCTAACATAAGCTAAACATCCTTAAAAGGCATATTACAAGAGTTACAAACTCCTACTTACTTCAAAATAGTCTTTACATGTGTTTTAGGTTCAAATGGGCTCAAAATGGCTCGAAATGGCACTATTGTGCCATTTTCTATATAAGTGAAATTCAACTATAAATAACTACCTAAAACTCCTAAAAGGCATAATTAGAGTGTTACACACTTTACATTATGCCTAACTGGCCTTTACATGGTTTTAGGTTCAAGTGGCCTCGAAATGGCTCAAAATGCGTAATAATGTACCCATTTTTCACATATCTCATTCATTTCAACCTAGACTTAAGCCAAACATCCGTAAAAGGCAGTAATTTGTAAGGTGTTACAAACTCTATACTTCAAACTAGCCTACATGTGTTTTAGAGTTTCAATGAGCCGAAAGGCTCGAAATGGACTACTGTTGTGCCCATTTTTCATATAAGTCTACATTTCAACCTATAAATAAGCTAAAAATCCTTAAAAGGCATAATTGTGAGTGTTACCAACTCTAGATTATTTCAAACTACCCTTTACATGTGTTTTAGGTTCAAATGGGCTCGAAATGGCTCGAAATGGCTACAAATGTGCCCATTTTTCACATATCTCTTCATTTCAACCTATACTTAAGCTAAACATCCTTAAAACGCATAATTACAAGTATTACAAACACTAGATTATTTCAAACTACCCTTTACATGTGTTTTAGGTTCAAATGGGCTCGAAATGGCTCGAAATGGCTACTATTGTGCCCATTTTTCATATAATTCTACATTTCAACCTATAAATAAGCTAAAAATCTCTAAAAGGCATAATTACGAGTGTTACAACCTTTACATTATGCCTAACTAGCCTTTACATGTATTTTGGGTTCAAGTGGCCTCGAAATGGCTCAAAATGGCTACTAATGTGCCCATTTTTCACATATCTCTTCATTTCAACCTATACATAAGCTAAACATCCTTAAAAGGCATAATTACAAGTGTTACAAAATCTAGATTACTTCAAACTAGCCTTTACATGTGTTTTAGGTTCAAATGGGTTCGAAATGGCTACTATTGTGCCCATTTTTCATATAAGTCTACATTTCAACCTATAAATAACCTGAAAATCCCTGAAAGGCATAATTATGAGTGTTACAACCTTTACATTATGCCCAACTAGCCTTTACATGAGTTTTAGGTTCAAATGGCCTCGAAATGGCTCAAAATGGCGACTAATGTGCCCATTTTTCACATATCTCTTCATTTCAACCTATACTTCTTGAAGGTTGACAAGGGGAATAAGTTGGTTTTGCCTATAAGTTTTTATCCCATTTCACTTGATAGGGGTTTTCTCATTTTAGGCATTGAGTCTTTCATTTCTTGATGGGTCTTAATCTTCATTTACAGCCTTAAACACATGGAAAATGACTTCTTGAAGGTTTCTTGATTAAAAAATTGAATCTTGAAAGGTTTCTTGAAGATTTGAAGAAAAATCTCAAAATTGCGCAAAAGTTGATCTTCACTTGTGCGTGAATTTTGGAAGATCTTCTAGGATTTTGGGTAGATTGAATATTTGTGTAAATCTGGTTGTAATGTGTTGATTATGTTGATTAGCAAGGTTTAGGGGGTGTTTGTTTGGGGCTTTAGGGATGGAATGGAATGGATTTGATTCCAATCCATTGTTTGGTTGGGCTTTTTTAGGGTAGAATGTGATACCCTTGGGTATCTAACTCCACCCCAACCTCCTTCAAATCCCATACTCTCCTCTTACCCCAAGTTTCTATTTCCCATTCCACTCAAGTTACAAACCCTAGACATGAGAGGAGAGAAAAACTGAAAATTGAAGCTGCCATAGCAACCCACGCCCTTCCTTCGTGATTTTCCAGCAACTATTCATCTTCTCCGTCAGCGTTTCAGTTTCCATCGAGGTAAGTCAAACTTTTTTCATCTCAATCTATTTTTTTACCTTCATTTTCATGTAAAATCATGATGTTTTTTTCATAAATTTGTTGATGAATATGATTACTTGATGATGATTAGTACTTGGGTATAAGATAAAAATACCATTGTAATTGCTCTTTCTCACGTCTATTTGTTGGTTGTGAAAAATGTTTTTTCAAGGAATTCCTAGTAAAATGTCAGGTTTTGACTTATATATATAATAGATTTAATTAAATTTTCCAATATTTTCATGTGACTTGTTCAAACAAGTTTAATAAGAACTAGTACGTTACAATTTTACTGATATCTAAATAAGAGATATGTTAGAATTGTAATTGAAAGAAGAAATTCTTACAAAAGCCATCCCAAAAGTGAACCAAACTGCATGAATGAACATTGAATCCATTCCAAAAGTGAACCAAATAGTTTTAGGATGGAATAGGATATTGAATCTGTTCCCCCCTAGTATGGATATCCATACCATTCCATTCCATTTTCTTAAACCAAACAACCCCTTAGAAAGTTTGTTAGGATATTTTCTTGTTTATATATAGTTTGTTAGAGTTTGTTAGCAAGATGAGAGTGACATGCATTGCTGATGTGGCATCTTATCTGGTGAGTCATTATTGAGTCACCAAGGGGGACGATTTCCCTTAGATTTGTGCGTGTGTTAGGATTTTGTTGTTGATTATGGTCATAAATAATCTCACCATTAGTTTGTAAGTTTTCAGATTTGATAAATGAAATAAAGTTTTGTTTTGTTTACATAGAAAACAAAAATATCGAAAATTGGAGTTGGTGGATTTTTTTTCCCTTTAGACTCTTGTGCAGATTAGTTAGTGGCTTTGAGGGTGCTTAGGCTTTAAACAAAGACTAATTAATCAACCTAAAATTGTGAATTTTGGCGGCTAGGCCTTTAGGAATTCGTAATTTTAGTTATCTATCCTTGTGAGTTTTTGATTCATACGAAAATTCTCATCATGCTCCTGTTATGTTTTCAATAGTTCAGTTGAGGTGAATCACTCTCATGATTGGTCTTAATAATCATATACACTGTCTCTGATGGATTGACAAATACACATTGAACAAATGTTCTTCTTCAAAATACCATTTCATGATTTTTGTCATTTTCATTTCAAGCTCATACACACATTGATTGTTATCATGACTGCCTATTCAAAAGTCAGTTACACACATACATATTTACCTACACAAAATCAGTCATTCAAAATACATATAACCTGATTACTTCATTATTCCATTGAAGTTGTTAAGGTTACATGTGGCAGTCATTATGTGTTCTGTTGCTTCTTTGGTTTTCAGTCAGCATCAATGTGTAGTTGGTTATCAACTCACCTGTCTTTCCCTTGTTGTTTGCCTGAATCTGTCATTTAAGTATTGCACAACTTCTTCAACAACTTTCTGATCAACTTCTAAGTTATCTGGGAGAAGTCCCAACTCATCCAATCCCCTCTTACCCATATGATCTATCTTGTAGTTGTTCCCTCCTTTTACTGACAAAATGTCAATCATACATGACTGCAATGTAAGCCAAGTGTACTTGTTTACAATAGGATCAAGTATCTGATATGCATGATTAACATGAGAAATGAGTTCCTCAATTGTTGTTGGAAAATGTTGGTACTGAATTGATTGGATTGAGTTGAATAAACCTAGGTCTAGGACATTTAGGTCAGGTGATTGAGCTGGCTGGAAAACCATATTAATATTCCATCCATCTCCCTTTGTTACTTGCATCCATTCATTATCAAATGGAATTGGATGAGGCCTAGCATTATCCCATTGAATGTAAAGTTCTTTTCCAAGTATTTCACGTGGCCAATTTTCTTTAACACATGGTATAATGTTCTTCAGCAACATGTCTCTGACTACATCTCTTGTCACATTTTGATGTACCTTTATTTCCCAAGTTCCAACAGCCCTATTTTTGCTGTTGTTTGTTGCTTGTTTGTAGTAAATGAAAGGCCATATTCCATATTTCCCACTGTGAACCATTCTTCTTGATTCATCAAACAAGGGTCTCCCAATGATAGTCATAAACATTGCCTTGATTTTGTACTTTTTTGACACTTCACATCTGTAGGGATCATCCTCCTTTGGCAACAAATAAAACCTTCTTGTTTCTGGGTTCAAGTAAAACCACTTCTCGTCTGCGAGTAGGGTTAATTGCATATCATGAAATGTTGCTTTTTGGGTTGGTGTTCCAGGAATTATGTGTGATAAAACCCACTTCATTCTTGCAATTTTGTGGTCAGGGGTTAATGTAGGATGATTTGTGCTTGTGTGACTTCTTAGTCTACCCCTTTTCTTAAGCTTGTGCACATACACATGAGAAACATTCAAATGTTTTGCAAAGGATCTTAAAGTTTTCCTGAACTGTAATGGCACTGACTACAAAACATCATCAGTGGTTTCCTTTGGTTTTCTACCAACTTTACCTGTTTTGTTGGATTTGACATCAATTGATTGTCCTTTCTGCTTCTGTTTCTTTACATATGAGTAAAGTCTACTTATTGTTGATTTGTAAACCCCCACTTCACTTGCTAGTTGTGCCTGAGTTCCATATGGAAGATTGTCTTATTCCATTGCAAGTATGTTGTCAACTATTTTCCTCCTTTTCTCAAGAGATAGTTCTGGTTTGCACCTTCTTATAATGTCATATGTTTGTGCCCTCTGTCTTTGTTCCAGTTCTTCTTGTTCAAGCAGAATCTGTTCTATTGAGAACCAACCCTCATCTACATTGTCTGCCATTATTGTTACTTGATTGAATTCTGTTTTTGCCTTCCCTGAGTTCCTTTTTGCAGGTTGGACTTGGATGGATGTGGTAGTTCAATGGGGATTGCTACTTTTTGGGGTTGAATGTAAAGGCTAACACCACAACAGATGAAGGAAAATGAAGAACTACTGTTGAGTGCTGTTGGAGGAGTTTATGAAGAAGGCTAACTTACGAGCTTTGATTTTTTTTTTTTTTGGTGATTTTGCCATGTTATTTGGCTATAATTATTTTCTTCTTCTCCTCTGTTCTTTTTTTTAGAGCAAGCAGCAACTTTGGATTATGAATGGGTTGGGAAGTGTATATATAGGGTAGTATTTGTGGAAGATACATTTGAAAGGTTTAGATTTGAATTTCCCTAAAATGTAGAGGGAAATTCAAATCTGGTTCAAGAATTAATGTTTCGGGTGGAAAGTCTTTCCCCGTAAAAAAATTGGGTCCAACTTTTGGGTGGTCCACCCTTAGTTTACTTTTCCTTAATCATTTTTTTCTCTCCTCTATATTTAATCACATACCCTTATAATTTGCTAAACATCATTAAAAAAATGTCTAGGGGTTTGTGCAACTCCAAGAGTTGCAAATAAAAGTTAACAGAGGTAGTATTTATTATGGAATCACGACGAGAAAAATCGTTTACGACCCCCCTTTCTACAATGGGTTCACGTTTACAATCCCTTTTCTACGATGGGAAAAATCAGTTACAACGAGATTTCTCGACGTTAATAACCTCTTTTCTAGTAGTGAAATATTAGCCTTTTTCTGTAGTGAATGATTATCATCAATACAAATATCATTCTCTCCATTTCTCTCAATTTTCTCTTTGCATTTCCTTAAGTTCTAAGTCTCAAGATTCCTTTTCTTTTGCTAGTAAGCCTGATCAGAGCTGAGCTTCCCTCCATTTCAGTCACCTGAAATCAGGGATAGCCTTATCCAATCTTGTGCAATGCATCAAATTTCTACAAAAAGATTTGAAATCTTTGCCCCTAAAGTCTGACATGATAGAAGGATGGAAGAACCAACTAAGGTACAGGGTGAGTAGGATATGGATGTTGTCCTGGGTTTGATTGAGTAAAAGGCCTGTTATGATCCTAACAGTCTGAATAAGTTGAATGTTTTCGAGGCTGATGACAGTGAGGAACTTTTTTTTTTTTTTTACTATTGTGATTGCTAAGGCGTCAGACATTTTTTATGAATAATAATGAAAGAATTCATCATATCACAATAGATGCAATCATGTAATAAAATGATCCAAAAAAGACAGAGAGATGGCAATGCAAGTTTTTCTTTTGAATGTCTTTCTTTAGTACAGTTCACAACCAACGAATTAAGGTACTACACTGAGAGAACTGCTCTAATGTATCTGTTGATCTTTTTAACTATCAACAACACTTTATACTCACGTCTTTGCACTCCGAGTTTTCTCAATTAAAAGTGATTGCACATTTCGTGCACGACCTGGCCAACTCTTGTTGCCATCTTCTGCAGAAGCTTCATGTCTACTTTTGTGCCATGACCTGAATTTTCCAATTAACAGTAGAATACTAAGCAATTAGCAAGACATCAAACCAGTAGCACTGAAAAAAACTTTGCATTCTTCAACCTTATCAGATGGATTCTATGCCTAAAAATAAGCTCATTGTTATTCCAAATACATTTAGAGCCAATAAAAAAAGGTACCAGTGTGAAATAAGTCGCAAATGATTTACAGACATATTCAGTTTTCCTATTATACTACTGAATTATAAGGATTGGATCTCCTGATATACAAGTACGCTACATAAGTGATGGGCAGATTCTAAAGGGTTAAACTATTTATATTTGGTTATTCTAACATGCTACTACAAGTGAGCTTGCCAAAAGCAATTCTTACCGGTGGAAGAAGTTGAATGGCTTATCTTTTGACAGGAATACACGATGACAATCCCCTCCAGCAGCAGTTCCTTGCTCCGCTATATTTTCCTGTTTGAACAAATGGAGCAAAATACGAATGATCAAACGGACTAGTGATAACTGTAAAGCAACCTTTCTGCTGCAAAGACTTAGGGTGAGGGAAAAAAAACACTTATTTAGGACTACATCTAAGGAGCAAGGAATAATGATCACAAGTTATTCAGCTTGCACAAAACAAGCACATCTCTCAGTGTACCACTAAAATTGTCTCCACTATTGAGTGTTTAAAACAAAAGAACCTAAGAAGTAAAACTAACCTGTTCATGTACTTAGTAGTCGTGCTAAATTTCAAATATTAATAAATTTCAAAAGCTCTAGAGGGAGTCAAAAAAATTTTAAGGTCTAAAGCAAAATCATTCTATAATGGCACACTTTGACAAAAAACTATTGGGTACTTCTTTTTATTTCGGTCATATCAAATGACCTTTCATTCACAGGACATCATATGGCTCAAAGGGAATTCATGCAGCTCGAAATTTTCCACACAAGAAAATAACATTATCATCATGCCATTTTTTGACAAAATAGTGATGGTAAGAAACTAAAAATTAGTTTAGGTCATTTTTGTAGTTCATAGGCAGTGTTCTACAAAAAAAGTTATCATAAGGTTAGTGTAATCCGAATTTCACTAGGGAGTAGCATCTTCCTATCTTCATTTATCTTTGCGTGTGCAACCAATATAGATATGATTAAACTGACAGCAAATTACTAATACTGCTAAACAGATACTAAAAACCAAAACACAAATGAAGGCAGATAGAACGCTCACCACTTGTTTGCTAGAAGTTTGAATGCCAAGTCCATCATCTTTCTTTGCACGATAACTTCTACGTTCATGTAATAAAGCAATTGCACATTTACAGGTGTAAAAGAGCAATAGTCCTCCCAGTGAGAGCACCCCGAGAAATTCTAAAACGATCATAAATCCTAGACCTGTGCCACAGTAACCAGCAAAGCATATATAAGAAAGAACCCAAGTAGAACCAACAGGAACAAATACAGGTGGTAAGAACGCAAATTTAATTAATGGTAACTTCTGTTCATTTATCACCCATAGAAAAAAACAATAAAATAGAAAATGTACTGCATTACTACGCACTGCACAAGTAGATAGCTGCCAAAGTACAGCCAATACCTTTTTCATTATGTTTTTCCTTAAACTTTAAACTATTTCAAGACTTAACCTGTAGTTTTTACAATGAAACAGGTATTCATATAGCGTAGTTGAAAAAAACATAAGAGGTGCCACAAGTTCAACCAGGAATAAAGATTTTACCAACATTCTTAGCATCAATATTTTATTATTTATTATTGAATGTTTCAGCAAAGTTAAATCTTTCAGCATCTGACTTTCAAAAAAATATAGCTAAGTAGATGATTCAAATTAAATAAATTATAAATTTTCAGCCACTCCAACTTCTGAGTATTACATCTCAACATGAACAACACCGCCACGAAACCACAAGTGAATCAAGTTTAAATAATTCTAAATTTCTGCCTTATGTTGGACATGAGGATCGCGAACTGCACGAGTCCAGAAGTCTGGTCCAGCCATTTCACAAAGAAAATATGAATGCTTTTTGTTTGAAAATTAAGGTAATCGGTAAGATGTCCGCAATGGACTTGTGTCTGAGGAACTTGAGGTGTAATGTAGAGTTCATGTAACATAGAGTGGTAATTTGCATGTAATTGCAATAAGAGCCAACACTGCAACATTACACATCTCTATTATAAATGGGAGAAAGATAGTGCTTGGTGTCCACTTGAAAAATTAATATTGTTTTTTATCAATTTCTATACTTCTCTACACTAATGCATGCATTGTGTGCATAAAACGCTAGTAATAATATAATATACTCAAACATGGCTTACATACCATGCGCTGCATTAGAATTCAGTGGCTCTCCCTTGATAAGATTGACATGAACTTCAGTGACAAGAGGCATTGATATGTTTTCTGCACAATTAGGAAAACATCCATAGTTTCCCATGTCATTCATATTTATTGTTAAAATAGCAGCATATTCTGTAGCCTGTGTAAAAAAGAATGCAGTCAGTGTATGAGTAGTTGATGACTCACAACAAACCAATGCATGTATATAATTGTTTTACATTTAACGTACTCTGTATCATATGTGTTAAAGGTCAATGCAAGTAAAGGGTGTTATCTTAGTTGTATAAGTAGCTTCCATGAAATTTGGTCATATAGTGACTCCACAATGGTACAAGTCTACAATGTCCAGTAGATATCATGGAAGTTCCTCTAAGCCCCCTCCCCATCTCTCTGTCTCGTTTCCCATTAACATTAATAATCAAAAAAGGTCGAAAAACATCTAAAACAAAGTAATCGTACTCTGACTGTGGTGGAGTTGCAGAGAAATTCTGTCACAGTAAGTCAACCATTTGAAGGAAGCTTTGAACTCGCAACTACTAACTCATTTTCCAACTATCTACATTTAAGGTTTTACAGTCTGAAATGTCCACTTTTAATCAGTCTTCAACCCTTGAGATTTAGGGACAGAAGTGTTTCGATTATTGTTAAACTCACTCAGGCTTCAATGAAACAAGCTCAACTGTTTCTATCCCATCTCCTGACAAGCTCACCTGTTTGCCTGTTTCTATTCTACCTCCTTCATTCTGCAAAAGAATTTTATGAGTACCTTGATGCTCTTTTATCTCCTTTGTTCAACCCATTGATTAAATGACAGATACCTTTTTTATAAATAAATAGTACTGAAGCCTCCTTTGTTAATAGAACTATAGAAATGTAATAGCTAGGCATGTACACAAAAAGCACCAACTTACGTGATATCTTAACTGTTTGACTATATTATTGCAATCATCAACTGTCGCCTGAAATCTCAAACCTCTTGCCTTGACCACCAAGTGATCTGAAATGGTGACAAAAGTCTGAAGTGGCTGCCACTGGTAGCTATTTTTTAGCTTGAGCTCTGTGGTATTGATAAGCTCCGCTGGAAGGATTGCTTCTAAAACTCCAGAAGTTAATTCTATGGAAAAGATAACCAGAAATTCTGACTTGTTCCCTGCAAAATTACAAGCAAAAATAACATTATTTGTTTAGCCCCTGATTTCCTAAGTGCTGTATGCCTAAACTATATACGAAGTATACAAGATTTAACACATGGCATTGGTTTGGGTAAAAGGGGTAGCTAGTCAGAATACCAATTGCTGCGAAGAGATAAAACAATTTGTAAGGGCTACATCTTTATTCTCCTATAAATCAAACTCTTATCCTGTCAACATCCACTAAGAAGACCACACAATATACCTTCTAATCTCCTATTCAAATCTCAATATGTTATCACAAGAGTTTACATGGACCAAGTTTTACTTCTCTGTTCAAGTAAATTACATAACAAATCATCCTCATTTCCCCCACCTTCGGTTTATATCAAGACTGATTAGCCAACAATCTATTTCATCAAGTATATACTTAGCCATATAAACTTTTCCCTTTATTATAAGTATAGTGTTCTAAATCTTTAATAACTTACACCTTCCATGGAATGTTTAACACTTGGTATAACCATAGCCTAAATCATACTGCGCACACCATTCATGATCATGACTTCCTCAGATTTAGTGAATATACTGATATTATGGTTAAGTTAGCATAACTTCAGTAGCAACATCCATATTACACCTATAAATTACTGGAAGCAAAATAGTAACGGATACTCAAAATTAAATAATTCCCACCTTTGATCTACTTAGTGATACATCTTCAATGTTGGCAGTGCGTTCCAACTTTGTTAGTAGTACGTATTGATTAAGAAATTCTGTTCTATTAAACAGACTTGTTAAGTGTATAACTTGTCATCAACATTTCACTGATAAGAAAAACATGATAAAGGTCTTTTCTGTGATATGACTCCTTTGCTTGGTCTGAATCCGAAATCTAAATTTTTTAAGGTTAATGAATTTCCAAATTGATTTTGTAGGTAAAACTACTTCAAATTTTTACCCTACCATTCAATTATTTTCATCTAGCACAATCTTGGCACAGGTCCAGCTGTCAGGCTCAAAATTTTAAGCTTACCTTTTCTCATAAAAGATAGTTATAATACGAAGTAGTAATAATAACCTTACCTGGAAAGTGAACTAGATCCGGGTCTCCAATTGTTAGTTCAAACTTGTTCCACCTCTTCTCATAGATCAGCGATCCAGCACCTTCATTTTCTTCCAGAATAATGTGTTCAGGGGTGAGAATAAAAGGAGGATCATTGACAGGTTCAACATAAATTGAGATATTTAAATCAGTAACTCCGTTTTTGTTCCGTGCAGAGACTTTTATTGTGTCTTCACCATAGAAGTTTTCATCCCTGATTAATGCACAAAAAATGGACCATAAGCAGCATAATCCAGTACAAACAGCTAAAAATTGATAAGAGAAGGAAAAGTAGAGGACTTCGAGTAAAAGATACTGTAAGGAGAAAAAAAAGATTGTACAAAGACATATTCATACAAAAAAACCTATCAGCAGAAGCCTGAAAAAGAAATATGCATGGGGAAGAGAACAAAAATGGTACCAAAGGTATCAAAAACAAATATATCAAGCAATC
>PYUH01000181.1:604119-614180 GCA_016808085.1 Suaeda aralocaspica
GTAGTAATAATAACCTTACCTGGAAAGTGAACTAGATCCGGGTCTCCAATTGTTAGTTCAAACTTGTTCCACCTCTTCTCATAGATCAGCGATCCAGCACCTTCATTTTCTTCCAGAATAATGTGTTCAGGGGTGAGAATAAAAGGAGGATCATTGACAGGTTCAACATAAATTGAGATATTTAAATCAGTAACTCCGTTTTTGTTCCGTGCAGAGACTTTTATTGTGTCTTCACCATAGAAGTTTTCATCCCTGATTAATGCACAAAAAATGGACCATAAGCAGCATAATCCAGTACAAACAGCTAAAAATTGATAAGAGAAGGAAAAGTAGAGGACTTCGAGTAAAAGATACTGTAAGGAGAAAAAAAAGATTGTACAAAGACATATTCATACAAAAAAACCTATCAGCAGAAGCCTGAAAAAGAAATATGCATGGGGAAGAGAACAAAAATGGTACCAAAGGTATCAAAAACAAATATATCAAGCAATCAATAGCAAAAACGAATCGAAATCTTTTCCAGCAAGCTTGAAAACAACTGAAACATGGAACACCAAAAGTAAAGATAATCATCAAAAGCTGTTGAGGACCTCAAAACATCGAGCACTGCATTATTGATGATTGCCGACAAATCATTTCCACAGCAAGCTCATTAATTACTTTTAATAGTGCAAACCTGATGAAACTTGTACTAGTTTACGCCAATTATTTCAACAAGTTTAAGCAGAACTAAATCATAAAACAAAAGCATCAACAATTTCACGTATCCTGCTTCTACAAGACTCATGCAGCATAACAAAGGAAAAAAAAGAATAAAAAAAAAGCAAAACATTCTTTCCCCTCCATCCTTGTGAGGTCTATAAATTACAAATCTGTAACTCCAAATAATCACTATCTTCAAGTAAATGGTTGCATACTTATATTTGATTTCAATGTCTTCTGCTGTGATTCATAACCTCTATAATTAAATCAGTTTAATCTCTTCAAGAGATATACTTTGCAATGATTGAAATTTGATGCTCAGTATTAGCTGAGCTTTGACCATCAAAGCCAATTAATCTTACTTTCAGACAGTTGCACAAGAATTCAAATCATGCACTATGAATAGTAAGAAACGACAAAAATGTGGAACTAGGAGCATTCTAAATATAAGTCATAGTAAACGACAAACAAAGCATTGCTAATGAAGTCAACTAAAACCAAGTACCCAAGATACTGAATTGACTGAAGAACCATGTTGATGACTTCCACATGGCCTGACAACGTCAATGCCTTGGCCATTTCACCATCTCTACTAGCAGAAAATTCAGTCCAAATCGGTTCCCAAAACTGCATCATCATTGAGGAAAGGGAAACTGTTCCAGAGTTTGCACTTAAAGTTACAGAGATGTTTTCCGTTAAATCAGGATACATGATCTCAAGACCATGGAGGCCACTGCCAAATCAACGAAATAATCAGTTACATGATAAACTGAAAAAAATAGTGACTAAAAGCAATCTTGCTATGAAATTAAGCAATGCATTACCCAAACTTGGGACACATGACGTCTTCACTTGCTTTCAATGAAGTAGACAAAGATAAAAGCTGAGGTGGAATGCTAAGTACTGAAACGTTTACAGAAGCAGTAGCAGTATTTCCATTTGCATCACATATTGTATATGAAAAGGTATCATTTCCATAAAAACCTTTAAAAGGTGTGTATCTAAAATGCATCCCATTCTGCAGCACTGAACCGGAAAAAGGCTGTCATAGTATAAAAACAGGAGATAAGTCCACTTGAAGACACAACAGAAAAGAAAGGGCTGAACAAATAAACATTATTATTTAAGATCATAATAGCAGGTAGAATGTGATTATGAGTTTTAGCATTCACATACGGTGTGGATACACTAAATTTAGCAACTAAATTCTCTTCAGAATCTTTGGGCTTAACATACCTATTAATTGTAACCCTCAGACAATATGACAAATCTATACACAGTTAAAGGAAACTGAAAACGAGAGGGGAAAGAGTAATAGAAAGGAAAGGCTTACAATAAAAAAAGTAAGCTAATTACTAATTTTCTAGTTTCTGAGACAAACATACACTGGTAAATCCAATAACTGAAGCATTTTCACCAGCAAAATAATCATTTTCAAGAGCATTGAAAGCAATAGATTCATCTTCCCATACAGATACTGAGTCATCATGAGCTTTAGGAAAATACTCACCTGCAAAAAAAAAAAAAGAAAAAGAAAAAGAAAATTAGAAGTAGATATGAGATGCAGAGAAGCTGTATCACCCATTAAAGAATAGTATACGCAAATATAATCAATATCAGGACAGATGATATGAGCATCACCCATCAACAGGAGATGCAACAATACTTCATGTAGGATTTTCACTCCAATGAATCTACTGAATAAAGTAAGACACAGCTCACTATGTATTCTGTACTCAAAATCTGAACCTCATTGATAATTACTTTCTGGATATAAAACATCTGTTTTTCGAATGGAAAGAAAAAAGAAATCAAATAATGTAATGCCTGCTAGCCTAGGATCCTTATAATCCAATTCATAACTTTATTAAAAAATATTCTAAATTCAAGGAAAAGAAGGGTAAAATGCTAAATGAAAGAAGAATATGACTATAAAGCTGCCGAGGTAGGTTGTCTATGAAGTCAAAACTTGGAAAAAGAAACTAACTATTAGACTTAAGATATCATAACAAGAGGAAATCACTTGTACCATTTTTGTTCGAGCAAGTGAATGTCATGCCAAGTTGAACCATAGTAGAACACCCTTACTATGCTTGTTCATGATGAAAACATGGAACAAACAACTTTATGAGAAAAGTAAAGTTTGTGAAGACTAAACATTTCTATAGTTAAAAAGCAAACTTAGTGGATCAATTCATGGCTCATGAGTCATGACATACACGCGAAAGCAATAATCATTAGTTTGATAAGCTAAATTTGGTTTGACTAGCTATTGTGAAACAAATATTAGTATTCCATTTTCCTACAAGACCTTGCTCTAATGAAATTCGTTTGTGATAAATTGAGTTACATTTCATACAAAAGACAATGGAAACCTGGAAGTGATTTGATGGTACATTATTTGCAACTTATAGAAGGCTAGAGTAAATATACTCAACAAAGAGAGTACTTCAAATGTATCCTGTCAGTAACTGTACTTACTGCTGTATACATTGACTCCGAAAGGACAGGGTGAGAACTTCGTGCCATCAAACGCTGCACATATTTCATAAGTGCCAGTATCATTAACCTGATATTGACCTGTATATGACCCATTGTTGTGGTCTAAAAACATCCAGGTTGAAAAAACTGAGTGGTTTAGGGAACCAATCTCCAGTTTAAGCTTCGAATGCTGAGATAAAACTGGGTTAGAGAAAGAATCCATAAGCTGAATGGTGACCTTGTTCTTCACAAACTTTTGTGCTTTGGGTGCATAGCTCACTACTCCAGACAATGACATATTAACGTTGCCTGTTACACATACCAAAACTGTGTTAACTTGACATGAACATAAAAATATATACGATTCCATCTAGAGGGTAAGTAAAAGAAGAAAGCTAAAGTTCTTAGCCACGAGTATTACACACACACACACACACACACACACACAAAAAAAAAAAAAAAAAAAAAAAAGAAACAAAGAAAAAAGTTTCCATAGGCTAAGTACCCCTGACCAAATAGCCAAAAACTGATATGGTTTGAATAAATCCCTTAGGTACCCCTAAAAAGTCCAAAAAAATAAAGGTTTATTCAGCTTAATACTTAACATTTTTTACGTGTTTTGTAAGCAATAAGATCATTTTAGATACAAAGTTCCTAAGGGACTTATCAAACCGAAGCATTAAGATATAAGACAATTAAGGATGATAGAACGACATTGTAGGAATTTATAGCCCTATAGACCTATAGTGGTTTAGGGCCACTACATTGGTTAGCTATATGTGCAAACATATGCTGCGGAAAAATGCAATTTGTATAAATCACAAAGCTGCAGATACCTGCTTTGACTTCTTTTTGCAGGATTTCACTTCCATTCATAGGAATGTTTCCACACATAACAAGAATGTCATATGGTCCACTCCTTTTAGGTGTATACAGTACATCATATGCATAAGCCACAACACGCTTAGTACCTATAGACTTCAGCGGCAACAAATGTAATTAGCCTCTAAATATGTGAAAGATGAATAACATAAGGAACAACCCGATCATCATGAGTCTCTCAATCTCACAAGGACAGCTATTGGTATGAAGCAATAATAGGAGTGTGGCCCTTACACTATTACTGTGATCAGCTGATGAACTAGGAACATCACCAAATCGACCCATTGCATCGACTGTAAAGTGTTGCAGAGACAAAGTCCCTGTTTTATAATTGAATATGTCCCATGTACGGTCAGCCTGATAGCAAAACATAAACTGAAGGGGAAAAGTTTTGGATAGTGATCATACCATTTACCTCCTCAAGAGGATAGATTGTAGGCGGCACCATAATCGAGTCTGTTACGTGTGCAATTTGTACTTGAAGCATTTGCAGCTCCACTGGACATGGATATTGATAAGCATCTTTCAGATAAACTGAAAATCTTGCTTCTTGTCCAGCAACTGAATCATTCAACCCAGAACCATTGATGATGGTATTGGTACCATCGCAATTACCTATGAATATAACTTATCAAGTCATGTAATATACTATAGAGTAGAAGAACTTCTAGATTATATGTATCTCATGTACCCGAAGGAGTATACAAAAGTGACATGATTAGAAAAAATATAAAAGTTGAATAACTACAAGTGTAAACAACTGTATGTCCGTTTCAATTTCTGTCAATCTCTCACTTACCAATGGATACAATTAATTCATATGGCATATTAGAGATGCTTGTGTTATGCCTTGAATCATATATTGTGAGTAAAAACTCTCCGGGTTCCACTGCACGGAAATAAAGTACTTGGATTCCTGGGGTGGTTGTTTTGAAGTTGAGATCTGGTACAGGAATAGATAAGTTTGTACTCTTCTCAACAATCTCCGCATCAAATGAAAATAATTCTGACACTAGATTTCCATACAAATCCAGCTGATAAATCAGTATTTCCATTTCAGATTGGTACTGTGCTATGTTTGATCCGAATTTCCACTTAGCCACACACTTGGAGACATCAATTGATCCTGTTAAAAGTTTAGCTCATAAAATCACCAATGTAAACTCCAGTCTTTTCAGGACAGCTTATCTCAGAATAACATTCTTCATTAAGCTACAAGTTGTATTACCTGGATGCACCTTAAAGGGAAGGGGTGATCCTCGCAAAGTTTGGTTATGCCTTTGTACATGCAGCAAAAGATCCCCAGCTGATGAAGCAATGAATTCAATCCTCAAATAACCGTGATCATTCCAACCAAGGCATGTAACACTAAGAACATTTGCAGCAGAATTGTTTGGAAAAGATTCAGTAACATCAAAGATATATGAATTCAGTTCAGCATTTGTTGAAGGAATAGTGTTTCCAAAGGCATCTTTAGGGAGTATCAAAGCCATAGCCCTCGACCCAGCAACAAACTCATTTACGTAATCCATCCATGATACAATAGACACAGTTGGATGCATTGGCCCTTCATCAACGATAGTGACAAGTACCAATGGTGAAGTTTACAATTAAAAATATAAGAATAACTAGAAGGTGGCTATTTGTTTCTTAGTAAAAATAAACAAAGTCCATTACCAAGAAATGCAATTGACGTTGTTGCTCTTAGAACACACTCATTTTCAACTAAGCTATTCTAAGTTATAATCTAATATTATTTGTAGAATCAAAATACAATTGTATATTTGTACAACAACAATGCACCATTTTTAATAAATAAAAGAAAATAATGCATTGTGTATGACAGCCTTAATAAAAACACAAAACAATGTCGTCTAGGAGTAGCAGCAACTCGAACAACACCATAAAATCAATGCTATAAAGTCATCAAACACACAATTATCTAGCAAAAAATTACAATAACAAAGCCCCAAACCCTTAAATAAGCCATGCCACCCCCCATCAAACAACAACTACTACCTCCGTTTCTTAATAGTTGCAATACGGACGCACTTTTTGTGAGAGCTTTCAATTTCAGATGTTGCAAAAATTAAGGAACGAAGAGTGTATCTCCTAAAACTCTGCCCAATAAACAAAATCAGCCATCCCAATTTTGATCATGATATAACTGTAGACCATTGAACTCTCAAAAGTTATAATATCGATAGTATAAACTTTACATGTTCAATGCACATTAAGTATTCAAACTTACCAGAAACAACAAAGAAGTGAAGAGAAGAGTCAAGAATCGCGAAAGGGTCATCAACAATCAGGACATTAAACGTCCCAACTAGTACCGGAACAAAAGAAATAGTCCAAGAGTTAAGATCGTCCCCAAAATTCAAAGACAACCCAGAGATAAAACTACTATTTCCAGCCTTTTCATTCACATGTACTGTAGGGTTAAATGTAGAATTATAAGACTTTGGGTCATAATTCCCAAGTATTTTGATCTTTATTGTCGCTGTATCGCCTGCAACATAAGTATCCTTGTCGTCCAACCAACTAAACACGAAAGCCGGCTTCGATTCATCACCATCTGCAAACATCATAATACTGTATAATCACACAAAATTTCACTTATTTACAGTTTAAAAGATTGAAATAGAGTAATAGCGAATACTTGGGTTGGCAAATATTGATCCAAAAGCAATGAAGAAAAGCAAAAATCCTTGAATGAGGGGTTGAAATGCCATAATTACAGAAACTCAGAGATGGATTTGCGAGAGAAATGAACAACAACATTTGAGTTTTGACGGTTACTAGAAACAACACAAAGACAACAGAAATTTTTACGCGGGAAAATTAGTGATAACTGCCAATGCAATGAAGGTTAGGGTTAATTACACTTGTACTCTCTTTCAATGGAAAAATTGCTAGAAGAAAACCTTATAAAACAAAATTTTGTCAACAAAAATCTTAAAGTAAAAAATATTTATCGGTTAAAACTAAATGATATATTTCCGACATTGACCACATTTTCAGGCGTTGACCATCATTTTACTTAATTCCACTCTTCACATGTATTATGTTATATTTGCCCACCTTTTTTCTTCTTTGTAACCCTCTCAAACACAAAGCTCTCTCCTACTCTCATACACCACTACTGTCTTCACAACCACCCTTACCACCTTCACCTCCACCGCACCACCTTAATTGTCATCGCCTTCTCCATCACCACCACGATCACCGCCTTCTCCATAGCCGCTTTCTCATCTAATTGAGTTTGGGATTTATTCAAAATCATAAGTTTGAGGGATTTATTCAAAATAATAGGTTTGACGGATTTATTCAAAATCATAGGTTTGAGGGATTTATTCAAAATCATGGGTTTGAGGGATTTTTTGGAAATAGATTTGAATTATTAGCGAATTTTGGTTTGGGAATTTTGGTTCGAAATTTCCGGAATTAGAACTTCGATTTTGGTATCTAAATTCATATTTGAGCTTGTTTTTGTTTAAATTAATTTTTAGGTTTTATTTAGGGATTATAAATTCTGTTTTTTGAGCAAACTAAGTTCGAATTTGATTTTAATAATGTTCAAACTTTAGGATTCGTTTGTTTTGAGCGTTGTAATGGTTTATTGTGGTGTTCATCGACTAACGATCCCAAGATCGATGAAAATGAAGGTGATTTTTTCTTTTTTGTGGGGTTTGGTGTTGGTGATGTGTTATCATTAATGGAGTGAAGATAATAATTAGGTATGAAGAAGGTGAAAGATGGAGAACAAGGAGAGTAAACAGGAAAGGGAGTGTCATTAGGTGAAAAAATGGAGTCAACACCGGAATAGCTTGGTCAACATCGGATATTACCAACTTGGTTGTATCTGACAAAAAAAATTAGTTTAAGGTTTCTTTTCGCAAAAAATTTTTTAAATGGTTTCTTTTAGCAAATAAAAGTTTTTAAAAGGTTTTTTCTGATAATTTTTCCTTTTTCAATTTAATTTTTTTTTTACGAGTTTTTTATTTACGACTTTTTTTTTAATCAAAAGTATTTTGTTTACGAGTTCAAAGAAAGAAATGGATGAAAAGCAAAAACTTACTTCATAGTTCATACAGAAAATTGCCGTAGACGTCCGCAGAGAATTCTCCATTATAGCATTAGCTGGCAAGCCTACAACTTATGTAAATTCAGTGAAACTTTGAGGGAAAGTTAAAGCAATTTTGTTGGTTTTTTTTTTTTTTTTTTTTTTTTTAATGTAATTCAGCTTTTCAATTGGATTACTACCAAAATGATTGCAAGTTTGCAACTATGGAATAGGGATTTATTTTTTTACCACGCGTCTTACAAGTGACGAGCCACACATTCAATTCAACATGCGGCTTAACGTCGTCAACTAACAGACTCAAGCATATAAATCCCCGAACACAATCTGTCGCGCCGCTTTTCACTCACAAATGCAATTAATTTCCCAAACTCCCATTCTCTCAGATCTGAAATCCCCAAATCCCAAAATGCAAGCAAAAAAATTAATTTTCGATCCAAAATTCCAAAACAAATCTCTCAAAACGAAATTTTTTTCATGGAAAATACAAATAATTTAAGCAATAATTCAGAGATTTTACAAAATTCCTCAGAATCATTCGAGATTGAATCAAAATGGAACTGAGAAATTGTGCAATCTACTCAGGAATCAATGGAGATTGATGAAAACGAAGATTCAATGCAGAACTTAGAGTTACGAGCTGATTTAGAAGATCATATTCAAGGCTACATTGAATTACAAGGTAAAACCAATACTTCTTAATTTTGTTTTCATCTAACTAATTAACAATTATTAATTTCAGTGATTACTCATAATAAGTTACATGCATACTAAAAAATTTGACAAGATTTAATAAATTTTGATGTTTATAAGACGTAAATTGAGGGTTAAATTACTTTTTTTAGCGTTTTATATGTGATGAAATTGAATACTATAGCTAATAACACTTAAAGAATTATTTAGTAACCCTAACAAATTTAAAGTAACCCTTAAAAATTAGTAACACTTAAAAATTAGTAACTGTTTAACAAACTAATTAGTAACCTTTAAAAATTAAAACACTTAATTAATTAATGTTTACAAATTATACACTAATAAACAACTGCTAAGTAACCCTTTAACTAATATATTGGTAATCTCAAACAAACAAAAACGTAACCCCAACCAAAAAAATACTTACATTAAAAACTAACAGTTACATAATAAAAATTAAGAAAAGAAAGTGGTACACCTACAATAATTCATTAGTAACCCTTTTAACACTATGATATATATATATATATATGTACCTTATCAACAGAATACAATCATGGCTATGAAGAACAAGAAGAAGAAGAACAAGAACAAGAGGAAGAAGAATTTCAAGAACAACAATAAAGTCAACCAATACATGAGCACGACGAAAACAATACACCACATGTAACACCCTGGTTTTCTCCTTCCTAAAACTACTAACATTTCCGGAAAACATTTATAAAATAATTGAGCCCCAACTACTTTAGAAAACCAAAGCATTACCGCCACCGTGAAAACGGCTAAGGCATTTACCAAAGTACTACAGCGGAAGACTTAACTTTAAAAAAAACAAACCAAAACAACTTAATTAAAATAAACTTCAAAACCAAATCCCATGATACTTTATAACAACTTGGAACCGACATAACGGCCCTTCAAACCAAATAATATTTAATATCTTTAAAACAACGTTAATCCATCATGATATAATAAATAGCATAATAGTCACTTAATTTTTAAGCAAATACTAAAACAACATGAACACTCTTCACTCAATCCCAGCATGATCGACTAGATGCCCACCTGAAACCTGTTGCTTACTCTTTATTCAAGACTTCTACTCGCCATAATAAATGGGTCGTCGTAGGGCCAAACAAAGATTAGCCATGCACACAAAGCACGTAATCAGCAAAGCTGAGTACATAAGCATTAAAGACAATGCAACACACTAGCATGA
>PYUH01000181.1:624364-700861 GCA_016808085.1 Suaeda aralocaspica
AATGGATCTTGTACCCTAACTATGACAGTTTAGAACGCATACCTCGTTTGTTTACAAAACACTCCACCCCCACCACTTTTCCATAACAAACAACTCAACGGCGTATATACGTTCCAAGAGTTTTGGTGCAATCCTCTTTCACTTACGTGATTAACCATTTTTAAACTTGTGATGACTCTCACATAACAAACATCATAACATGCATAACATCACACAACATTTCATACATAACATGACATGAACACCATATTAATTATCTTCATTATAAGTGAACATATTTATTCCTTTTATTATCCTCTCTAGACCACATCATTACTGTGAGTGGTTAATTACTTCCTAACAGTCCACACATAACTGTGAGTGGATAACTTCCTTTACTGTCCACACATAACTGTGAGTCGATAATAATAATAATTGCTCAATTATACAATCATGTGAATAAAATTCACTAACTCTTCTTTGCTCAAAATATTTAATAACATAATCTTTCATGCTCATTTTTGACTACTAGTCAACTTCTTTTATTAAACATGCATTCCAAACATCCTGATGTTATTATTATATATATATATAATAGAATGCATAAATAATACTCATGGATTATCATGTTCATCATGCATACTTGAAACTGCTCATATAAGCAAACAAAGTCAACAAGAGTCACATAACATACTTCAATCATATAGTTTCTAACATGAAACTTATATATTCAATCTACTACTAGCATGACCTAGCATGATTTCTACTCATGAATCTTTAGTACTTACGTACCTGGTATAATAGCGGGTGATTCGCCACTACTTCTAGAACTCACTTGATTCGAATCCTCCTATAAAACATAGAGGAAAACTATATAAGAAAAACCTCTTTGACTAAACTTTCCAGCACCTCTAAACTACTTTTTACTATGGAAAACATCCATAACTTCCTACTATGTCTCTATTCAATTCCATAACTTGTCTCTTCTATTTTCTTTTCAAAACTTTATTTTATTTTTCATTACTTCCAAAAATGGCAGCTTTACTTTAATTATTTCAAGCCTCTTAAAACCTCTTTAAAACACTTATTTTTGCATAAAAACACCATATTAATACCTTAAGTTTAATGTTCGATTATATGCATTAGAATTTAATTGAAACTTGTAGTATAAACACTTATTTTACTTCTTAAACATGCCTTAATAAAAATTACAGCATTGTTTATTAATTAAAAATCCTTTTAGACCTCTCTAAACTTCATGAAAAGCCCTAAACAACATGGATTGATCATATAATGTAATACTTAACTTATATGATTAATCCATGCTAATTACATACTTTAAAACTAATTATGAATTTTATAAAATCTGGACACTTAAAAATCATACTTAAACACTCTTTAAACTTTCATAAATCAACTAAAAATATATGTAGTGATCATAGATTTCATATATGATCATACCTAGCATAATATGAACACTTAAAACTTGTTTTAACATGTATTTAACATTTTCAGAATTTGTTTTAATACTTTAAATTTGTTAAAAACCAATCTAAACTTCATAATTTAATCATACAATCATATATAATTAAACTATGATCATACCACTTCAATCTAGATCATAAAAAAATTTAAAACATAAACTCATACTTTCTCCAAACCCTAATTAAAATTCATGATCAACTTTTAAATCTATAATTACAAATCATAAAAACTGATTATAAATCATAAAACATATTAAAACATGATCATAAACATAATTTACAAAACATGCTTAAGAATTAAATTAAATTAGAAGAAAGTTTTTTTTTTTTTTTTTTTTTTTTTTTTTTTTTTTGTACCTACGAAAATCGAGAAGCAAGGGGAGGGGCGGCGACGGCCGGCCGGCGAGGAGCACCGCGGCGCAGCAGCGGCGGAAGGTGGCCGGCGACCTTCGGTCCTCTTCGTCGCTTCTCCCTTCGTTTTTTTTTTTTTTTTTTTCTCTCTTCTTCTCTCTTTGCTTTTGGAAATCCTAACTTGAATGCTTGGGAAATTCTGAATTTTTGGTTTAAAAGTGGGTAAATTGATTTAAAGCCCCAAAAGGATTTAGAGTTGGTTTAGGAAAAGCCCAAAAGGTCTAATTGAAGTGGGATTAGTTTTGGGCCCATAATTAAACTAATCATGGCAACCCATTAAAAACACTTTTAAAAGCCTTACAAAATATTTTCACACATTTTAAGACCTTCATAAAAATTATTTTATGACCTTATAAAAATTTATTTCTTTAAAATAAAGTAAATAAAACTCCGTAATTAATTAAATTCCTTTAATTAATTATTTTCAAATACTTTTATTCCTTTAAAATACGTAAAATGTACGTATAAATACTATTTTAATTTTATAACGTGTATAAAATTACGGGGTATTACACCACAACAAAAAGGAGATGATGAAGACTACATAAGAAGCTTAATAGGATTTACAGGAAAAACTCTTAATGATATTTATGAGATATATAAGAAACATGTTAATGCTGTAGGATTTGGAGTAAGAAAATCAACATCAAGATACACACAAGGAATCAAAAGGATCAAGAAAGAGCGGCATTTTTTGTGTTCAAAAGAAGGATTTCGATGCTCAGCAAAACCTTAAAATACACCACCACCACCTGGAAAGAAGATAAGAAAACCAAGACAACTTCCTGTCACAAGAACAAGATGCAAAGCTTCAATAAAAGCAAGAATGGGTGATGATAATGGAATGTTTAAAGTTTAAGAGCACGTAATCAAACATAACCACACCTTCACAAAGAGTATTTGGCAGCACTTACATCGATCAGAGAGAAAAATTACACAGGAAAAAGCAAGTGCAATTGACTTGATGTTAAAGAGTGGACTACGCCCTACAAAATCATTCAACTTGATGGCAGATGAGGCTGGAGGAATAGATTTAGTAGGACATACACTCAAAGATCATTACAACTACATAACAAGGAAAAAGATGAAAGAAATTGAAGTTGGTGATGCACATAATGTGATAGATAAATTATATCTAGCACAAGATCAACATCCAGATTTCTTCTTTAGATTTAAGCTAGAAGACTATACTGTTTATGGAGATATAGTTATCTTTGACACCACATTCAGAACAAACAAATACAATCTAATATGTGCCCCAATAGTTGGTATAAACAACCATTGGCAAACAATAATGTTTGGTTGTGCATTTATTGCTGATGAAAATTAAAGACACCAACATTTGAGTGGGTGCTAAACACTTTCAAAAAATCAATGCATGCTTTGACGCCAAAGACGATATTCACTGATCAAGATTTTGCTATGGCCAAGGCAATAAAGAAGGTAATACATCTCTAATTTTTTGTACCAAAGCTTAATTACAAATATTTATAACCTTATTTATTCTTCTAAGTAACCACATTAATAATAGGTAATACCTGATACAAGACACAGACTGTGTATTTGGCATCTTATAAAGAATGCAATATCAAGATTTGGTGCATTGAAGAAGGACACAACTTTCAAACAAACTTTCAATAGATGCTTAACTTGATGTACTTTACGAGAAGAATTTGAACAGTGTTGGAGTGGTATGCTCAAAGACTACAAACTGGAAGAACATAAATGGTTCAAAATATTATACAAGGAAAAAGAAAAGTGGTGTACAACTTTAAGCAAAGATTTCTTCTCAGTAGGTATATTATCATCACAAAGATCAGAAAGCACAAACAATGCAATTGGTTTCAAAGCAATAAAAAATACTAGCCTTACCGACTTCTTCAAGATTTTCAATGGTACAATAGAGAGATGGAGAAGAAAAGAATCTGATGCAAACTTCAAATGCTCATACTCCAGACCCCATTCGAGTCTACAAATGGTAGGACTACTGCTGAAGCATGCATCTGAAATTTACACATTAACTCTCTTCAACGATTTTGAAACAGAATACACAAATGCAATTGCATGTCTAATAACTGAATTAGATAATGTTGGTGCTACATACATGTATGATGTTTGGATTGAAAAGGAACACACATCAAGTGTCATTCAACAACTCAAACAACACAATAGACTGCACCTGCAAAAATTTTGAAGAAGTTGGATGGTTATGCTACCATTGCTTAAGGATTCTTTTCCAACACTTAAGAGCAAGAATTCGAGAAGCTTACATCTACAAGAGGTGGACATAGTTTCCAAAGAATGAAATCTGGAAAAAAAATCATAGCAACAGCAACAAAGTGAAGAGGTAATTCAGAGGAATTATATACCTTGGAGAACAACTATGGCAAAAAAAATCATACGAATTAATTCTTAGAAGCCAAGAATATGCAGAAACAAGGAAAATTTTTGAACACAAACATGAAACATATGTCACTGAAATAAATGAAGAGATAAACATGCTTTTGCAACAAGAACAACAATAAGAAGAAACTGAGAAGCAAGCAAAAACAAAAGACACAACAGAACAGGAACAACAAATAATAGTGCCATTTGTCCAAGAACCAACGAAAGCAAACACCAAAGCAAGAAGTAGCAAGAGAATGAAGGGCCATTTTGAAAAAGGAAGATAGACAAGTTTGAAGAAAACAAAAGCAATGATAGCAAAAGGAGTGAACAAGGAATTTGGAACAAAAACACCAATTATAAAACCAACATTGTTCTAGATATACATATTTCTTTCAAATTGTTTTTTCAAATTTATATGAAACTTTTATTATTAATAAATATATTTTATATATTTTGATTCATAAAATGCATATATTAAAATTCTATTAAGACTCACTATGTACTGCTATAGTTGTTTTTAAGCTTTGAAAAAGTAACATGTAACCCTTAAAAAACAAAAATGTAACTCATGAAAAACTAAAATGTAACCCTTGAAAAACAAACATGTAACATTGATAAATATAACCATTGGAAAATAACATAAACTCAAAAAAGGTAACCTGATTACAAACTCATCTGTAATCTCAATAAAGATATAAGTAATCTACACATTAAAAAATAGGTAACACCTTAAACACCAACAAGTAACCCTTTAAATAACAAATAAATAACCATGCAGAATTTACACAAGTAACTCCTTAAAAACACTTAAGTAACTACTTAAAACCAACAATTAATCCTTTAAAAAAAGAAAAAGTAACCATGGAAAATTTAAACAAGTAACCCATTAAAAACACTTAAGTAACACCTTAAAACACACAACTAAGCGTTTAAAAAAAATAAGTACCCATTCAAAATTATATGAAATTATTCCCTTAAAAACTAATTAGTAACCCTTAAAAAAAAACAAGTAACCGGTCAAAAAAAATTTATAATATATAAGTAGCCAGTCAAAAAAACCCCTTAAAAATCGATACGTAACCCCAAAAAAAAATCTGTAACCCCCACCCCCCCCCCCCCACACACACACAAAAAAAAAAAAACCAACCCATAAAAAAATATAAGTAACCCAAAAAAATCTAATCTGTAACCCTTAATACAAGTAACGATAAACATCATAACACTACATATATAACCCTATAAAAATACATATGTAACCCTTATTACTTGACACAAGTAAACTCGAAAAAAATTATCTATAACAACAAAAATATTGTAACACTAAATAAACTAACATGATACCCCAAACTTAAAATAAAATTTTAAAAAAATAAAAAAACAAACAAAAAAAAGTAATTATTCAACTTCTTCAATAAACTTTAATTTAATATCACATAAAAAAATAAAAAGTAACCCATAAATAAACAAAAATTAACCAGATAGATGATATACCATAACCCATTGTAAGTAATAAATAAAAAAAAACCTACAAATAGAAATTTTTAAAAACTGTATATCACAAAAATTATAAAAACTGTATATAATAACAAACTAAGTTCATAATATTCGGCAAAATATTTAAACTAGAAATTCAGATTTGCTAAAACATCCAACTTACGGTTATCTTTAACAGATTTAAAACTAAATACAATATCAACCACTATTTAACCAAATGTATACCAAACACCATTAAAATGTCTACAAACAACCACATTAAACTAAATATATACAACTACAACAATCATAGTTCAACCGCAAAATTTCTGAATTTCATTTACTTTTTGCTTCTTGCTTTTTGCTTTTGCTTTTGGTTCTTCAACCTTTTCATGGCTAACAACAAATGGCAACATTGCTTCATGAGTTTTGTTGAACTCCTCAATTTTAGGTAAAACTTCAGAACGAATCAAGTTATTATCTGATAGCACTAATGAAGCACATATTTCAGCCTTGTAAATGCGTCGACTAGCAGCCTATAAAATAAATAAAAAACAACACAAGAACTAATTAAAATAAATATTAAAAAACTAAAACAAGTTTTCAAAAATATTAAAATTCTTAAAACCTTAAGCAAACCAGCATCTTGAAATTGTAACACCCTGGAATTTCCTAACTTCTTACTTTTTATTTATTTTCCGGAAAACATATTAAATTAATGAGAATTATATTTATTAAAACTTCTAAATATGGAAAAATCAAAGTATTATCGCCACCGTGATAACGACTAAGGCATTTATCAAAGTACTACAACGGAAGACTTAAAGCCAAAACAATTTAAAACCAAACTTCAAAACAATCTCAAACTATAAATCAACTTTAAACTTTTTACACTTCGAAACCATATCAACGGCCCTTAAAAACCAAACCAAAACTAATATTAAAAAGTCTTTAGAAATCAAATAACATCTAAAGTAAATATTAGTCTTCATAGTAATTAAAATAAAGTAAAGCTACAAAACACAGCAAGCACTCTCACTCCAGCCGATCATGAAATGACTTATGCCAACTTGTACCTGCAACTTTTCTTTTACTAGATAATTACTCACCACAAGTGGGTCATTGTAGGGCCGAATCCAAGAAAAACCCATGCACACAAAACAAACAGTCAGCAAAGCTGAGTACATAATTACTAAAGACTATGCAACAACAATAAGAAATAAAACATGCACTCAACTTACCTTTGACAACCTTTTTCCTGTACATGGAATCAATTAATTTAATTATTATATTTAAAGTTATGGATCCTGCATCGAACGGGTTTCCTCCTTAAAAATCATCGCTCTATTGGGAACCAACTTGGGAGCAACTCCAAGAAGGTATTACTATTTACTATGTCACATAAAGTGACGGATATCCAACGCATTAAAAATAGAAAAGAGTACAACGTCTTGTACCCCAATTAGAAGTCATAGATCACTGTTCCATATGACTCCCCCCATTGTTCATACTCAAGGTATATACGTTCCAAGAGTTTTGATGCAAGCCCTCTTACACTTTACGTGGTTTAACAGGTTTAGAAATGTTATGACTCTCATGCAGCATCACATAAAGACATGCCTCAATTCAAGTAAGCCAATTTAATTATCTTCAACTTAAGGTGATTCCAAATTAATCTTATGTGTGTCCTTTAATTAAACTAAACATCCTTTACAACACATTAACTGTGAGTGACTTATAACTTACTTTCTTCTTGACCACACATTAAACTGTGAGTGGCAACATATCTTAAAATAATTGCTCATAACTTCTTTTAACCATGTGAATAAAAATTCACAACTACCTTTCTTGTTGATTAGGTAACCAACCAACTTAAAAATAACTTCCTTCCTTGATCAATAAATTATTGGCCAAATTTAACTGATCATAACATTCCAATTCAAGCTTATAAAAATTTAACTTTCTATTTAACATGGAATGCCATCATACTTTAGAAACATGCTTCTAATATAGTTATCATGCACATAATTTCATGATTCCAAACAAGCATACAAGATTTCATGTAATCAAGAATTGTTCAAGCATGCATTCTAACTCTTGTGTTTGTCTTTAGTACTTACGTACCTTGTAAAGTAACGGTGCTCCGCCACAACTTCTAGAATTGGACTAGTTCGAAGTCTCCTACGTAGGGAAAAACTGAAACTAAATTAAAACCTTGTTGACTAAATTCTACAGCAATTATAACTAACTTCTATATTGGAAATTTTGTCCAAAACTACCTTATATGGTCTCTATTCAATCCCATACTACACTTTAACTTTTCTATTGTAACATTACTTAGTTTTCGAGACTTATTTATGCTTTACAAAACCTTAGTATAAATTTTATGCCACTTTAGAAAAGTGGACAGCAATATAAAATTATTAAAACTCCATGAAAGCTTCAAAAACCACATAAATCAATCATACAATGTATTACTTAATTTATATGATCAATTTATGCTTATTACATACTTTAAAAGCCTAACCATTCACTTTATAAATTCTGTACAGCATGTTAAACATGCTTAAAATCAGTTTTAAACTTCATAAAACATACCAAAAATTATATGTAACATCATAGAATTAATATGTAGCCATACTAGCATAATATGAACACTTAAAACTTACTTTAACTTGTTTTTATTAAAATTTCAGATTTATTTATTAACTTTAAAGTCATGAAAAACTTATAAAAACATCAAAATTTCATGATAAAACTCTTCTACAATCCGCCAACATAATTATGAAACCAATCTACACTTTAGAACAATTTTTCATAACCCTAAACATGATCAAAATATTTATTAAATTGAATTTCATGATTATACGACAGCAATTAATTTTATTTTCATAGCCTTTAAAAATCAATCTAAACTTCATAAAATCATCATAAATTCACAGAACAATAATTCATGATCATAATATTGAAGTTTAAATCCTAAAACTCATGGAAATTCATTACTTGCATAATTTATAAACCCTAGTCTAAAATTTCATGAACAACAATTTTAATTCATGCCTTAAAACAAATCATACTTTATTAAAACATAATCAAAACTTATAAAAACATGATTAAACATAAGTATGAACATGAATTTGCAAGATTGAATCAAAAAAGAAAGAAGTAAAATTTTTTCTTTTAATAAAGTTTTTCGAAAAATACCAAAATAGGGGAGGAGTCTGGCGGTGGCTGCTGCGGTGGCAGGCGGTGGTGCTACGGCGGCGAGGGCGGCAGCGGAGGGGGGTCTGGCTGGCACGAATCCTGAGGCAACCCCAAAATTTTTTTTTCGATTTTCGAAAACTGCAGTAGTTTTTTTTTTTTTCTTGGAAATCACAAGCCTCTTTTTTTTTTCTTTCTTTTTTTTTCTCTCCTCTCTAAATTTTTGGGATCCTAATGACTAGTATGAGCATGAAAAATCTGAAATTTTGGGTTTTAAAGGGTATTTATAGGCCCCAAAGTAGGATTTGGAAAAGCCTATACTAATCCTAACAAGTGGGAATTACCTTTAGCCCCTTGCCTCAATATAAATTAGGAAACCTTTGAAAATTCTATTTTTAGAAGCCTTTTAAAATATTTTTAAACATAAAAATTATTATTAATACGTGAAAATTATTTTTAGAAGCCTTATTATTTATTTTTTTATTTTATTATTATTAATTTCTTTTTATTTAATATTCTTATTAAACATATTTATTTTTTTTCCAATAAAAATATTAAAATTATACGAATAAAATACAAAAATACTTTCTTAAAATACGTGAAAATGTGGGGTATTACAGTCTACCCCCCCTTAAAAGAAGTTTCGTCCCGAAACTTTGTGTAGATTAGTGTATGGAATTTGAATATGTTGTTGTAGACTTTAGACACTTACTTGACAAATTTTGTAGACAAACATAAACTTCTTACTTAAAAGTCATAGAAACTCATAAAAACTTGCAAAATGGAGGGTAAAACGCGCGCGAAAAACAAGTCGCTTTCTACCCCCCTTAAGAATCGTGTTACGTCCCCGTAACTCTACTACTAACCCGAAAGAGCTCTAGGTATTATTCTCTCATCAAACCTTTAGCTTCCCAAGTAGCTTCTTCGGTTTCTTGGTTAGACCACAACACCTTCACTATTTTGACACTCTTTCTACGAGTATCTCCGACCTTACTGTCTAGGATTTTAATTGGCCTCTCTTCATAGGTCAAGCTTTGGTCTAACTTTATTGTTTCAGGTTGTAACACATGTGACTCGTCTGACAAATACTTCCTTAGCTTATTTGAGACACATGAAAAACATTGTCAACTTTGCTCAACTCCATTGGTATTGCTAACTTATAAGCTACCTTTCCAACCCTTAGCTTTGCAAGATCTCATAGGGTCCTATGTATTTTGGGCACAACTTTCCCTTCTTTCCAAACCTCATCACCCCTTTCATTGGTGATACCTTAAGTAACACCTTATCGTCAACTTCAAACACAACTTCTTGGCGTTTTTGATCCGCAAGGGACTTCTGTCTATCTTGTGCTGCTTGAATCTTTTCTTGTATTACTCTAACTTTCTCGGTGGTTTCCTCTATTAATTGATGTCCTAGAATCACTGTTTCGCTTATGTCGTTCCAACACAAAGGGCTCCTACACTTTCTTCCATACAAAGCCTCAAAAGGTGCCATGCCAATACTTGCATGGTAACTATTGTTGTATGAAAACTCAATGAGATCTAAGTGATCCTCCCAATTCCCTTGAATGTCCATTACACAAGCCCTTAGCATGTCCTCTAAGGTTTGTATGGTTCTCTCCGTTTGTCCATCAGTTGCTGGATGGAAAGCTATACTCATTTTCAATGTTGTACCAAAGTTCTCCTGAACACTTTTTCCAGAATTTCGAAAGAAATCTAGAATCCCTATGCAACACGATATCCTTTGGAACTCCATGTAGCCTCACAACATGTATTATGTAAGCCTTTGCAAGTTGTTCCATTTTCCAAGTCTCTATCATGGGTATAAAACTGCTGACTTAGTAAGTCTATCCACCACTACCCATATGGTATCATTCTGATTCTTCGACTTCGGTAAACAAGTCACAAAGTCCATCAAAATGTAAACCCATTTCCATCCTGGTATTTCAAGTGGTTGGAGTTCTCCTTGAGGTATCTTATGCTCAAATTTAACCTTTTGACAAGTAAGACATTTACTCACAAATTCAGCCACTTCTCTCTTCATCCTAGGCCACCAATACATCTTCTTTAAATTCTTATATATACAGCTTATCGCCTCCAAGATGCACTGAATACGGGGTATTATGACCCTCTTCCATGATTCTTTGTTTCAAATCTTCACATTTTTGTGGTACACACCACCTCCCTTTATACCTTAAGCTTCCATCCTCATGAATCTTAAAATCCATAGGCTTTCCTGCCTTAAACTTTTCCTTAATTCTGTCCAGTTCACATCTCCTTCCTGGTTCTTCTTAATTTACTCGAATATTGTTGGTTGGTGAACAGGCTATCGCACACCTATCAAAAGTAAACCAAACGACACTAACTAATGTAGCTAGGGTAGTAAGGATCGAATCCTCAGGGAAGCAGTTAAACTCTATTAGTTCTAAAAAGCTTAAACTGTGTAAAGAGCCTTGGTCGAGAAGTATTGACTAGCTAATTGACTATTGACTAATTACTAACTAATTACTGGAAATGACGAAGAATTAAACCAATAAACTAAGCCTAGGGTCATTCGGGTCACCAAGAACAACTAATGGATTCACTAACAAAGATCGTTCAATCTCACAACTATCGTCAAATTAGGGCTCACTAATTCTCTCGAATCTAGACTCCCTCGAAACTCATCTAGCGGCTCTCGCTCATGCCTAGACTAATTCCGCCTATTATTCAGTGGTCTTATTGTGGTATTTTTACCTCTCGGCATCAAATTCAACAATTACCAAAATTACAACTAAATCTGCGCACAATTCAATTGTAAACAAAGAAACCAATAATAGGAAATTGACTACTAATTGTGGGATTGAAACAACCTAATTTAATTAGTCCATTGATTGATCAAGGTTTCCCTAACCCTAGAAATTAGACTACTCACTCATAATTATGAAGATCAAAACAAGAATAATTGTAAAAACCCTAATTGAATTCATGAAGTAATTAATAACTAAACTAATTAACATAAACAAAATTAACTAAATTAATTAAACTAGAAAGACTAAAAAGCATAAATTAAACTAAAATAAAGAACAAAACCAGAAGAATTACCAATTTGAAGAACAATTGAAGACTTGAATTGAATTGAAAATCAAAGTTATGAACAAACCCTAATTTCCCCTAATTTAATTTGAGAGAAAAAGTGCTTAATTCTATATCCTAAGAGAGTAATTCTCAATTATGAAAAGCATAAGTTGTTTTTCCTAGAAAACCGTGCCTAATGTACCCAAGTTGGGCTTACAAAGCCTAAGTACAAAGAAAATAAAAGACGAATAAAAAGATCGGGAAAAACGTCTGATGCGGGCGCATAGGAGATTCATGCGCCCGCATCAAACCTCCAGAACGCCTCTAAGTCTGCAATCCTCTTTAAATGCGCCCGCATAAGTACTTTATGCGCCCGCATAAGTACCTCAGAAGTCTATTTTGCTTTCTTTTCTTCTTATTTCTTCATTAGTTCTTTAAGACTCGTTTCATACTTCTTGACACGCATTTCCATGCATCTTCATTCTTATCCCGTCTAAGCTTTCCGGCTTCGTTCCGAGCCTCGGTTTTCGTGCCTGAAATTACAAAACATACCAAAACCGAGCATAACAACCGTGGATGATAAAAATCAACTAAAAAGCTCTGAAATTGCCAGAAATCAACCAAACTTAGCGAGACACTTCAATTTAGCTAAAGATCATCAAATGAGCTAAAATAAAGTCAGAATGACACCCATTAAGCACAAAATTGACTCGAAACAAGGGGAAAAACACTATAAAAACCACACATATCAGTTGGATAATAAGAATACAAAGAATTCCTTCCAACTATCCCTCCTTCACTATTTCCAAACTCAATCTCTCTATGTCCTTACATAGCTCATTAGCAACCACCAAGGTGTTCACTCCATGTTTTGTTTTACGACTTAGAGCATCGGCTACCGCATTGGCTTTCCCTTCATGGTACTGAATATCTAGGTCATAATCCTTGATCAACTCAAGCCATCTCCTTTGTCTCATATTTGGATCCTTTTGAGTAAAAAAGTACTTTAAACTCTTGTGGTCTATGTATATCCTATATTTCACTCCATACAAATAATGTCTCCATATTTTCAAAGCAAACACTATTGCTGCTAACTCTAGATCATGAGTAGGGTATTTGACCTCATATGGTTTCAGTTGCCTCGAAGCATAAGCTATCACCTTTTTATTTTGCATCAACACACATCCCAAACCATTTTTAGAAGAATCACTATATACATCATAAGAGTCAGTCCCATCTGGCAAGGTTAGCACCAGAGCTGTAGTCAAACGCTCCTTTAAAGTTTGAAATGCTTGTTCACACTTACTACTCCACTCAAATTTACAGTCTTTCTTCATTAACGAAGTCATGGGTTTAGCAATCCTCGAAAAGTCTTTCACAAACCTCCTATAGTAACCTGGTAGCCCTAAGAAACTCCGTACATCTGTTACATTCTTTAGTGTAGGCCATTCCTTAACTACTTCAATTTTGGCAGGATCTACTTCAACTCCCTCTTTAGACACAATATGCCCCAAGAATGCTACTTTCTCCAACCAAAACTCACATTTTGAGAACTTAGCATATAACTCATTCTCCCTTAATGTCATCAAAATTGTCCTCAAATGTTCTATATGTTCTTCCTTACTCTTAGAATACACTAAGATGTCATCAATGAAAACGGCCACAAAGTTATCCAAAAACCATTGGAAAACTCTATTAATTAGATCCACAAAAATAGCTGGCGCATTGGTTAACCCAAAAGGCATAATAGTGAACTCACGGTGTCCATACCTAGTGCGAAAAGCAGTTTTCAGTATGTCCCCATTAGCAATCCTCAATTGATGGTATCCTGACCTCAAGTCAATTTTCGAAAACACAGTAGCTCCTTTTAATTGATCAAACAAGTCATCTATTCTCGGTAATGGATACTTATTCTTGATTATCACCTTATTCAGCTCCCTATAGTCAGTACATAACCTCAGAATCCCATCTTTCTTTTTCACAAACAGTACTGGTGCTCCCCAAGGTGAAGCACTAGGCGTAATGTAATCCTTTTCCAACAAATCCTGCAACTGCTCCTTCAACTCACTCATTTCTGCAGGTGCCATCCTATAGGGTGCTTTGGAAATAGGTGCTGTTCCCGGGACTAAGTCTATGGTAAAGTCAATTTCTCGCTTAGGTGGCATTCCCCGAATCTCCTCCGAAAATACATCAAGAAAGCCCCTTACTACTTCAATATCCTCAGTTTTAGCAGTCTCAACATGATCCACATCTCTCACACTACAAAGGTAGATTGGAAAACCTTTCTTCACAAACCTAGCAAACCTCATTACTGACACTATTTTGTTGTGTTTCAGTCTTCCTGCCCTCCAATAGCTCACCTTCTTACCCTTATTCATCAACGAGATCTTCTATGGTTCACATAGAATCTCAGCCTTATGTTTACTCAACCAATCCATTTCTAGGATCACTTCTAAGTAACCTAAATCAAACTCGATTAGGTTAGCCTTAAACTCCACTCCCTCAATTTCAATAGGAACATCCTGAAATCTCCTTGAACATTGCACTTCTTGTCTTGAAGGTAACACTATTAACATATCTACTGCATCTACTTTTCCCAACACAGGTTTTAACTTTTCTAGGAGTTTAGTGGAAACAAAAGAGTATGTTGCACCAGAATCAAACAAAGCTTTAACAGGAAGAGAGTGAATAGAAAAAGTACCAGTGATCACATCCTTATTAACATCCGCTTCACTTCGAGCCATCACATTCAACTTTCCAGTGTTTGAGGTCTTAGTCTGTCCTCCTCCATTCGCACTCTCCATTCTTATTTCTGGCTTGAGATGACACCTTTCCTCCCATATTTCCTTGAAAACACTTTTGTTCTCCCCCAGCTAAATTCCCCCTAGTTTGAGAATTCTGTCCCTCCTTTTCTTTGTTCTTAGAGAAGCACTCGTACTCACGGTGTCCAAGTTTGTTACACAACCGACAAGTCACTAGGTTCCCTACACAGTCCTTTCCTGGGTGATTTTTAGGACACTTCTTGCAAAAGTACACACGTCCTCCTTGACTAGCCACCGGAGTCCTATTTCCATTTCCAAAATTAGGTTTCCTATAGTTTCCCTTATTACCCTAGAAGTTTTTGTTGAAACGAGGTCTCTTATATCCACCATGATTCCCTTGTTGGTTGATGTTTCCTCCACCATCCTTCCTTTCCTCCCTCGTCTCACTTTCTTTCTGTACCTCCTTCTTTTGGTCTATGGCATACAAGTGTGCAGCTCTACCATATAAGTCATCCAAGGATTCAAAGATCTGTCCAGCTAGTTGTGACTGTAAATCTAAGGGTAACCCTTTCTCAAAACGACTAGCCTTCAACCTCTCAGTTGCTACAGCCTCAGGAGCAAACCTAGACAATTCTATGAACTTAGAGTAGTACTCAGTAACAGACATACTCCCCATTTTAGGTTCTAGAAACTCCTCATACGGGGGAGAACTTATTATGAATCTGCTCCTGAAACATTTCCCAATTAAATCCTGGTAAATCCCTTATTACAGCCTCATTTTGTGACCACCATAAATCAGCTTCTCCCCTCAGATAATACACAACATGGTTCACTTTAAGCCCATCTGGACGCTCAATTGCCCCAAACAACTTATTAAACTCTCTCAACCATCCCTCTAGTACAGTGGGATTGTGCTCTCCTTGGTAAGTGGGCGGCTTGCTTTGAGAAATTTTCTTCAAGAGTTCCCCAGCAGGGTCACTACCATTTCCGTTTCCTCTGCCAGCTAACTGTTCAACTACAATAGCTAATTGCCTCACTACTTCATTCAGCTGATTGTTGTTACGTTCATCCATTCTATTTCTCCTGTAGAGGAAAAGACCTTTATATTAAATTAAGTCTAACTGAAAGTTAAGACAACATAGACTTAAATCATAAAACACTTTCTCATTTCATCTCATAAAAGAAACTTCATTCTTTAAGAGCGAATAATTCACTTTGTCTTGATTGTTTACACAACCATTAAAACAAGAATAAAGCACATAAGAAATCAAATAATTCCCTTGGTTCTATTCTACTTGAGGCTTTAAATCATAAAATAAATTTATTACTCAACTCTTCTCATCATTTCTTATGGCTCACTACCACTTATTCAAACTAATATAAGCAATAACTTAAACTGTTCAACTAAACATTTGAAACATTAAACACTAATAGTTAACTAGATCTAAACAATGTCTCTATACATTAACATTATCTTTCTTGTCTCTTGACATCACATATTTACTTGGTATGAAATCCAGGTCATTTTTAGTGTCAACCTCCATTTCTTCATCTGTCTCTTCTTCTTTTCCTTCACTACAAGAAAACAGACGATTTGCAACGGAATAATATTCCGTCACAAATCACCTAATTTGCGACGGAAATAAATTCCGTCGGAAATTTGCGATGGAATTACTGAAATTGCAATGGAATATTCAATCAAAATTTTCCAACAAAACTTCAAATGTAATTAAATGAATTTGTGACCGAAAAAAATTGCAACGGAATTATTCCTCGCAAAATAGCTACAGAAATTAAGGCGTCAGAAATTCCGTCGCAAAATCACGACAAAATTTGAAAAACTGATATTTTTTTACAATTTGCCATGAATAAAAACAAATAAAAAAACTCAACCCTAACTCCTTCTCAACACTCAAACGGTTAAGCCCTCTCAACACTCTCAACCTTACTCCCTTAAACACTCCCTCCCTTACGTCGGCGGCTCTTGAGACCTTCCCGTCTTCCGTTCTTTCCCTTCTTCTTCTTCGACGCATTCTTGTTCTTCTTCCCTTCTTCTTCTTCAACGCATTCTTGTTCTTCTTCGTCGTCTTGTTCTTCTTCGTCGTCGTGTTGTCCTTCGCCGGCTTCTTTTTCGCCGTTGCTGCTTCTTCTTCGTCGATATTTTTCTGAATTTTTTCTTCTGATTTTTGTCTTTCTCGCAATTTTGTATTTTTTTATGAGTATTTTTTTTGTAAAATCGTGTTGTTGATTGTTGAGTACATGATGTTGAATGTTGTTTTTTTTTTATTTCTTTCAAAATTGTGTTCTTGCATGTTGTTTATAATAAGTTCCTGAATGTTGATTTTGTTTTCTAATTTTTTTTTATTTTTTTCCTAAATTAATAAAGAAAGTGATGAGATGACGAAAAAATTGATGCAAAAATATGCTTGGTTGAATTAAATTCATGACGAAAGTGAATGGTTTTTGTTACAATTAGAAATTTTGACAGCAGTGATTTTTTTTTCTTTTTTTAATTGTGTGGAGATTTTGTTGGGATTTGATTTGTTTCAGTGAAGAAGTTGTAAATGGGTGTTTTTTGTAATGGGATTATGTGGGGTTTTTGTTGCAATTAGAGATTAGTAAATGGGTGTTTTTATTCCTTAAACCAAAAAAAAAAATGTTGAATGTTTGTGTTACTTATAGGTGTGAAATGAGTGTTATATTGTGATGACTGGTATATTGCTAATAGGTGTTTGAGTCCTAAATTGAGTTTGATAAACAAGCTAATCATAGAATAAGTTTTATCCTTTACACCAAAATATATCTTTATAACTAACATATAGCTGCCAAAATATGTTATCTCTAATTATACGTGAGTTGCTTGTTTGTTGAAGTTTCCAAGAAGACAAGAAGTTGATATTGCTGCAAATGATTTTTGTTTTATAAGTGTTTTGATTTGATTGTTGCTATTTCTTATGGAGGACTTTTATTGTTAACAACGTCTGCTGTGATTTTGTGTCTGTTTCATCCAAGTTAGATGAAATGGAGTTAGGATTTGGGACAGATATTGTGCTATATTGGTAGCTGGTTGATTTTGATTTCGAATTCCTAGGAGAAATATTGTGATAGACTTAGGACAGTTTGCAATTGCTTCTTTGAAAATAGTTAGATAGGCCGAAAATGTACTTACATATGAAGCTTTACTTTCAAGTTTGCTAAATTGAATTTATTAAGTTGAATCTTGACTTTTTTTTTTCTGTTTTTTTTTCCCTAAATTGTGTTGTTGAATAAATGTTGGTCATATGTTGTTGAATGTTGATTTAGTGTTAAAAAACAATTTTGAGGTGTTTTGAGTCATTTTGGTGACCCCAAAACACTTGGAAGTTGACTTTTAACTTAACTTAAGGACTTATACACATGTAAATATGCTATTTGGGAATGTTGTAATTAGTTATAAGATTAAATGAAGAGAAAGTAGTGACTTGGCCATGTTTGAGCATGGTTGAAGTTCATTGACCAAAGTACTAAAACCGATTTGATCAAATCAAATTATGATTTCACTTTGATTTACTACACATTACATTTATTAACTTTGTTTTGGAATAGTTGACATGTTTTCATAATAGCTCATGATTAAGGATGTAATTGTTTGCATAAATGCATCTTGTTTGGTTAGATTGATTTACATACGTAGACACTTGTAAATATGCTATTTAGGAATGTGTAGTGATTAGTGATTAGAGTTTCGAAGTGTTTGTGTTTAATCAATATGTTTGCCATTAAACACAAATTACTTCTGTAATTAATATTTTTTCCATTAAATTAGATATTAATAAGTAAGGATTAGCTTTTTCATTCGTTAAAGGTAGTTGAATTAGATAAAATATTTCACGAATTTAAACAAATTGCTTTTGTGCTCTAATTGTCATAATAATGACAATGCTTAGACATTAACAATAATATAATATTTGACTAAAGTGTTGGCTATTTGTGACTTGTGTAGAAGTTGTCATCATGATACGAAAGGATCGTAGTTAGATGTATCATAGGTTGGATGGGTACTCTTTAAAACGTGCTTTCGAAGAAGGAGTTGATGAATTCCTTCAATATTGTAAAGGTCATCTACAGACTTCTAACCCAAATGAAGTTAGGTATCTTTGTGTGAAATGCAAGAATTTACGTATCCATGACCCGGAAACGATTAAACTGCATTTGTATTGTAAGGGTTTTACATNAGGGTTTCACACCGAATTACTACGAGTGGATGAACCATGGAGAAGGCTTTCCTGACTCCTCCGAAGGGAAATCCAATGAATACCGTGGCATGGTTTTGGATGCTCTAGGACATAACTAAGATCAAGGGGGTGATCATCAGGCCCAAGATGTAGAAGAGGAACCTAATGCTCAAGCCAAACAATTCCTTGATATGCTTAAGGCTTCTGAGAAACCTTGAGTTGAAGGGAGTTCAATTTCTAGGATAGAGATGGCCTCTAAAAACACTAGCTTGAAATGCGAGCACAATTTGCCACATAGGTGTGTCGATGCTATTGCTTCTTTGTTTAGTGAGTCGGCTCCAAAGAACACCTATATAGGCGAGACCTTCTACGAGGTGAAGAAGATTGTTCAGGGGTTGGAGATGCCTGTGCAAAAAATTGATGCATGCCCGAGAGGTTGCATGTTGTTTTGGAAAGAGGATGCCAACGCTTCTACGTGTACGGTGTGTGGCAGCGACCGATACAAGAAGACTTCTAAAGGGAAAGATGTGCCTTTGAATGTTCTCACTTATCTCCCCATTACTCCTAGATTGCAAAGAATGTTTGCAACGAAGGACGTTGCAGAGGAAATGGCATGGCATGCAAAGAATCCTCGACAGCAAGGCACAATAGCACACCCTAGCGACAGTGACGCTTGGAAACAATTAGATAGATGCTCTAACGAATTTGCATCTGAACCTCGTAATGTTCGGCTTGGGTTGTGTACAGATGGATTTGATCCTTATGGTGAATTTGGCGGTAAGTATTCTTGCTGGCCTGTTATTTTAACCCCTTACAACTTGCCTCCCTCCATGTGTATGAAAAGGGAGTTTATGTTCCTTTCGTTGATTATTCCCAGTCCCAACAACCCAAAGGGAAACTTAGATGTTTACATGCAACCATTAATTGAAGAGTTGAATCAGTTGTGGGACATTGGTGCAAATACGTACAATATTTCAAGAAAACAAAATTTCACTCTTCGAGTAGCCATCTTGTGGACCATTGGTGACTTTCCAGCTTACGGTATGATGTCTGGGTGGTCTACAGCCGGTAAGAAAGCTTGTCCTTAATGCATGGATAAAAGCCAGGCATTTTGGTTAAGCAACAGTGGTAAGGTAACTTGGTTTGATTTCCATAGGAAATTCCTATCTCCAGATCACCCTTTCAGGAAAAGCAAGACAGCTTTCTATAAGAATAGAGTTGAGAAAGGCGATCCTCCACACATCATGTCGGGTGATGACCTTTGGGAATGTGTGAAAGACCTTCCAAAGGCAACTGATGGGCCCGAAGCACTTAAACAGGTCAAAAAGGCCAAAAGAGGTTGGGTAAAACAAAGCATATTTTGGGAGCTGCCTTATTGGAAGCATCTTGTCGTTCTCCATAACCTAGATGTGATGCACATTGAGAAGAACTTTTTTGACCAACTAATTCAAACTATTATGGATGTTAAGGGACAAACTTCTGACACGGCCGCCGCTAGATTAGACATCCAGGCTCATTGTAAATGTCCCCAGCTTCATCTATAGAAGGACGACCAAGGGAAAGATGTCATGCCAATAAAGATAATCAAGATAATTAACAAATTACAACCAGATTTACACAACAACAAGATTTACCCAAATTTTCCAAAAATCGTCAAAATTGACGCAACCCTTATTCGTCCAAATTTGCGCAATTTTTGCGGTTTTTCTTCAAATCTTCAAGAAACCATTCAAGATTCAATCTTTTAATCAAGAAACCTTCAAGAAGTTATTTTCCATGTGTACAAGGCTGTGAATGATGATTAAGACACTTCAAGAATTAAAAGGATCAATGCCTAAAATGAGAAAACCCTATCAAGTGAAGTGGGAAAAACTCATAGGCAAAACCATCTTATTGCCCTAATTCCACCATTCTTTCCTTTGCTTCAATGATCAAGTATTTTCGTGTGTCACGCTACACCCATGATGATGTCTTAGAAGATCCCAAAAGCCTTGAATCCCCATAAGCCATTATTTCCCCATACTTGCATCATTCTTAGAAGCCATTATCAAACCTTCGAAGTTATCATCTTGTTTCGTATCAAAGGGTCATTGAGTTGGAATCATCCATTTTGTAGGAAGTTTAAGGACCACCTTCTCTCAAATCATCCGACTTTGGATAGAGAAGCAGTTCAAGAAAAATTTGAAGTTGAATTCCCAAAGTGATTCCGTGATACGTTAACAACAATCAATACCCTAGCTGTTTGTGTTTGTAGGTTTGCCTTACCGTTACACTATAACATTACCAATTTCACCGACAGGTCCATCGCGATAAATCGAATTCTGATGTCCTACAAGCTTTGACTATGGGGCCTTTCAAGAGAGTTCAGAGTTTTAGTCAAATCATGGTTGGTGGTTTCAACTTTCATACATATGGTCACGGTCGTCGAAAAGCCACTATGAATTATGGTGTTTCAGTTTCGGGTGAAGATGGCTCATAGTACTATGGAATTTTAGATGACATCATTGAACTTGTCTATACTGGTGCCAAAACTGAGTAGAAGACTATGCTGTTTAAGTGTAGTTGGATGGATTGTGTTAGGGGTATGAACGTACATGAGCGATACAAGCTTGTTGAAGTCAATCATACGAAAAAGTACCCAAAGTATGACCCATTTGTCTTATCTTATCAAGTAAACCAGGTTTACTACACATCTTATCCAAGCCTTAAACGAAATCGAGTTCAATGGTGGGTTGTGTTCAAAACGCACGCTAGGTTGGTAGTTGATGCTCCAGTTGACCTATAGTTTCTACAAGAAACTGTACTTGCCGCAGCTTCAACCCTTTGTCCACCTAACGAGATTCCGGACTATGATGTTTTGAGGACTTTGTTGTCTCTGATTCTGATGACGATGAAATGATTACAGGCGATGACGATGAAGAATCTGAACTGAGCTCAAGTGATTCAAAAGAAGGGGACGACTCCATTGTATACCTAGATAACAGTAGTGACGGATATATTACAAATCATAGCAGTGAATAGTTACCTTATTTCGTACATCTAATGCAAGTGTTGGAATAAGATGAATATTAGCTTAGGGATTAAGCCATTTTTGTTGTCATTATGTGTACTAAACGCTTATTGGAGATCCATTTACATCCATTGAAAATGTGTATTATTGTTTTATCGTTTTTCATTTAAAGCTTTTATCTTGCATTCTCTTAGTAGTCAGATTCATATATTGTGCAGATTCGTCCCTTGTAAATATTGTCACTCATATGTATGTGTGTTAATAGTGATTAACATTGATCCAGGTATTCATGGATGGTGGTACTTATCGAGATGCATGGAAGAAGGGAAAAAAAGCTACTTTAAACGATCATGGTATCGCGATCAACTTGGGTGAGTCATCGCAACAACAACAGTGACCTCCGGAGCAGCTGAACATGCATCACAACGTCACTTAGGATCATCACAGTCAAATTCAGATAGAGGTTCACACTCAGGTGAACTAACATGCTACTACCTCGACACAAGAAGCAGGTCGTGCTACAGATGAGTCAGGGAGGATGGTGTTGGACCCTACTTCATTGTGGTAACAGTTTCAGATGCATAGCTTTGACATGCATTATTGTAAATTTGTTTGTAACTGTCTTTCGTTTCATATGACTTTGAACAAAAAAATTTGGCTATTGTGTTTAGGTTTGAAGATGATGGTTAAGAGGTTGATCACACAAACGATTCAGGGTTACTACAACACCCCTTATAGAAATTACAAGGAAGTTGATGATGCCACCAAAAATCACTGGTGGAACGTGTTTGGGGTATAAATTGTTTTTGTTAAATAAAAAATTTTGGTTTTTTAACACTTTGTTTGACATTGAGTATGATAACTACATTTGAATTGAATCGCAGAGGCAATGCACTTGGGATCCTGAGTTGGAACCTCAAGTTAGACAACAATTCGTCACAAGGCTTGGAAATTGATTGCGTGACATGTTCTACACCGTCACCCACTCGATGAATGGAGCTAAGCCTAAATGGGTCACTGAGGACGTCCACAAGGCTATGCTGGCTGTGGTAGAAGAAGATGAAACTTACAAGAGAAGAAGTGCTCAGAACAAGAAGAACAAGAGAGGTGGCTCGATGGATAACCCCATTGAACCCACCCACTTTCAGGGTTCCATCTCAGCTGTGCAACATGCAAAGAAGATGGTAATGAAAGATTTTCTATTCGTTTTTCATATGTGAAGCTTAAGTTTTGTGTAATGTTGAAAGTGTTATACTTTATTCATTCTTTGCATGTGAAGCTTAAGTTCTAATTTATTATACAATTTTACTTTTACAGTCTTCAACTCCTTCATATGTGCAGGCAAACTAGAATGATGGCAAGCTACCATCCCCAGTAGACCTGCTCATGCGTACGCATTTCAAGGAAGTTTCGGGGAAAGGAAAGGTGGAAGCCAACTCCAAAGCCAAGCAAATTATGGTATGTAAATGGTTTTGAAGCCTCGAACATTTTTAACATGACACTCGAACTTAATTTATAGGCATAGATTCTTTGATTATTTGCTATTTTGGAATGTTTGATGTGTTTTGAGTCATTTTTGGAATATGCAGTATATGAATGATAAAGGTACTTATAAGGTTAATTGAAAAGATAATATGTTGACCCATGAATTGAAAGTAAAGTTTTGATGATAACTACCACAAACAAACTTAGCTAATATATACTTTGAGTTCCTATGAGATTTCATAGGTTCAAAGTGTAAGGAACTTGGAACTATATTGAAGCATTCCGGAATAGGAACGTGACAAGTTAACATCCAAGTTCAAGGAGAAGTTCCTAGGCAGAATCTTGCAAAGGAACATAGAAGAAAGAAGAGAAGTTCCTGAGTAACACAGTTACGTAGGAACAAGCCACGAGAATAGATCTGTTCCTACAGGAACAAGCGAACAACGTCAAGGCACTTCAACGAAGTATCTTGATGAAGAGAAGAGAATTTCCAAGAAGATTATGAGAATAATTTTCTAGGATCTTTGTAAGAACATTGAAGTCTTAAATCTGGATGGAACATCATATCTAGAGGTTAAAACGAATCTATCCCACAAATAAGTCTAGATTAATTCATGCTATAATTTAGATCATAACAACCTTCTCTTAATGCCTTAATATTAGGAGATAAAATATCTGACTAATATTGTTGAAAAATAACGGCATCTAGGGTTTTTAAGAAGTCAAATAAATATTGTTAGGGAGTCCTAAATTTTAGGAATAAGATTATGGGATTATGGGCTAGAAAAAACGGTAAAATATTCAAGTCAGAAATCCTATTCTTTTGGTCTAAATACATGGGATGATGGAAGGAGTGATGGAGTAGTGGGTGATCAATGTATGTGGTTATGGCTGGTGTGTACAGGGTAGAATTACTCTATAAATACTCCAAGAAATTCAAAAGAAGAAGAGAAGAACATCAAAGAACACACTAGCGTACTAAACGAGTCTAAGTTTAATATTGATGTTCCAGTCCAGTTTACGAGTACTTTCAATGTATTAGAGTCTGTATTGAGTTGTAATCTGTGAGAAAAAGAGAAGTGTGAGAACGAGAGAAGAGTGGAGAAATAGATAAAGGGAAACGAGAGATAAATAGTGAGAATTGAGAATCAAGTTCCTACAGGAACTGACGAGTGAAATTAAAGAATTTAGGTTGTAAAAGGTATTACAGGCCTATAATAGAAGTGGAGTTTTTTTCCTTTGGGCCAAGGAAGTTTTTGTCGTAGAAATATCTCTCGCACTCTTTAATTCGCTCAAAATTTTTTAAATTTCGCATACAAGTTCCACACAACAATTCACCCCCCTCTTGTAGTGTTCCAGTAGAAACAACAGTTGGTATCAGAGGAGGAACTCGGGAAAATCAAGTAACCTTGAAGAGGGATCCTGAAGATTAACACTCACGAGAAATTAGAGGAAGGTTACTCAACTCAAAGAAAAACTATGTTTGACGGGAAATTCTACACGTACTGGAAGAATAGAATTGAAATCTTCATCAAGGCTGAAAATTTCCAGGTTTGGCGTGTAATTGAAGTAGGAGACTATGAGGTAACAAAAACTAACTCTAATAATGAAGTAGTTCCTCAATTGATTTCTGAATATGAAAAAGAAGATTTTTAAAAAATGGAAATCAATGCTCGTGCTATCAAATTGCTACATTGTGGTATTGGACCACATAAACACAACTGTGTCATGGGGTGCAAAACCGCTAAACAAATATGAGATTTATTACAGATAACTCATGAAGGAACTAGTGAAGTAAAACGATATAAAATTGATTTGTTGATGTCTAAATATGAACGTTTTGAAATGTTATCTAGAGAGTCGGTACAAGATATGCTTACACGTTTTACTAACATCACCAATGAGCTTTCTTCTCTTGGAAAAGATATACCTACTGATGAGCAGGTTAGAAAAGTGCCGAGGAGTCTGCCACAAGATGAAAGATGGAGAGCCAAGGTTACGACACTCATGAAAACAAAGGATTTCACGAAGTTCAACATTCAATAACTTGCTGGTTCCTTGCTGACCCATGAATTGCATCTTGGAGGAACTGGAGAGAGTTCCAGAAGCAAAGGGCTGGCCTTGAAAGCTTAAAGTGAAGAATTAGAAGAAGATGATGATGAGGCAGCGTTGCTGGTCAGAAGATTCAAAAGGGCTCTCAACAAGAATCGAAGTTCCTATAGGAACACGGGCAGAAAATTCACGAGCAACAAAAGGGAATTCGTGTGCCATAAATGTGGATCCTCAGAACACTTCATCGAAGACTGTCCCCTATGGGATACTGAAAAGGGGAAGTCCAAGGGTAAGGAGTATGTCAAGGAGAAGAAGGAACAAGTCAAAGAAAAATTCTACAAACCTTCTTATTACAAGAATGATGTAAGGAAAACAATGGTAGCAGCCTGGGGAGATTCTGAAAGTGAAGAAGATGAAGAGGAACAACCTGACGAAGAAGTTGCCAACATATGCTTGATGACCAGAATTGATAGGAACGAGGTCCACGAGGAACTCGCAAACGAGGTATATCCAAACTCTGATCTTCTTGATGCTTTCTCTAAACATGAATTAATAGATCTAGTACTGAAATTTCACAAAAACTGGACTAGTGTATTACGAGTAAAAAACGAATGTGAAAAGGCTCTTAAAACTCATAAGGAACACAATGATTGGCTAAGGTTAAATAAAACTGAAACTGAGAAAATATTTTTCGACTTATTAGATGAAAATACGAATTTAAAGGTAAAAGTTGAAAAACTTCAAAAGGAACTTAGTCAAGTCACTATGGAACTAAATGCTACAAGTTGACAAATCTAAATGAGAGTTCTAGTGAAGGAACACTAAATGATTCAGTTATCAAGGAGCAAATGAAGGAACTTGATAATGTTAAAATGGAACTCACGAATTTAAGAAATAAAAATGATGGTCAACATAAAGTTCCAACATGGATTCTGAATGTTCAAACAAAAAGGACTAAAGGTCTTGGTTTTAATTATAAAAAGAAAATGGGAAAGCAGAATAAATATGTGGAACTTCCAAATAGCAAAGTGTGTACGTTTTGTGGGAACACGGGTCATCTAAAAGGCCAGTGTTCCAAACGGAACTCCAGTTTAGATGTAAATGCTAGACACGTAAAGCAGACATGGATTGAAAAATTAAACGATGATGTGTCTTCGAAGTAACCCAAGGAAACCTGGGTTCCTACACCTAACATCTAATCTTTATTGCAGGTGCTAGTGAGAGGGAACAACACGTGGTACCTCGACAGCGGTTGTTCCAAGCACATGACAGGTGACAAATCTAAGTTTCTCTCACTGGCAGCCTATTCAGGGGGAACTATGACGTTTGGTGATAATAAAAAAGGTAACATAGTTGCCTTAGCTTAGGTAAGGTTGGTAAGTCAAGTTCCCATGCAATAGATAATGTTTTTCTTGTTGATGGTCTGCAACATAACTTACTTAGCATCTCCCAATTCTGTGATAAAGGGAATTCTGTTTGTTTTACTAATGATCATTGTCAAATCGTCAACAATCACACTAATCCNCACTAATCAAGTTGTACTTGAGGGAAAACGCAAAGGGAACACCTATATCGTTGATTTACATGAAGTTCCTAAGAGTACATTCTCTTGTTTAAGTGTGATTGAGGATGATCCCCTACCTTGGCATAAACGTGTTGGACATGCTAGTCTCCACATACTTGATAAATTAGATCAAAGGAACTTGTTGTTGGATTACCTAACATGAAGTTCCTATGTGATAAAATATGTGGTGTATGTGCTAGAGGCAACCATGTTAGAAGTTCTTTTAAAAGCAAAAAGTTCGTGAGCTCCACAAAACCATTGGAACTCATCCATATGGATTTGTGTGGGCACATGAGAGTCCAAAGTAGGAGTGGTAAGCTATATGTCTTGTTTATTGTTGATGATTAATCTAGATATACATGGACTATGTTCCTTCATAGCAAAGATGAAACTTTTGATGAATTTACTTGCTTTGCTAAGAAGGTTCAAAAATCTAGTGGTTATCAACTTATACATTTAAGATCTGACCATGGAAAGGAATTTGAAAATTACAAGTTTGATGAGTTTTGCAGGGAACATGGTATGGATCACAATTTTTCAGCTTCAAGAACACCAGAACAAAATGGTGTTGTGGAGAGGAAAACTTGAACCTTAGAGGACATGGCAAGAACGATGCTCATAGCAAGCGGACTCCCAAGGAACTTCTGGGTAGAAGCAGTGAACACATCTTGTTATATTATAAATAGAGTCATGATTAGACCCATCACTAACAAAACTCCCTATGAATTGTTTAGAGGACGAAAACCTAATGTGTCTCACCTTAGAACCTTTGGTTGTAAGTGTTTTGTCCATAATAATGGTAAAAGGAACTTAGAGAAATTTGATGAAAGGAGTGATGAAGCTGTGTTCCTAAGGTATGCACTTGAAAGTAAGGCTTATAGAGTTTACAACAAGAGAACATTAAGTGTCGAGGAAAGTGTACATATTATTTTTGATGAAGCTAGCAATAGTGTAAATAGTGTAGTTACTAACGTTTTGCAGGAACATGAGGACTTTGAAATAGGGCTGGTTAGAAGAGATCCAAATGAAGAAGACTTAACATCCAACAAGGAACAAGCAAGAGTTGCTGAACATCACTTCCACATTAAAAGGCAGAATGAGGCAGTACTTGAAGGAACAGTGAATGAAGTTCCATACAACGATAAACATGAGGAAAACACCACTGATCCAAAAGAAGTTCCTAGAGAAACTGGAGAGACTATAGTTCCTATCAGAGACTTTCCAGCCTAAACCTTGGAAACACCAGAAGTCTCATCCAATTGATCTAATTATTGGTGATATTACGAAAGGAACTCAAACCAGATCTCAAGTAAGGAACTTCTGTGCCTTTAATGCATTCTTGTCCATCATGGAGCCTCAGAATCATGTAGAAGCACTCGAGGATGTTGATTGGATTCAAGCAATGCAAGATGAGCTGAATCAATTTGAAATATGCCTCAACCGGAACACCAGAAAGTAATTGGACTAAAATGGGTGTTCAGGAACAAGCTATATGAGTACGGCAAAATCATAAGGAACAAGGCTAGGTTAGTAGTTAAAGGTTATAATCAACAAGAAGGAATTGATTTTGAAGAAACTTTTGCTCCAGTTGCAAGGTTAGAAGCTATTAGAATTTTAATTGCTGTTGCTTCTTTTATGGGTTTTAAATTGTATCAAATGGATGTTAAATGTGCTTTCTTAAACGGTTTTCTTAATGAAGATGTTTTTGTGGAACAACCTCCTTGTTTTGAAAATCCTAACTTTCCAAACCATGTCTGTAAGGTTGACAAGGCTCTTTATGGGTTGAAACAAGCTCCTAAAGCATGGTATGAGAGGTTGTCAAAGTTTCTTTTGGAAAATGGTCTTAAAAGAGGAAAAGTTGATAAAACTTTGTTTATAAAATCCAAAGGAACTGATTTTCTCATTGTTCAAGTTTATTTTGAGGATATAATATTTGGAGCTACTAACGAATCCTTGTGTCAAGAATTTATAAATCTTATGAGCAGGGAATTTGAAATGAGCTTAATGGGTGAGTTAAATTTCTTTCTTGGCTTGCAAATCAAGCAAACTGAGAAAGGAACTTACATTCACCAACAGAAGTACATTAAGAAACTCCTCAAGAAATATGGCATGGGAACATAAAAAACGAACTATACTCCTATGGGAACTAACTCCAGATTGGATGAGGATCCTAGTGAAACAAGTGTGGATCAAAAGTTATATAGAGGCATGATAGGTTCCTTATTGTACCTAACTGCTAGTAGACCACATATTGCTTACAGTGTTGGTGTTTGTGCTAGGTTCCAAGAAAATCCAAAGCAGTCACACTTAACAGCAGTCAAGAGGATATTGGGATATTTGAAAGGAACTGATGATCTATCCTTATACTATCCTCACTGTGACACATTTGAGTTAACAGGATTTGCAGATGTGGACTATGCAGGTGACTTGGTAAATAGAAAAAGCATATCAGGTATGATTCAGTTCTTTGGAACATGTTTAGTTTCTTGGAGTTGCAAGAAGCAAAACACTGTTGCTTTATCCACTGTTGAAGTAGAATATGTAGCTGCTGCTGCATGTTGTTCCCAAGTGCTTTGGATAAAACAACAACTATGGGACTTTGGTATTATCTATAATTGTATTCCTATTTATTGTGATAATACTAGTGCTATATGTATTTCTAAAGATCCAGTTCACCACTCACGTGTCAAACACATTCATATTCGTCATCATTTTCTCAGGGACAATGTAGGTAAAGGGTTGATAAAACTTAAATTTTGTCAAACTGAAAATCAAATTGTAGACATCTTAACAAAGCTATTGAATAGAGAAAGATATGAGAAGATGAGGATGGAACTCGAATTGATAAAATTGCAATAAAAGCCATGAAATTCCTCCAGGTATGTCATTATTTGTAACGAAGTTCCTATTTGCATTTTTCATCACAAATCTTGTGCGAAAGCATGTTCCCACACGAACTTTGATATAACTCACAAATGTCTATCAACATTATCCTTAGTGTCATGATTGCTTGTCTAAGAAGATTAAATTAGATGATATGCAATATGTTCCCTCATTTCACGTAATATATATTCTTTTCAATTTTATTTTTCCATTAATTAATTTTAATTTCCAGAAATTAATTTTTATTTATGATTGTTTCATATTCCTACCCTATAGGATGTACATATTTAATTTTTAATTTTAAATTCCATGAATAAAATTTTGCAACCAATTGCACGTAAATAGGGGGAATGTATCTAAAAGGAAGTTACCAAAAGATACCAAATTAACCATCCTACATACATGCACTACTTTTCCCTTGAATACCCATCTACTTAACCCACTATTTACACCTCACTTTCACCCTCAACCGTAAAAACTCTCTCTCTCCTTTACTCACTTTTCACTTTCTCACTCTTCAAAACCCCCAAAACTTTAAACCTTCAAACTCTTCATTAACCATGGATACTCAACACTCAACTTCACTTTAAACCGAAATTCGAACCCCCACAACCAAACCCACGCAACGACCGGCCGAAAAACTCGCCGGAAAATCTGAAACCAAACCCAGTTCTTGCATGCCTGAGAAAAAACGAAAAAGGGAGGAAGTCGAACCAACAGAAGAAGATGAAGACGTCGATGTTGGGGATGACTCAATGAAAACGCTGGAGGTAGAAACAAGTAAGTATGTTTCGGGTTTGTTTTTAGACTTAGATTGGTGTAGTTCGGTTGGTTATGTGGAGTTATTGGATGTTGTAGATAATTAGGGGTGTATGGTGTAGTTCCATTAGAGGAGTATGGGAAGGTTGGAATGAAGAAAGAGCAGTACATTCACGTTTCTACAATGAATGGACTGAATTTGGGTGTTTTACGTGGGTATACTCAGTGGTACACTGAGATTTTGAGGTTAGAGGAGAAAAATAAGAGGGAGGAAGAAGAAAAGTCAAAGGTGAGGAAGAGTAGGAGACTTCTTAACAAGTCTGATAGTGAGCCACCTTCTATTGATCTTGATGCTGAGGGGATTAAAACTACTGAGATTGAGGTTCTGGTTCCTGGGAAGACAGAGCAGTTGGAACAATTCCTCAAGGAACTGCAGGAGAAACAGCAGGATGTTGAAGGTCAAGTCTTTATGATGAGACAGGCCTTGTGTTCCTTTATGTTGTCTTATGACAAGAAGCATGAAGAAATTATGGCATGCCTTGCAGAGCTTAAAAATGCGGAAGGAACTCCATCTGCACCTGCTGGAACTGCTCCAGCTGAAGGTGAAGGAGGAACTCATGTTGAAGAAGATGTTCCCAGCACTTCAGTTCCTATGGACACAGTCCCTACCTCAGTTCCTGAAGAAACCTCAGCTGACCCTGTTCCTCTAGAAACTGCCCCTGCGTCTTAAGCCTTTTATGTCCCACTCTTTCTTAGTTGGATTCTCTTTATTTGCACTTATTTCAATATGGTTGTAATATTTTGGCTTGGATTTCTATTTTCTAGTTTTTATTTTTTTTCCTTGTTTTCGTTGTTTTCTTTCTTTTCTTTCAATAATATTATTATTAGTTATGGGTAGTGAATCTGTTGTTTGCTTTCTTTTCTTTTTGGGAACATGTCATATTTCTATTTTTGATTCTATAGAGGCATCTTGATGGCTAATATTGTTTGATTGCTGCTTGAGATACATATTAAATTTCAAAAGCGAGGTCTCTCCCATTATATATGAAATAATGGTGCTGTGATGAGAAGTTCCAACAGGAACGTAGTTATGAGTTTTGATGATGCCAAAAGGGGGAAGAGAAAGGAAAAAAAATTGCATAATGAAATCAAGTCTGAATCCTAAATCTCTCTCACTATATTAAAAACATGCAAAATTCTAAGTATATAATCCTAGACTTAGTAGTCTTAGTTTAGTGTACATACTTTAATTTCAAAAATCAAAAAATTAGTAAAAATCAAAAATTCAAAAATCAAAAATATGTTTTTTATGTTTTTATTGTTTTTATGTTTTTATTGTTTTCATTTTTTCTAAGTTTGTTTGCCTTGGTTTGTCATCATCAAAAAGGGGGAAATTGTTGACCCATGAATTGAAAGTAAAGTTTTGATGATGACTACCACAAACAAACTTAACTAATATATACTTTGAGTTCCTATGAGATTTCACAGGTTCAAAGTGTAAGGAACTTGGAACTATATTGAAGCATTCCAGAATAGGAACGTGACAAGTTAGCATCCAAGTTCAAGGAGAAGTTCCTAGGAAGAATCTTGCAAAGGAACATAGAAGAAAGAAGACAAGTTCCTGAGTAACACAGTTACGTAGCAACAAGCCACGATAATATATCTGTTCCTACAGGAACAAGCGAACAACGTCAAGGCACTTCAACGAAGTATCTTGATGAAGAGAAGAGAATTTCCAAAAAGATTATGAGAATAATTTTCTAGGATCTTTGTAAATACATTGGAGTCTCAAATCTGGTTGGAACATCATATCTAGAGGTTAAACGAATCTAACCCACAAATAAGTCTAGATTAATTCATGCTATAATTTAGGTCATAACAACCTTCTCTTAATGCCTTAAAATTAGGAGATAAAATATCTGACTAATGTTGTTGAAAAATAACGGCATCTATGATTTTTAAGAAGTCAAATAAATATTGTTAGGAGTCCTAAATTATAGGAATAAGATCATGGGATTATGGGCTAGAAAAAGTGGTAAAATATAATATTCAAGTCAAAAATGCAATTTTTTTGGTCTAAATATGTGGGATGATGGAAGGATTCATAGAGTAGTGGGCGATAAATGTACGTTGATGTGGCATGACAAGTCAGCTGCCACGTGTCAGTCTCTGAGTGGACCACGTGTCCCTATTTTTCTTATAAAGTGATGACATGGGATTGCCACGTGGCAATGATGAGTCTTCCATGAGTGGACATTACATGGCTACGTGTCATCTCACAATTGGACCACGAGTCCTTAAAATGCCAGCATGTGATTGCCACTTGGCAGTGATGAGTCTGCCATGAGTGGGCCCCATACTACCACGTGTCAACTTCTGATTGGTCCATATGTAATCCTACATTTCCATATGTCAAGCTCTTATTCGCCAATGAAAAAGAGCTAAAACAAACCATGGGGCCTTAAAAGTTCTCTTCTAAAAGCCCATTAGGCAAATGAAGGAAGGAAATCAAAGAGATGATGACAAGTGTCGCAATCTCAGTGGGTAAGAAATTGTACTTGAGGCTATAAATAGTCCAAAAAATTCTGATAACAAGTACACTCAAGATTAAGACAAAAAACACTTACTAAAAAAGGAAAACTTCTCTCTAAAACTTCTCTCTAGAATTGTTTACTTGTTGATTATTGTTCACTTACTCTCCTTCAAATACTTACTTAAGCATCGGAGGGGGAAATAATCCTACGAGGATTATTGTCCCTTTTTTGCAGGTACTTGGAGGGTACGTCAACAGGCAACCAATCCATTCACGCATCCAATCTACGTCAGCGAAATCCTCACAGTCCTTACCCCACCTCATTGCTTTAGCAACAACATTTGGCGCCGTCTGTGGGGAGGATTCCTAACAATGACTGGAACTGGAATACCTACTGAGGATGAGACCAGATACCTAGACCAGACTGGGAATTACCAAACTGGGGAAGGTACTGGCTCACCGAGAAGAACACAAGAAAACTCTGATTTTGGAAACCAACCTGTGACCATGAGTCAGCTCAAGAGTATCTTGGCTGGGTTCCAAGAGAACCTGGCGGAAACTCTACGGGAGTATTACACCAAGAAAACTCAAGAGAAGGTTGAGACACAACGCCCTTCATCTTCAAAGATGAAAGGTGTGATGATTGAAGAAGGCCAAGGCCAGGAGAGATTGACTTTCCATGAGAAAGTTGAGAAATTGAGGAAGGACCGAACTCCACTAAAAACTCAATGGGGTGCAGTGAAGAGGTACCCTGTCACTCCCAGATTTAAGCCTAAACAGGAGTTGGCAGGTAAGAAAGCTGGATCTAGCAAGACTCAAACCGATGCTAGAGAATTGATTGAGTTCAAGAAGGCCATTGCAAGTGATGCTCGAGAGTATTTGGAGCAAAAGAAATTGTCTAGCTGAGATGCAAGAGAATATCTCGATGCCAAAAAAGCCTCTAGCATGGATACAAGAGAGTATCTTAAGGCTAAGAGGGCCTGGAAAGAAGGAGGCCGACCTGGTTCATCTGAAGAATCATCAACTAGGGAGATGACTGACTCCCATCATGTTTCCCTGGAATCAGGAGAACATGCAAGTCTACGAGACTTAATTGAAAAGAAGAAAGCTGATAAGGCCGACCAGTGCAGAAAAAACAAGGATCAAAAGAAACATGCCACCTGGGCAACTAGACATCAGGCAAGGGAGGAAACTTCAAAATAAGAAAGAAAGCCTAATGATGGTCCTAAGATAGAGTTCACCAAGATCTCTTATTCGTTTTCAGGGAAATTCGCAATAAGGTTGAGATTGATGATCCACCGCCTCTAAGAACTGCCAAAGAAATAGGACTCAAATAAATACTGTCACTTTCACAAAGATACAGGGCATCATACTAATGATTGCTTCAATCTTAAGAGGACCCTTGAATCTCTTGCCATCAAGGGAAAAATTGCACAACACTTGATCAAATCTCATGACAAAAACACCAAAAAAAGATGAATTCAAGGCTAATGAGCCTACAATGGTGCTGAGACCGAAGAGGATGTGGTGTACGTCATCTCCGGTGGGTTCGCAGCTGGCGGACCAACCCTTCGAGGGAATAAAGAGTACTTACGGAGTCTCTCTCGAGAAGGATCACCGGAGATGGGGTATGATGCCAAGGTCAAGTTTCCAGAAGTTATGATCAGTGATAAAGACCGAGGCAATGTTCGTACACCACATGATGATCCCTTGGTGGTGGAACTGAAAGTGGCCAACATGAGGGTCAAACGAATATTGGTAGATACTGGCAGCTCCTCTGACATCATTAGTTATGCTTGCCTCAAGAAATTGAAGTATGATGTGTCTACCTTGGAACCTATCCATCACCCTATTATTGGTTTTGGGGGAGGAGTAATCAATCCTTTGGGGACTGTCTCCCTACCAGTGAGGATAGGGGAAAAGGAATGCGCAATAAACATGGTCGTCAAGTTCCTGGTGGTCAAAGAACTATCAGCATACAATATTATTTTGGGACGGCCAACCTTGAACGCTTCCAGAGCAGTAATTGTTACACATCTCATGCTCATGAAGTATGAGTGTAACAATGGAACTGTAGGAACTCTTCGTGGGGATCAACAAATGGCCCGAGAATGTTATATCACCACTCTTAAACCTACTGCTTGGGTTGAAGAGGTGGAAGAGCCAACAAAGAAGAGGAAGACCGAGAGTATGGCTAAAAATGAACTAATGGCCATTCATAATTTAAGCCAAGTAACTCGGCCTCAGGCAGTTGGTGAACAAGAAGATTTCGTTCTTGACGAAATCAAGCCTGACCGAACGGTCAAGGTAGGACAGGCCCCAGACGACCATGTTGGAGCAGAAATGAGGAAGCTACTCAAAGAGTTCAGGGATGTCTTTGCATATGAGGTAGAGGAGATGTCAGGCATTGACCCAAGTATAGCTGTACATAAGCTAAATGTGAAACCCGATGCTAAGCCAATTCGCCAAAAGAAGAGAAATTTGGGCGAACTTCGCTATAAGGCAGCAGAGGAAGAAGTGAATAAGCTTTTAGAAGCAGGATTCATCAGACCATGTCAGTATCCTGACTGGGTGGCTAATGTGGTCCTGGTTCCAAAGCCAAACGGCACCATGAGAATGTGTGTCGATTGCACCGATCTTAACAAAGCTTGTCCAAAGGATAGCTTTCCTTTGCCAAAGATTGACCGATTGGTTGATTCAACGGCAGGACATGCATTGTTGCATTTTATGGATGCCTACTCAGGATTTCATCAAATTCCTCTATGGGAGGAAGATGAAGAAAAAACAGCTTTTGTAACTGAGAAGGGTCTATATTGCTATACAAGGATGCCATTTGGTCTTAAATATGCTCCAGTAACCTTCCAACGTCTGGTAAATAATGTTTTCAAACAGCAGTTGGGACGGAACATGGAAGCATACATTGATGACATGATTGTCAAGAGTAAAGAAATGAAAGATCATGTGGTAGACTTAAGAGAGACCTTCGAAACACTAAGGAGGTATAAGGTGAAGTTAAACCCAAAGAAGTGTGTTTTTGGGGTAACTTCTGGAAAATTTTTGGGCTTTCTTGTGGATGAACGAGGGATTGAGGTTAATCCAGACAAAGTCAAGGCTGTGCTAGATATGACCTCTCCTCGAAACGTTAAAGAGGTGCAAAAACTAACCGGATGCCTAGCTGCTCTTGGTACATTTCTATCAAGGGCAGGTGATAAATGCCATTATTTTTTTGATACGATCAAAAGAAAGACAAAGGCAGGCAAGGGCAGTCCTGTGTTCGAATGGACGGAGGAAGCCGAATCAGCTTTCATTCATTTAAAAGAGCACCTACATACTCTCCCAAGATTAATTAGTCCCATTGAAAAAGAAACTTTGTTTATTTATTTAGCGGTATCAGATCATGCACTCTCAGCCGTTCTGTTAGCTGAGAGAAATGGAGTCCAATATCTGGTACTCCAAAATGCTGAGATCAGATACGCTCTGATTGAAAAGTTTGGACTCGCATTATTCATGGCCAGCCGGAAGTTGAGGCCCTATTTTCTTTCTCATAAAATCATTGTGTACACTGATCAACCGCTCAAAAAAGCCCTGTCTAAGGAAACTTCAGGGAGAATGCTCAAGTGGGCTCTAGAAATGGACTCATTTGACATCACCTTCGAACCAAGGAAGGCTATTAAGGGCCAAGCATTCGCTGATTTTATAGTTGAAATGACAAGGCCGCTCATGGAAAAACCAAGTATTGATCACTGGACCTTATATGTTGATGGGTCGTCCACTCAGAATGGATGTGGGGCGGGTATTATTTGTAAGTCACCTGAGGGTGACATCTATGAGTATGCCATGAGATTCAAATTTCAAACATCAAATAATGAGGCCGAGTACGAGGCATTGATTGCCGGAGTCAAATTATGCCAAGCAAAATCGGACTCTCAGCTTATTGTGAGCCAATACTTAGGCGACTATGAGGCTAGAGATGCTAGTATGGCCAAATACTTGAATATACTTCAAGAGGAAGTCAAAGGATTAGACAAGTTTGAAATCATGGAGATTCCAAGGTCTGAAAATAATCAAGCTGATGCTCTTTCCAAGTTAGCAAGCTCTGGAGTGGGTGAGAATCCTTGAACAGTTTTCTAGGAGGTTAAAGAGAAAAGAAGCATAGAGGAGATGGAGGTTAACTTCATCAGCCGAGGAAGCTCGTGGATGGATGAGATTATTGACTACAAAACCAATGGAACCTTGCCAAACGACCCACAACAAGCAAAATATGTGAAAGCTAGAGATGCATGGTTTGTTTTATGGCAGGGGCAACTATACAAGAAGTCTTTCACTCATCCACTACTAAAGTGCATCACCCCGGAAAAAGGAAAAGAGGTTCTTGAAGATATCCATGAGGGGTTTTGTGGCTCTAATATAGGGGGAAGAGCGCTGGCAGAAAAGGCACTAAGAACTGGGTATTACTGGCCTAGTCTGAGACATGACGTAATGACCTATGTCAAAAAATGTAACAAGTGTCAGCTGTTCAGTAATTTACCACAAAAGCCAGCCAATAACTTGAATCCAGTTTTGAGCCCAATACCTTTTTCTAAGTGGGGAATGGACATTCTTGGTCCATTTCCACAAGCATCAGGTCAAAGGAAGTATGTCTTGGTGGCAGTGGACTACTTTACCAAATGGGTAGAAGCAGAGCCGATGAGAAGTATCAAACATGGGGATGTCAAATGGTTTATTTGGAAAAATATAATAACAAGGTTCGGGGTGCCTCAGTCAATGGTGTTCGATAATGGTCCTCAGTTTGAGACTCCGCAATTAAGAGTATGGCTAGAAGATCAAGGCATCTCAGCTCATTTTGCCTCAGTTGGCTATCCACAAGCTAATGGACAAGTGGAGGCCTTTAACAAGATCATTTGCACAGGAATGAAGAAAAAGCTGAATGCTGCCAAAGGTTTGTGGGTGGAAGAATTGTACAATGTTCTCTGGTCTATCAGGACAACAACAAAGAATTCCACCGGGGAAACCCCATTTATGCTTATGTATAGATCAGAAGCTGTTCTCCCTATTGAAATGTGTGAGCCTACCCTAAGAATTATGTTATATGATGAAGGGGCTAACTGGGAAATGATGAAGGCCACCTTAGACATGTTACCTGAAGTTAGAGGCAATGCTCTACTTAGGCAAGAAGTGTACAAGCTGAAAATGGCAAGAGAACATAACAAGAGGGTAAACCATAGGCCAATGAAGTTAGGGGATCTTGTGCTGAGGAAGATGAAGTCAATTGGGAGAGCTGATGAGCAGGGCAAGCTTACTCCTAATTGGGAAGGTCCATACAAGATAATAGAAGTATTGAGGGATGGAACTTACTGATTACAAACCATGGATGGATATGAAGTACCCAGAACTTGGAATGCAAATAATCTGAAAAAATATTATTTATGAACTTGGTTTCAAGAAGCCCTAGAGTAAGGCCATGTGCCCACTTCTTTGATCCACGTTGATAAATGGGGAAGAAATTTCATGTTGTATTAAATCGGCTACGGGCCGCAATTAATGAAATTTCTTCTTTCTCTAATGTTAGCCTCTATATATCAAGTTTACACCTGTTTAAATAAGATGCTGACTTCAGCATTCAAGGGCACAACCCCACACTTAACTATGAGTTAAAACTTGCTTAACAGTTGTGAAAGCAATAAGGGCAGGATCCCGAAAAGTTAACCACCAGTTAACATTTGGAGGAAAAAGTAATACGAGACTTTTTATCTCCCTTAGGTGTTTACGGATCACCAAATCGACTTTTAAGGCCCAAGATTCGGTCTTAAGATATAAATTCTTACTTTAAAACTAATGACAATTTCGATCCCTATGTTTAGGGGCAATCAATATATTTGATTGATTGATTTAGATTTAAATCAATCAAAGCATAAAGTTTGTAAACACAGGGATCTTATTGTTACCGGATGTGCCAAAAATGGATTTAAGCACATTCAATTAGGTCACCCAGAAAGGGGACCAAACACCGGATGTGCCAAATATAGGTTTGCACACATTCGATTAGGTCACCAAAAGGGGACCGAGTTTAATGTTAAAAATACTAAGTTTGGCACATTCGGTCTCATTTAATAGGATACATTCGGTGACAGCTCATTAAAAAGGGACCGAGTCAAATAATAAGAACACCAAATTTGGCACATCCAGTGTCGTCAAGTATGAATTCGATGTCAATAATGTACAACGCGTCCAGCGTCCAGGCACCTAAAAAGGTTAAGTCTACCAGCAAAAATCACTAACTATGATGCATCCGGTGTCATGCGACCATGCCGGATATATCGAATTATACTACAAACACTTGACAAATATTTGGTTCATCCAAAATTCACTAAGTCAAAGTTGACCCTCAATGTATATTTATAGGGGTTATGACTGGTGGATGAAATCTTCCAAAGGGATTGCTAAAAATTCCTAAGTCCTCTAAAATCTCTAAGTTAAAACACTTAGAGATTTTTCTAAGTAAAAACACTTAGAAATTTTTCTAAGTAAAAACACTTAGAAATATATGAGTTGCTTTGAAATTTCTAAGTAAAAACCCTTAGAAGTTTCTAAGTTAAGGTTGAATCTCATTGTATACTTCAATGCCAAATCAGAACAACTTATACTTTAATCTTTAAGTGATTTATAATCTAACCCTTAATGACCAATGTTCAATGGTTCATGAAGAGTGTTTTGAACAAAGTTATGTCTTATAAAGTTTAAGGGTTATGAGTGTTAAAACCTACAAATATCTCTAAGTAAAGACACATAGAAATATTTCTAAGTAAAAACACTTAGAAATATTTCAAAGTAAAAATGTCTACAAGTATTTGTAAGTAAAAAGACTTAGAAACATGAAACCTGCTTTGCAAATGGAGTATACCCAGACCAGTGAAATTTCTAAGTAAAACAACTTGGAAACATATGAAGGACTTAATAAATAAATTATAAACACCATTGAGAAGTTGCAACAAAAATAAACGAAGTAAAAGATGGATTGATTGAAAAGTATGCTTAAAGCATAAATGTATAATACACTTGGTTTGAAAAAACCAATATTGAATAAAAAAGCAAAAAATACAACAAGTTGTAAATTGAAAAAGAAAAATCAAGGGGCAGTTGGTGCAGGATGCTCAATAGTAGTGGAAGCAGTGGTGTCTGCTCCTGCTCCTTCCTTCTCCTTGTCTTCCTCTTCATCTTTGGCCTCTTCCTCTTCGGCGTCAAAGGGATAGAAGGGGCTGGGAGGAGTTTCCCCACAAAGTTTGGCTAAATGAGCCCTTGTGGCATAATCCAGTCTTTTTTCAAAGTACTGGAAGGGGACATATTCCTCGAGGCCGAGAGTCCAGGCCTCCGCAATCCTTTGTCTGGTAGATTCTTCACCTTCTAGATATTTCTGTACTGCAAATTGTCCGACTTGGTTAAGTTCTTCGTTNAAATTGTCCGGCTTGGTTAAGTTCTTCGTTTTTCTTTTTCTCAACCTCTTCAAGCCGGACGTTAGCTTCTTTTAGTTGCTTTGTTAAAGCAGCAACCTTCTTTTCAGCCTCTTCCGCCCTAAATTCGGCGTCCCTCTTATCAGAGGCCATCTGCTCACAGTCCGCCTCTTTCTTTTTCAGCTCCTCCAACTCGGTCCATAGCTCCATGTTTCTCTTAGCCATGACCAAGTTCTGCTCTTTGGCCTGACCCAAAGAGGCAGAAAGCTCATTCACAGCATGTGAATTTTGAGCTTGGATTCTGCGGACTTGTTCACTAAGGTAAGACTCGCAGATGGTTTGCATTCGAGCCGCCTTTGCCCCCTCTTTTTTGGTTTGAGCAACCAATTTATGTAAGTATTGAAGCCGAAAGATGATCTGTCAAAAGAAAAATCCACAAGTTAGTCAAAATGCCACTAAGTAATAAAGAAGTCATTGAAAGTTAGTAACAAAAGAAAACATATTAAATAACTTACTTCAATACAACTGTTGAAACACGGACCCAGCTGTCCATCAAGGATGCCTCTTAAAGACTCCTTGTACTCCTTGTCTCCGCAGCGCAGAACCTCTCTGAACCACTCCTTCTTGTAGTTGGAGTCAAAGGTCTTAGAGGTAGAAGGGATGTCACCTTCCTCGTCCAGGAAGTCCTTCTCCAAGTCAGCCATATCTGTAGTGGGAAATGGAATAATTATAGCCCANAAAAGTAACCTACCAGCATTACCACCATACACTAACCCACAAGCTTCAAGAAACTTGTGGTCAGTAAAAAGAAATTTGAAAGGCATCCATTTGGAGGGAATCTCATAAGAGATGTGTATAAGAGACAGTGTTCTCCCTGATGGCCTCCTGCATACCGGCCGCAGGATCCTTGTCGGGTGGAGGAAGATCATTAGGATCCTCCGTCTAAAGATTCAACTGAAATTTTCAAATGGCTCACGAGCATAGATATGCGATGACCAATGCTCCCAAATACTGGGCTGCACATTTGTGGAAGACAGAAAATAATGGAAATTTTATGTTTGTGGAAAAAACATTAAAGGGATCCATGAATATATTTCAGGCCTTTAATGTATTCTTTTCCTATACCAGATATCCAGTATTCTTCTTCTATAAGGGTTCTGTGGCAGAACTATGACCAATGCTCCCAGAACCTGGTTTTCATATAAGTCAATCACGGTTTTTTCTTTTTGTGTTATATGGAAAACATATTTTGAGAGCATTGTTCGTCGTATACCTGTGCTCGTGGATTGTCTGCAAGTTTCAGTTGAATCTTTAGACGGGGGCTTTTATCAGTATGCTATAATAAACTACTTGAACTGTACTATCTCATCAGCAACATTAATATGCTACAAAATGCTATAGACTTGCTTGGTCTTTGCAAAGTAAGATGACTGCGGAGGATTTATCAATCGAAAGCAATTCTACACGAGCAAATTTCGACCCTTTTAATGTATTCTTTTGAAACCCCTTCTAAAACCTCCATATTTCATCACAATCAACTTCTTTTTTTGTAAAATAGAGTACACAAACATGAGCTTACCTTCATGACTACATGCATAGCTGTTGTTGTGTTATGAGCCATGAGTTGTTGTGTGTGTATGTTGGAGTTATTAAGGGAGTTGGTTGCGTCTTGTGGTTCTTAGTAGTTGATTTATGTGTTCAAAGTTCCTGCTGTTCGTTTAACATGCACTTATGGTTTGTGTGATTGCTATTACGTTTTAAATTATGTCAATTTATGTTAATTCAACAGGTTTTAAATTATGTCAATTTATTAGGTATTCACAAAAGCTACATGGGTTCGAGAAGGGCCTTTCAGCAAAGCACAAATAAGCGAGGTTCGAGACAAGGTTGCGACATTCTTGTACACACATTGTTTATGAAGAAGCTAGGAATATATTAGTACATTCACTTAGTTATTAATTGAACTTTTAGCTATTGGTAATTTCTGTATTGGTACAGTGACACTGCAGTGTAGTAGTTTGGTGGGATTAGCTGCAGTGTGTGTTTTGTGCTGTGTATGGTTGTTTGGTTGGAGTTTAGTTGAACTTGGTGGTAGTTGTGTGCTGCTGCAGGGTGAGTATGCTACTACTATTTTTGCAGTGGTTGCTGTTGGTTGTTGTGTTGGTTGTTTTTTGACTTTATGCTGGTTTTGTTTGCTGTGTTGGTGGTGGGGTGCTGTGGTTTTGTTGCAGTTTTGTTGAGTTATGCAGGCTGCAGATGGTATTTCAGGCTGTGATGAAACTGTGCAGTTAGTGCAGATGCAGTGGTGGCTGTTTTGGTTATTGCTTGTGCTGTAGTGCAGTAGTGAGGGGCAGTCTGGGTCTTGTATTTTAGGTGTTTGGCCTGGAGTTGTATGCAATTGTTGTTGCTGAATTTAGGTCTTGTATTTTAGGTGTTTGGCCTGGAGTTGTATGTAAAAAATAAATTCATTAATTTATATTAATTGAACTGAATTCGGTTTCGATAAATTGGGTACTAGCTGCGGAATATTATTTGCAGGGAGCGTGGATGATATTAGGAATTACGAGCGTAATTTCATTTCAGAAAATTATTCAAAAAATTAAAAAAAAAGTATTTGCTGTGGTTCTCCAAACAACCGGAGTAAAAAACTCAACTACAAATGGAGGAAAAATGGTTATTTGCTGCGGTTGTTTGGAGAACCGCAGCAAATAACACCTCAGAAAATGGAGGGAAAAATGGTTATTTGCTGCGGTTGTTTGGAGAACCGCAGCAAATAACACCTCAGAAAATGGAGGGAAAAATGGTTATTTGCTGCGGTTGTTTGGAGAACCGCAGCAAATAACACCTCAGAAAATGGAGGGAAAAATGGTTATTTGCTGCGGTTGTTTGGAGAACCGCAGCAAATAACACCTCAGAAAATGGAGGGAAAAATGGTTATTTGCTGCGGTTGTTTGGAGAACCGCAGCAAATAACACCTCAGAAAATGGAGGGAAAAATGGTTATTTGCTGCGGTTGTTTGGAGAACCGCAGCAAATAACACCTCAGAAAATGGAGGGAAAAATGGTTATTTGCTGCGGTTGTTTGGAGAACCGCAGCAAATAATTTTTGATTATTTGCTGCTGCTATAAGTGCTGCGGTTCAAAACCGCAGCAAATAACCGCCAAAAAACCGCAGCAAATCTCGTTTTTTGTACTAGTGAATGGTTCGGCCAGCACGCCTGGCCTCATCCTTTTCGACCGGATCCATTAGGCCGATCTCAGTTTCGTAGGGATTGTCAAAGACAGGGTCCCTTTGAAGGCTGCTGGACGTCCGGTCAGCCTTCTCCTTTCTTTTATAGGGAACTTTCTTCGATGAAGGACTTTCCCCAATCGGCTTGCTTGGGGTTGAAGCCGGAGAAGATTCAGTACTGGCCAGTGACGCTGGCCTTTTCTTTCTGGGTTGTGGGTTGATGGAGAGAGGAGTCGAACTCTCCTTTCTCTTTATTTTGGTAGGGAGAGCTTTAAGCTTCTCCTTACCCTTGTCTTTCTTCTCTTTACCTAGCACAGATGGCCAGGTATCTCTGGTCGACTGCAAAATCACAAAGACAATTCAGTAATTACATTTCACACAAAGTCTATTAACATAACAAATAAAATGAAAGAAAGATAAGTTATGAAACTACAAAAAAACATTTCATGACCGAGTGTGCCAAACTTGCATGAGCACACCCTCAACTCGGTGACACAAGACTTCAGCCATATCTACACATTCGGTGACACAAGTCATGACCGAATGTGCCAAAACAACATTTGCATGTGTTTAACTCAGTCAAAGTTCAAAGAGACCGAGTGGCGTCCACGTGGAAGCAGATTCGACACATTCGGCCTCAATAATAGATACCGAATGTGCCAAAATCACCACGTTAACACACTAAACTCGGCCTGTCCTCACTTAACCAAGTACACCCTTATGAGGGATATTTGACACACTCGGCGTCAGAAATGACACCGAATGTGCCAAAAGTGCACTCTCATACATTCAACTCGGCCTCATAGTTGCTGACCGAGTTGAATGACACGGAAGACTAGTTAGACTAATTAGACACCGAGTTACTATTAAAAAATAATAATAATAATACCAACAAAGAAGAAAATATGAATAAAAGCAATAACAAAAAGCAACGGTAAAAAAATACACAAAGATAAACAATAAGAAACATGAAAAATATTGGATGTTGTACATTTATAAAAAGAAACACATATGATTTTAAAATTTTATGAAAAGCTTAAGGCCAAATAAAGGTTGACGCATTCGGTATCATGTAATGATACCGAATGTGCCAAAACCAGGTTCACCTGATTTACATTCAGCCTTCCTTAGGGAGACCGAATGCAATCCTAGTTAAATAAGATTTGGCACACCCGGCATCATATGATGACGCCGAATGTGCCAAATCCAGGTTTACCCTTGTTATATCCGGCCTCATTGGAAGAGACCGAATATAATCAGAGGGTTATACATTTTGGCACATCCGGTGTCAAAGCAATGACACCGGATGAATTCATGACTTATTGTCAGAAAAGGTTAATAATAATACAAAGACAACAAAAATTATAAGTAAATGAAGGCCGAATCAAATGCAAAAGCAATAAAATTCGACACACCCGGTGTCTGATAAGGACACCGGATGTGTCACATAGTTTTTCAAAAATAAAAAGAAAAATTATAAATTCTAAGTATAAAGAATCCGGTCTCAATAGGAAGGTTATGATTACAAGTTAAATTGTTACAAAGTATAATAACATTAAGTTACATTGTGAAAAATAATAAATAAGATAAAATAAAATTAAATAATTAATAAAAGAGAAGCCAAATGAAATGAAGGTGACAGGACTTTTGGCAAGTCCGGTGTCTATACCTCCGTAGTTTGCCTCTTCTGGAGAGGCGTCTTCTCTTTGGATTGGGCTAGACGACGAAGGAATTCGGCTTGATCCATTTTGCCTTTTTTCTCGTCGGGTAGCTCGTTTAATGCTTTTTCTGCAAAATAAGACCGAATTACTTACACTTAACAAATTCAATCAAAAAAAAAAAAGAAGAAAAAAGTAACCTACCAGCATTACCACCATACACTAACCCACAAGCTTCAAGAAACTTGTGGTCAGTAAAAAGAAATTTGAAAGGTATCCATTTGGAGGGAATCTCATAATTCATCCCTTTCCATTTAGCTGTTGTTTTTCTAAATAAATCTAAAATGGCTAAGTCATTTGTATTTAGTTTGGGTGGGTTGGACACTTTGCCTTTGTATTTAGGGCATAAGTTCCACTTACTCATCCTAGCTACAAAATTAGGGTCCTCATACTTAATGAAGACAAAATCACCACGCCAAGAGGTAGCCTTATTAGACTTCTCAATGGCTGTGATATAATCGTCATCATTAGCCAAAGTAAACCAGCCATGTTTACATCCGGCAGCCTTAGTTAACTTATGCATATGTACAAAGGCTGCCGAAGAGGTCTAAGATTGTTTAATTTACAAGTGGCAGCATAAGTCACAATATGATGCCATGAATTTGGAGTTAACTGACATAAACCTAAGTTATAACGGTTAAGAAGATTTAAAAGGAAAGGACGAAAAGGAATTGAAACGCCCATGTCTATCATAGACATATAGATGCCGAAGCATCCCTCTGGGGCACTAAGAAGGGAATCCCCCTTTTTAGGAAGAATGAGCTGAAAGCTTTTGTGGCTAATAAAAGAATTACCATAAAGGACAATGTTAATGTCCTTTATGGCCTCCCATCTCACCAAAGCAGTCTCTGGTGCGGGATAGGTGGTAGGTTTACGTGGAGGTGCAGTGACCTCGTTGTCAGAGTCAGAAGCCGAGTGTCCTGATTCGGCTTTGTCTGCAGATCTCTCCATTCTCCAATGGAGTCTGCTGGATCCTTGCTTGTGAATATTGTTGAGGCCGTTTGTTGTATTCTTGCCATGTCCTCCTGCACAGGAAGGAATGGAAGATTTGGTGACCCCAATGAAGAAAGAATATTTGGGGCTATAGAATATTGGGAGCCAGGTGATGAACCTTGACCCACTCCTACTTGTTTATCACTAGGAACAACTAACAATTGAGTACAAGCATTAAGAGGAGAAGACGAACTAGAAGACATGATAGAATAAGTAAAGAAAAACAAAATGAAACCGGATCAGGTAATAGTTACCTGAGTAAAGAAGTTGATAGGTTAAAGATCTGAATACACTATTCACTGACTGAAGCTTCGCCTGAAATCACCTAAACTCACCGGAAATCGCCTTTGGGAAATTCTTAGGGATTCTATTGATTTCTCTTACTACTTTCTCTCTCTAAGAAAATTCACAAATGATGAAGTGTGAAAAATAAATTTACCTCACACCTCTATTTAAAGAGAAAGGGTGAGGGTAAAAAGGGGGGAAAATTTGAAACCCCCATTTCCCCCCAAAATGTAAATGGGCCTTCACAGTAAGGCCCAAAACTGATTAAATCAGATGGGTAATGAATTATGGATTCATCAGCCCATCTAAGGGGCAATTGATGTGGCATGACAAGTCAGCTGCCACGTGTCAGCCTCTGAGTGGACCACGTGTCCCTATTTTTCTTATAAAGTGATGACATGGGATTGCCACGTGGCAATGATGAGCCTGCCATGAGTGGACACTACATGGCCACGTGTCATCTCACAATTGGACCACGAGTCCTTAAAATGCCAGCATGGGATTGCCATGTGGCAGTGATGAGTCTGCCATGAGTAGGCCCCACATTGCCACGTGTCAACTTCTGACTGGTCCATATGTAATCCTACATTTGCCATATGTCAAGCTCTTATTCGCCAATGAAAAAGAAGTAAAACAAACCATGGGGCCTTAAAATTTCTCTTCTAAAAGCCCATTAGGCAAATGAAGGAAGGAAATCAAAGAGATGATGACAAGTGTCGCAATCTCAGTGGGTAAGAAATTGTACTTGAGGCTATAAATAGTCCAAAAAATTCTGATAGCAAGTACACTCAAGATTAAGACAAAAAACACTTACTAAAAAGGGAAAACTTCTCTCTAAAACTTCTCTCTAGAATTGTTTACTTGTTGATTATTGTTCACTTACTCTCCTTCAAATACTCTAGACAAATACTTGATTATTGTTGATTAATATGCTATTTAGGAATGTTTTAATTAGTTATAAGTTTAAATGAAGAACAACTAGTGACTTGGACATGGTAATAGACATATTTAGTGAGTTTGGAGCCTTTTTGAGTGAATATGAGCCCAAAACGGTTGTAATGTCACATTTCAATAAATTAAAAAACATAGACACCTCTAAATATGCAGTATATGTATGTTAAAGGTACTTATAAGCTTAATTGAAGAGACGGTAATGAAATGGGCTAGTAAACAACCATTTTGAGGTGTTTTGAGTCATTTTGGGTGATATTGAGCCCTAAACATTTGGAAGTTGACTTTTAACTTAACTTGAGGACTTATACACTTGTAAATAAGTTATTTAGGAATTTTTTAATTAGTTATAAGCTGAAATGAAGAACAACTAGTGACTTGGCCATGGTAGTAGCCACTTTTAGTGAGTTTGGAGCCTTTTTGAGTGAATATGAGCCTAAAACGGTTGTAATGTAACATTTCAATAAATTAAAAAACATAGACACCTCTAAATATGCAGTATATGAATGTTAAAGGTACTTATAAGCTTAATTGAAGAGACGGTAATGAAATGGGCAAGTATATCGCCATTTTGAGGTATTTTGAGTCATTTTTGGTGATATTGAGCCCAAAACACGTTGAAGTTGACTTTTAACTTAACTTGAGGACTTATACACTTGTAAATACGTTATTTGGGAATGTTTTAATTGGTTATAAGCTTAAATGAAGAACAACTAGTGACTTGACCATGTTAGTAGCAACTTTGATTGATTTTGAAGCCTTTTTGAGTGAATTTGAGCCCAAAACGGTTGTAATGCGCATTTTAATAAATTAAAAAAACATAGACACCTCTAAATATGCAATATATGAATGTTAAAGGTACTTATATGCTTAATTGAAAAGACGGTAAAGAAATGGGTAAGTAAATAGCCATTTTGAGGTGTTTTTAAGGTATTTTGAGCAAAAAGTACTTGGAACTTGTTATTTGCTTTAAATTTAAATGCTTTATAGGAATGTTTAAGTTGTGTATAAGTTTTATTCAAATGAATCTAGTGAATTGGGCATAATTGTAGCTATGTTTCATTCATTTTGTAGCAAAGTTGGACATATAATTAAACACAAGTTGAAATAGTTGTCTATGTGTATTCCTCTATTAATATGTTTGTTTCAATCATGTGCGTGCTGCAAGAAACATATCAGAAGTAGGTTGAGGATTCCTCCAATGCAGAAACTCCAAAGACGCCAAATGAGATGTATTGGGAGGCAGCTGGTGGACGCAGCAAGAAAGGTCGCGTCAAAGGTCTTGGTAGTAGTGATGAGCTGTACTACGGGTCGTTTAGGCGATATGCATCGTCACAGCAGTACACTCCCTCTGTCGTTTCTCAAATGCAAGAACATTTTGACAAGAGGGTAGAGAATGTCACAACCCAGCTGTAGGAGTTCCGGGAGGATTTCAGGACCCAGATTCATGATGAGTTAAGGCAGGAGGTTCGAGAGGAGGTCAGGAATGAGATGCAGGCAGAGATGGTCGCAATGGAGCAGAGAAATAGAGAGCATGTGCAGGAGCTGATGAGTCGGATTCAGGGATTCAGCAGTGACTGTTGTTCTCCTTTCTAGAGTCATCATAGAGACCCCAGAGATGACTCGGATAGTGGCGCAGGTTAAGGCACTCCAGTTTAGTTAGCTTACTTGTGTTTTAGGATATATCGTATTATCGAATGGATATATAGTTTAATTGTATGAAATTACTATTATTGTTAAACTTGTTATGGTAGTATTTAATGGTAGTTGTAAGACACAAATTAATTTATTTATGTTTTAAAATGTTTGAAACAATATCCTTGATGTGATCGTCGCAACAGAACGGAAATGGCTATGGTATATATAGATTTGCAGATACTAATTATGGTTTGAAGTAGTGTTTTTAAAATGAAATTTCAAAATTCCGACGGAAATATTCATCGCAATTGTCGTATAAGAATTTATTAAAACTTTTCCGACGGAATTTATCATCGCAAAATAAATGGAAATTTTAAAAGCCGCAAATTGGGCGCTAGTTTGCGAGGGAATTTTCCGTCGCAAAATGGGGGATTTGCGATGGAAAATTCCCTCGCAAATTTTGATTTTGTGATGGAAAATTCCCTCGCAAATTTGCAATGGAAAATTCCCTCGCAAATTTGGATTTTGCGATGGAAAATTCCCTCGCAAATGTTTGCGACGGAAATTCCGTCAGAAAAACCAATTATTTACGACGAAGAGAATAGTGACGACCTCTTTGCGACGGAATTCCGTCGCAAATACCTTTTGTGACGAAATTTGGGGTTTTTCTGACGGAATTATTCCATCGCAAATCAGTTGTTTTTTTGTAGTGCTTCCATGTCCTCCTCAGGATCTGATTCTTCTTTTCCTTCCATGTCCTCCTTAGAATCTGATTATTCTTTCTCTTCCACAGATTCGGTTACCAAGTCAACATATACCGGGATTACTGGGTCTGGGTTCTCAATTTCATAACACAAACTAAACCTTGACCCATCAGTCTTCGAACCCATAGGAGTCTCCTCCACCATTAGGTCTTCTTCACTTCCTTGGCTACCTTCTGGGCTTGGTGCGGGTGGGGTCTCCTCATTTGCATTCATTTGTTGGTACTCCGGCTCCTTCCTAGCAATATACCCCTCCAAGAACCTCCAATCACAATCCCACTGACCAACAACATCCTTATACTTAGTATAGTTTGGAAGACCTCCAACAAAAAGGAAATCACTAAATTTCGCCTTAATCTCTAAGTAGGGTGAACGGTCGGGCAAACACCTAAAAATCAAGGCTGCTACATGGTCAGGCTGATCCCATTGTGGTAACTTCAACACAACACTCATGTACCAACAGTAGAACCGTATCTTGTAGACATATTGAGGCGGACTTTCGTAGTCTTTCTTCTCCAATGTTCCTATTTGAGTATATTTACTAGGCATACTATGTGTCATCCTGCACAAAACTTAAGACTAATGGTCCATCCTTCCCGGAACAAAACAAAACAAACTAACAGTTCTACAAAAAGAGGTCTTGTGGCTAACATACAATTTTCTTTACGACCAACTATTCACATTAGCAACACCTTAAACATGAACTTTAATGCATGAAAGAACAGAAACAAAGTCTATCCTACGTGCGCAAACTTCCTACCCAAGCTCACCACATGGTAATAAAGCAATAAGTCATAATACATACCTGAATTCCTTGCATAGCTGCACACGTAATTTATTTTTCAAAACTTTTCATTTTCGAAAATTACTATTTTTAGAAAAATTCCGTTATCAAAAAGTTTCCAATTTAAGAAATTCCCCTTTCCAAAAATAAAACTTAGGGTACCCCCAAAATAAAATTTATTTTATTTCAAAATCTAAGCTCTGGTAATCATTTTGTAACACCCTGGAATTTCCTAACTTCTTACCTTTTATTTTTCCCGGAAAACATATTAAATTAATGAGAATTATATTTATTAAAACTTCTAAATAGGGAAAAGCCAAAGTATTATTGCCACCATGATAACGGCTAAGGCATTTATCAAAGTACTACAGCGGAAGTCTTAAAGCCAAAACAATTTAAAACCAAGCTTCAAAACAATCACCAATTAAAAATCAACTTTAAACTTTTACCCTTCGAAACCATATCAATGGCCCTTAAAAACCAAACCAAAACTAATATTAAAAAGTCTTTAGAAATCAAATAAAATCCAAAGTAAATGTTAGTCTTCATAGCAATTAAAATAAAGTAAAGCTACAAAACACAACAAGCACTCTCACTCCAGCCCGTCAGGAAATGACTTATGCCCACTTGTACCTGCAGCTTTTCTTTTACTAGACAACTACTCACCACAAGTAGGTCATTGTAGGGCCAAGTCCAAGACAAGGCCATGCACACAAAACAAACAGTCAGCAAAGCTGAGTACATAACTACTAAAGACTAGGCAACAACAATAAGAAATAAAACATGCACTCAACTTACCTTTGACAACCTTTTTCCTGTAGATGGACTCAATTAATTTAATTATTATATTTAAAGCTATGGATCCTGCATCGAACGGGTTTCCTCTTTAAAAATCATCGCCCTATTGGGCACCAACTTGGGAGCAACTCCAAGAAGGCATTACTATGTCACATAAAGTGACGGATATCCAGCGCATTAAAAATAGAAAAGAGTACAACATCTTATACCCCAATTAGAAGTCATAGATCACTCTTCTATACGACTCCCTGCATTGTTCATACTCAAGGTATATATGTTCCAAGAGTTTTGATGCAAGTCCTCTTACACATTACGTGATTTAACAGGCTTAGAAATGTTATGACTCTCATGCAACATCACATAAAGACATGCATCAATTCAAGTAAGCCAATTTAATTATCTTCAACTTAAGGTGATTCCAAACTAATCCTATGTGTGTCCTTTAATCAAATTGAACTTCCTTTACCACACATAAACCTTGAGTGGCTAATAACTTACTTTCTTATTGGCCACACATAAACCTTGAGTGGCTAATAACTTACTTTCTTCTTGGCCACACATTAAACTGTGAGTGGCAACATATCTTAAAATAATTGCTCATAACTTCTTTTAATCATGTGAATAAAAATTCACAACTACCTTTCTTGTTGATTAAGTAACTAACCAACTTAAAAATAACTTCCTTCCTTGATCAATAAAATATTGGCCAAATTTAACTGATCATAACATTCCAATTCAAGCTTATAAAAATTTAACTTTCTATTTAAGATGTAATGCCATCATACTTTAGAAACATGCTTCTAATATACTTCACATGCACATAATTTCATGATTCCAACAAGCATACAAGATTTCATGTAATCAAGAATTGTTCAAGCATGCATTCTAACTCCTGTGTTTGTCTTTAGTACTTATGTACCTTGTAAAGTAATGGTGCTCCGCCACAACTTCTAGAAGTGGACTAGTTCGAAGTCTCCTACATAGGGAAAATCCGAAACTAAATTAAAAACCTTGTTGACTAAATTCTACAACAACTATAACTAACTTCTAAATTGGAAACTTTGTCCAAAACTTCCTTATTTGGCCTCTATTCAATCCCATACTACACTTTAACTTTTCTATTGTAACATTACTTAGTTTTCGGGACTTATTTATGCTTTACAAAACCTTAGTATAAATTTTATGCCACTTTAGAAAAGTGGAAAGCAATATAAAATTATTAAAACTCCTTGAAAGCTTCAGAAACCACATAAATCAATTATACAATGTATTACTTAATTTATATGATCAATTTATGCTAATTACATACTTTAAAAGGCTTATCATTTACTTTATAAATTCTGGACAGCATGTTAAACATGCTTAAAATCACTTTTAAACTTCATAAAACATACCAATAATTATATGTAACATCATAGAATTAATATGTGATCATACTAGCATAATATGAACACTTAAAACTTACTTTAACTTGTTTTTATTAAAATTTCAGATTTATTTACTAACTTTAAAGTCATGAAAAACTTATAAAAACATCAAAATTTCATGATAAAACACTTCTACAATCCACCAACATAATTATGAAACCAATATACACTTTAGAACAATTTTTCATAACCCAAAACATGATCAAAATATTTATTAAATTAAATTTCATGATTATACGACAGCAATTAATTTTATTTTCATAGCCTTTAAAAATCAATCTAAACTTCATAAAATCATCATAAATTCACAGAACAATAATTCATGATCATAATATTGAAGTTTAAATCCTAAAACTCATGGAAAATCATTACTTGCATAATTTATAAACCATAATCTAAAATTTCTTGAACAACAATTTTAGTTCATGCCTTAAAACAAATTATACTTTATTAAAACATAATCAAAACTCATAAAGCTTCATGTTCATTTTCCGCACATAACTCAGTTCCGTCTCCATAGGTTATACACCTACAAAAATTAGGCTGAAGAAGAAACAAAACATATGAGATAAAAAATTGACATTAAAATTAAAAAACTACCAAGAGGTAACCCCTTAACAAGACAAAAGTAATCCCTTAAGAACATATAAGTAACCACTTAACAACGATAAAGTAAGCAATAAAAAAATGAGTAACCCTTTTTAAAAAAATAACTATCAATTGAAAAAACAATAACTAACCCCTTAAAAAACAATAAGTAACCCCTTAAAAACTAATAAGTAACCCCTTAAAAACCAACAAGTAAGCATTTAAACAAATTTAAGTACACATTTAAAAATCTAGACAAGTAACACCTTAAATACCAACAAGTAACCCAATAAAAAGCATATAAGTACACACTGAAAACTCTACAATGTAACCCCTTATACACCAATATGTAACCCTTTAAAAAAGATCTTAAAAACCAATAAGTAACCCTTTAAAAACATATAAGTACACATTGAAAACTTTACAAAAGTAACCACTTAAAAACAAATAAGTAACCCTTCAAAAAACAAATAAGTATCCATGGAAAAAACTACAGAAGTAACCCCTTAGAAACCCACAAGTAAACATTTAAACAAATTTCAGTACACATAAAAAATATACAAAAGTAACCCCTTAAAAACCCAGAAGTAACCCCTTAAATACCAACAAGTAACCCTTTAAAAAACATATAAGTACACACTGAAAACTCTTCAACAGTAACCCCTTAACAAAACATAAGTAACTGTCCAAAAACCAACAAGTAATCCTAAAAAACCAACTAGTAACCCTTGTAAAAACATATAAGTATCTACTAACCCCATAACAAACATTATTAAGTTACCGATTAAAAATATATAACTAAAACCAAAGCACTCTACAATTCTATAATTATAGAAAGAAAACAAAAACATACCATATATGAAGTGCCAAAAAATATTCTAGATAATTCAACATCATCCCCAAGGTCATGCTCAAATTTATTCAGCAACATCAAGAATGAATCTATAACAGGTGTCGTAATCATTTGCGGCGGAATCAAACTCCACATATCAACTCTTGACACAACATAAGCCGGAGCAAAACTAGCAAGTGATTCACTACATAACAAAATACAAAGCTCAACAAACAAAATTCAGTTAAACATATATTATTTATAAAAATAACATTCATTAAATAACAAAAAACAAATACCTAGCAGATACCAAACGATCACAAACAAGAAAACAGTAATCTGCCACTTGCAGTCTTAATTCTTTCATTGTCGAAAAAAGCTTTTTGTTAATACAAACAACTTTAGACACCGACAATAGTGTATTTCCTCCTGAAATACCACAATCAATATCACATCCAACAAATGCATCACAGAAAGAACTACCATTATATACGTCATCAGAATTTGCAACATTCGAAGACTTACCATCTATATAACAATAATAGTTGCAAACAATTAAACAATAAGAAAACAAATAATAATAAATATTTACAAGAACTGGTAATAAAAACAAATTAAATAAGCCTTTAGATGTTGTAGAAGCTGGTTCTTTGCTTAAAGTACCATCTTTTTCGATTGACAAAATATTAATTCTCCAATCTTCACCTGAAACATCCGCATACATCTTTTCAAAAATAGCCCTAGACTCTTCTTCACTATGACCACAAACAAAACTAGTTATAACAGCTTTTTTTTCTGACACTTTTATTTTTACTTAAAGATGAACAATTAATATATTTTCCCAACCCTCTATCTCTCTTTCTACTACTGCTTTGATAGACTCCATATTTTCTAACAACAGTAGCCTTTTTAAAGCTTTTTGCCATTGACAATCCAACTCTTATCTTAGGTAAACAACTAGGATTTGGCAATATCTCACATTCCTCACCAACACTTGACAAAGTCTCATTTGATTGAATATTCAATTCAGGAGATGAAATCATAACTATACCTTCATCAACATCTTTTTGCTGCTCAAAACCACTAACATCACATTCAGCCGATAAAATCTCAACTGTACTGGAATTATTACCCTTACTAGACAGTTGCTCAGTTCCACACTACTTATCAACATTTGAATCAACATCAATTGCAGCATCAGATCCAACAACCTTATCCACAATAACTTTATCAGAACCACTCTTGACATTCATAACAGTAATGTCATCATTTTCAGTTGCCTTCTCAGCATCATTATTCTCACGATCAGAATTATTTAATTCAGTTTCTTCATTCAAAGCACCAGAAAGATTGAGATCATCCAAAACTTTATTCACTGCCTCTGAATAGTCAAGAGTTTCTAAACCAGCATCAGAAACATTCTCCATTGCACACTTTTCAAAAATTCGATCACTACTCAATGAAGCACAAGGAGGTGAATCAAAATTAAAATCTTAACTTTGAAACAATGCAAACGAAGGCATATTCTTCTCAAACTGCTCAATTCCAAGAGCTTGATTCACAATTTTATCAATTTCAGCATCGAAATTAGGGTCATTAATATAGGACTCAATGGAGAAAGAATTGGCGACTTCTCCTTCGAAGTAGTTGAACATTGATTCTCAATATTTTCACGAACTTCATTGATAACTTTAACTCGTTTATCACATAGATGAAACAAGTTTCATATCCCTTCTAACCAACAAATATTGTAGTTCAATAGGATTAAAAAAAAAGGAAAAAAAACATAAGTAACCCTTTAAAAAAAAGCAACAATTAAAAACTGGTCAGAAATAAAACTAACTCATTAGTAATACTAGTCACAAGTAACTACTTAAAAATTTATACGTAACGCATCAGAAAATCTTTTAAACATCAAAAAATTGAGTAAGCACTAAAAACTAGTCACAAGTAACGCCCTTAACAAATCATATGTAACCCTTTAGAAACAAAATAACTAACCATTACAAAACCATTAAAGGTAAAAGCCTTGAAAAAAAATAAGAAACAATTAAAACGAATACCGAACCATTAAAAATTGCAACACCTTCAAACTTATATATAATTCCTAATAACAGAAAACTAACAATTAAAAAACCATAAAAAGTAATCCCTTGAAAAAAAAAGAAACATTAAAGAATGCTTACAAGCAACCACTTATAACAACATAAGTAACTATCAAATATTTCTCACAAGTAACCCCTTAAAACGACATAAGTAACTATCGTATAATACTGACAAGTAACCCCTCAAAAAACTAACAAATAACCCTTAATAAAAATATAAGTAACCCTTCAAAAAATAGTGAATAATAATTGACAATGGTCACAAGTAACACATTAAAACTAATAGATAACCTTTTACAAACAAAAAAGTAACCATTTAAAAACTAAGGAACAACAATAATAAACACAAATTAAATAACAAAAACTTGCATCTTTAGCAATCTGATCAATCTCATTATCTAACTGAATATGAGAAGGCAAAAGAAAGGTTACAGTACGATCATTTCCAACAGCACCAATAACCTTTGAAGCATCAAAACTCCAACCTTTTCTGCACCAATCTCCTTCTCCTCTCCAACATGCTTTAATTTTGCTGCAGTTTGAGCATTTGCAGAATTCAATTCACGATTAATCTCTACATCAGCACCCTTTTGAACAGATGTAATAGGATAAGACTTCTTATCAAGATCACTAACACCCCATTCACCACCTTCATCATCAATTCTTTTCCTAAAACCATCAACATCCCAATGCTTTATCAACGGCAGACTTTTAGGTAAATGAATACCTCTAAACAACAATCTATGAAAGTAGCAAATCTGAAGCAACAACAAACAACCTCCAACGTATTTCTGATTGTGTGTATAATCATTCAATGTGGCAACTAGTTGATCCAATACAAATTGACACCAATTGTATTGATGATAGAAATCCACATTATCTAAAGCTCTAACCAACTTCAAATCAGCATTACCATTCACACAAGGACAAAAGAAAGTACCCATCACAAACATCAAAAAAAGGTTCCTAAATTCTTCATTATCACCTTTCAAGGACTCCTTCTGCATCAATCTGTATTTTATCGAAGACAATGTAACAACACTAGAAGAATTACCATAAGTAGACCTCCAAACATATTTCAACTTAGCTTCACTAGGACTAGAAATAGGAACAGTAACAGGTCCAAAAGGGATTTTAAAAACATCATGGACATCCTCAGCTCTGAGTTGGAAATATTTTGATTTATTAATCACTAAAACATGACCCTTAGAATGAAACTGAGAACACACAACCACCGAACAATATCCCTAGGAAAGTCAGAAAAATTCATTTCGAACAACGATCCAAAGCCAATTTCATGTATAGCTTCTTTTTGATCCTTTGACAATTCTTTCAGCAAATTAACAATTGCTGAAGGTTTGCATTTAGGGATTACAGCAGGAATAACATCTCTACAGAAAAATAGAATAAAAATAAATTAGATAAAAAACAAAAAAACAAACCTCAATCCAAAATATCTATAACCTTCATCCAAATTATATGAAATTAATATAATAACAAAGAAGTAAAATGAATATCCAGTCATCTATAAGCTCTATTATAGTAAAAAACTAAAAAATGGCATTCACAGAAAAAATAAGTAACTTAAATACATAGTCCTCTATAACCTCTATTATACTAAACAAGTAACCAATAACATTTATAGTAAAAAAGTACACTCATAAAAAACTAATATGTAACCTAAAATAAATTGATATGTAACCTCTATTACAACTAACAAGTAACCTAATAAAGAACTCATATGTAATCCATAAAATAAAAAACAAGTAACCTCAATACGTAACTATCTGTTACTCTATTACAACACACAAGTAACCTAATAAAGAACTCATATATAATCCTTACAATAAAAGACAATTAACTTCAATACATAACTATCTGTAACCTCTGTTATAACACATAAGTAACCTAATAAAGAACCCATATGTAATCCATAATATAAAAAAAGTAAACTCAATACATAACTATCTATAGCCTCTATTATAACGCACAAGTAACCTAATAAAGAACTCATATGTATTCCATAAAATAAAAAAACAAGTAACCTCAATACATAACTATCTGTAACCTCTATTATAACACACAAGTAACCTAATAAAGAACTCATAGGTAATCCATAAAATAAACGACAAGTAACCTCAATACATAACTATTTGTAACCTCTATTATAACACACAAGTAACCTAATCAAGAACTCATATGTAATCCATAAAATGAAAAAAGTAAACTCAATGCATAACTATCTGCAACCTCTATTATAACACACAAGTAACATAATAAAGAACTCATATGTATTCCATAAAATAAAAAAAAATTAAACTCAATGCATAACTATCTGTAACCTCTATTATAACACACAAGTCACATAATAAAGAACTCGTATGTAATCCATAAAATAAAAAATCAAGTAACCTCAATACATAACTATCTGTAACCTCTATTATAACACACAAGTAACCTAAATACAAACTCATGTGTAACTTCTGTTACAACAAACAAGTAATCTCTTAAGCACTTAATATGTAATCCATCCATAAAATAAAAGAACATGTAACCTCATAAACACCTAATCAATAATCACTAAAATAAAAAAAAAAAAACAAGTAACCTCAATATGTAGTCATATGTAACTTCTATTATAACAAATATGTAACCTGAATAGAAACTCATGTGTAACCTCTACTACAAAAAACAAGTTACCTAATAAACACCTAACATATAATCCCTAAGATAATAAAAAATAAGTAACTTCAATAGATAGTCACCTATATCATGTATTATACTCAACAAGTGTATTATACTCAACAACAAAACAATCCCATTTATAGAACAAGAGTAACCTCATAAAAACATTGTGTACTACAAGAAATTTGGCNACACTACAAGAAATTTGGCTTTGGGCGACGAAACAACAAATAAAGGGCCACGAAATTTAAATTCGAAGCCTTAGATATACAACATGGGCATCAAAAAAATATTGGTTGCCCATGTATATATTTGGGCATCGAAATTGTAAGTGGTAGCCCAAAGTTTTATTTTGTGCAACGAGTATACAAAATGTGCTACAGAAGTTAAATTTGTCGCCCAACATACATATTGTGGAACGGAAATTTTAATAATTTTGTTGCCCAAAATTAAAAGAAAAAAGGCGGAAAATAAAACATTCATCCCCTACAAAATTGGCACAAAACTCACTTCTTCCTCCTTCTTCCTCCTAAACCGCTTATTCAGTTTCATTCCCCACCTTCTCACTCCTTCTTCCTTAATCCGGAAAAAACATAAAGNTTAATCCGGAAAAAACGTAAAACAAAAAACAAAAACTGAAATTCTCAACCAACGAACTCAGTTTCCCAATCTTCTCATAACTCCTTTCTTAATCTGAAAACAAAAATCCGCCTCACAAAAACTGAAATTCTCGATCAAAATCAGTTGCAACAACAGAAGAATCCGTGCAATTGCGAGTTGTGGTCCAAATTAGTTTTTTGCAATTCTCCTTCTCCAGGTAATTAGGCCATACTTACTATAATTGAGTGGTCATTTTTATGTTCTTTAGTATCAATTATTTGTTTTATTGGTAATTAGATCACTCTTGCTATTATTGTTGGTTCGAATTTATGGTGTATAGAACGTAATTATGCTCAGATTAGAACANGTGTATAGAACGTAATTATGCTCAGATTTGAACATGCAATTGATAATTCATGGTTATGTATGATTTTTTCCTTCATTTGCAATTGAGAAGCAAAATTATTGAACTTTGAATTAAGCTATCTTTGTTAGCTGCTAATTTGTTAGATTTGAACATGCTATCTTTGCAATTGATAATTCATGGTTATGTTAGCTATCTTTGCAATTGATAATTTATGGCTACTTTTGTTCTGTCAAAGTGTCGGCTAATTTGATAATTCATGGTTATGTTAGCTATCTTTGCAATTGATAATTTACGGCTAATTTTGTTCTGTCAAAGTGTCGACTAATTTGTCAAATAATTAGCAAAATTATTAGCTTAATTGATGATTTTTTCCTTCAGTTGCAGTACAGAACTTCAGGGATTGTTAATTTGTTATTAGCTTCTACATGATAATAATGCATTATTGGTTTGGCTTTTTCTGTAATGAGTTGGTTGATCATGGCATTTTTCAGTTTGGTCATTTGAGATACATTTGAAATACATGATAATAATGCTTAGTTTTGCTCATTTGAAATTATTATGAGATGGTGTGTTTGAAGTAAAAAATTGGTTGTATATCTTTAACTGGGATTTTGTTTGCTTTTTATGATTTATGTTAGATTACATATGTATAGCAGGTTAATGGTGATAGATTATAGTTTCTTTTCGAAATTATATAACTTTTAGTAAGTCTGATCTAAATGAGGTATTATTGTTTGCATTAAGTGATTGTTAATTTATTGTTAGATTTTACATGATGATATTGCATTATTGATTTGGCTTTTGCCGTTGTAAGTTGGTTGATTATAGCATTTTTTAGTTTGGCTTCTACATGATGATAATGCAATTTTAGTTTAGCTTAGAAAAGATACTGCGCCTGTACATAAAAACTACGTTAATATACTAATGGACAATTGCTTCAGGTGTCATCCAGTCCTTTGGGGGGGGGGGGGAATAGTTACAATTTGGTTGTAGATTACTTTTGCATGAATCTTATTTGCTCTTAATTTGTCTATAGCTTTGCATGAGCCTTGTTAGTTCTTAATTTCTTGTCTGTGTAGTGAAACTTGCAAGATGTTGTCTATCCTTTGTCTATCATTGCCTCTTTCCCCCTTTCCTAATTGAATAATTTTGGGCTGATCGTTTATGTTTGCAGATCGTTGGCTTACTCATTCCTCTCTTGGATGATAAATTTCCTCTTATAGGGAGCATATCTTGTTGGACACTATTTGGTTTCAGCAAATTTGTTGTTCAGTTATGATGTCAGGTTTTTAACAGAGAAGTAATTGGGATTTGGGATTTTATTTCCTGCCATTCTGCCAACCATACATATGTAGTTGTTTAGTATTGGCCCTATATCCCTAATTTGTTTAGTATTGGTTCATGGTTATACATGAGGCACTCGATTCAAGTTACTCGTACTATAATAAATATTGTAAATTTGTTTACCATTACAGTGTCTACTACTTGTAGTATTTCTCGACTATTTTGAGTGATTTATAAGTTTCTAGTTACCAACAACTAGATAAATAATTAGGACTCCACTCGGTAGGTAGTCAAGGTGGCGAAGTATGTTCTTGTCTCAGCATATTAGCCATGTTGAACCGAGCCATATAACTTTAAAGGTCATTCTATTAGGCAATATATGAAGGTTAACTTAAATTCTGCTTCATAGATGGTTCATGCATCACCAATTAAGTTTATTCATGTTCATCCTATTTAGATGTTTTAGTCTAGTGGTTGGAAAATCTTTTCTCCGATTTAGAGATGAATTGAGTGAGTTTACCCTTTTAGTTTGTTAAGAGGTCTAGGGAAAGGGTAGGAGTTGATATAATTATCCAAACGATCTTGCATATGGATCTATGGTAATTATAACATGGATTGAGGTTAATACTTTCTTCCTTGATTATGTTTGTTTTCCCTTGGTCTGCTTTGAAGGTAATGTTCACCTGATCAAGTGGTACTCACAGCTAGTTAAGCGGTTCTTCCATTCTCGTCTGGGCATATATTATTAAATCACATTTAAAACTGATGTTAATGTATTAGTGTAGGTATAGCATTGTTGGTAAATCCGTAAATTCTCACATTAAAGAAATATTTGAGTGAATAACTTAGTCAGATGCTTGACACCATTTTTCAATGCTTGGTTTCCGGACATTGGTGTTAAAGAGTTTCTGAGCTAGATTGCCTAGGTGCAGGCTGTCAGATGGCTTTGTGCAGGCTGTCAGATTGTTTGTGTGTAGTCTGTCAGGTTATTTCTGATGCCTGGGTGTTTTGAGTTATTTGTAGAGTGTGGAGCAGAGTGCAGGTGCTTTGTTTTACATGGAAAACACTTTTGGGCTGTGGCTTTGTGAGTTGGTACATGCAAAGGTGAGCAGTCTGTTTGGGGCTGATGTATGATGGTATAAAAGTCACTGGAGAATTATAGATATTTAATATCTTGGTGCGTGAGCAGAAATCAACATGACTTGATCAGGTCCCTGAACTGATCACTTGCAGCGCATCAATTCTGTGAAGATCAGTGCAGAACTGATTAGGTCAAAAACTTAAACTGAAAGAGAGAATCAGCAAGGAATCGATTAGGTCAGAAATTGGATTGACAGAAAGAAATTATAAAGGCGGTAACTTGAATTTCAGATTTAAGATTTTAGAATAAAATGAGCATGACTTGATCAGGTCAGTTCATATTCGGTCTATATTGCTGTTGTCAATTAGCTGACCAAAAAGCAGGCAAACCAGTGAGATGAGTTGATGGTCTCAAGTTGAGTCAAGGGTAGTCGTACTTACACTTAGGTGCATATAAGGATATTTTCCATCCATTTTCTCATTTGAAGCCTTCTAAACAACCAATTAGCAGTTTAGAAAAGTTCATCATTGATAGATTTTACCAAAAGACCAGCCAATTTGTAGCTTATCCTTACAGAACACTGGTTTTGGTGTTCTACACATTGTTTGCTGAAACATCATTCCCTCCTTTTGTACTAGAGATTGTACCCGTGTGAGTAACTATCGACTCTATAACAAATTAAGATAGAAATACGTAGTAATTCTTACTTTTGATACACTTTAAAGTAGCAAAAGGTTTTACTCTATTTTTCTTTTTGTGACAAATTTTTCAATTTTGATTCTTTGCTATGTTGCAGACTTGCAGTACTCAACTTCCTGTTGTGTTTATATTATTCCACCACTTGTGCAACTGCTCCATCTTGATTGTAAGTTCCACCACTCCCAGCAAGAAATATTACATTTCGAAATTAGTGAGTTTGTGATTATACACAATATTACTAAAAGGTGAAATTAACAATATAGTTGGGGTCTCCTAAATAACTTAGTTGGGTCTCTTCGTGTAATACTTGCAATTTAATTTAATTTAATTTTGGCTATGACATCTTCGCTCATGTAATATCTTTACATGCATTCTAGTATAAGTAAAATATGTTTTGTGAGATTTAAGAATCCTTATGCATTTACTAAAAACTGTAGTATAAGATAAGTGAAAATCATATTTATTAGCACACTTGTTATTGAGTTTCGTATACAAATTAACAATTACATCATTTTATATTTTAACAAGACGATGCACTAGCTTTTTGTACAATTTTTTTTTGAATTTATATATTTGTATTTATATATCATAAGTGGTTTAATTTTTCTATTTTCTTTTAAGAAATCATGGATCGACGCTGGATGAATCACAATGGGGTAAAGGATAGGCAAAAACCAGAGTATATAGCTGGTGTTAATGATTTTCTACAGTTTGCTTTTAGGGGTAAAAATGATGAAACCATGTTGAAATGTCCTTGTCTTAATTGTCGGCTTGTATTATCACAAGATCGAAAAAATATGCAATGTCACTTATTAGTATACGGAATTGATCGTAGTTATAACCCATGGGTGAGTCATGGGGAAAGATTGGAACAATTTGATAACACTAATTAAGGATATATAAGGGATGTTTCAGATAATGATAACGACGACGTGCCTTTTGACGACATGGCTCCTTTAATTTTTGATGCAACAAATTTGTGGAATTCTGCTAATGATACACCTATCAATGAAAATGAGAGAAGCACGGAGTTAGGATCTAGTAGCATTAATATTAGCGAAACTCCTGTGGTGCTACAAAAAATGATGGAAGACATGGAGGCTGATTTGTATCCTGGTTGTAACCCCTTTAAGAGATTAGAATTCATCATCACATTGTTGCACATTAAAGTCAATGGCAAATGGTCTGACAAGTCTTTTTCAAAGTTACTCAAGACATTGCATAGGGCGTTTAATTATGACAAAAATTTACCAACAAGTTCTTATGAAGCCAAAAAATATACAAAGGCACTAGGGTTAGACTACGTGAAGATTGTGCATGTGTTAATCATTTTGTTTTGTTTCGAAAAGAATATGCAAATGAAGTTCAATGTCCTAAGTGTTTGGCTCCTAGGTGGAAACAAGATTCTCAAGATGATGAAAATTCAGATGTGGATGAGGGTGGAAAGAAAAAATCACAAATTCCTCAGTTAGTCTTGCGTCATTTTCCATTGATTCCAAGACTACAAAGGATTTTTATGTGTTCTAAGCTAGCAAAGCATATGCAATGGCATAAGAAAAAACACGATGATGATGACGACACTATAATGAGACACCCAAGGGATTCAAAATCATGGAAGTCTTTAGATGATTTTTATCCTGAATTTGCTGCTGATGCACGTAATGTATGTTTGGCTTTAGCTAGTGATGGGTTTAATCCAGGAGCTAATCTAAGTAGTAGATACAACATATGGCCCATGATGTTAGTGCCTTATATTTTACCTCCTTGGATGTGTATGAAGAGTGATCATATGATGCTGTCATTATTAATTTCCGGCCTTAAATCTCCTGGTAATGACATAGATGTGTTTTCACAACCTCTCATAGATGAACTGAAGGAATTGTGGGAAACTGGAGTAAAAACTTTTGATGCCTGCACTAAGGAGACATTCAATATGCGAGCAGTGTTGATGTGGACAATTAGTGATTTTCCTGCATATTCCAATTTGTCTGGTTGGAGCACTAAAGGGGCCATGGCATGTCCTAATTGTCACAAAGACACACATTCCAAATGGTTATCGCATGGCCACAAATGGTGTTATATGTGTCACCGTAGGTTTTTAGAGCCTGATCACAAATGGAGACTTAATAGAAGGTTTTTTGGTAAAAAAGTTGAATGACGTCCTCCTCCTAATCCATTGTCAGGGCATGATGTGTTGGAGCAGCTACATGGATACTCTAATGTGAAATTTGGAAAAGAGCCTAACGGGAAACGTAAGAGAGGTGAACGGTATATAGTTCACTCATGGAAAAAAGTAAGCATCTTTTTCCAACTGCCTTATTGGAGACATCTCTTAGTCCGACATAACTTAGATGTGATGCATGTAGAAAAAAATGTCTGTGAGAACATATTAGGAACGTTGCTTGACTTACCCGGAAAAAATAAAGATTCCTTAAAAGCTCGGTTGGATTTAGAGAAAATGAAAATGCATGATGATCTTCGACCGCAGCTAGTAGGAGAGAAATACAAGATTCCGAAAGCCTCTTTCAAGTTGACATTAAATGAGAGGTGGAAAGTTGTCAATTTTTTGTCAAAATTAGCGTTCCCGGACGGTTATTCGTCTAATCTTTCTCGATGTGCATCTGTGGAAGATGGAAAGATTATGGGAATGAAAACTCATGACTTTCATGTTTTCATGCAAGATCTTCTAACTCCGGCCTTTCAAGGTGTTCTAGACGAGAAGGTCTTGGAACCGTTAAGGGAGCGTAGTTTGTTTTTTAAACAACTATGCTGTAAGACCTTAAAAGTAGCTGACTTAGAGTAGATGGAAATGAACATAGGAATTACTTTATGCAAGTTGGAGCGTATATTTGTCCCGGCTTTCTTTGATGTGATGCTTCATCTTCCCATACACTTAATCACAGAAGCAAAATTGGTTGGTCCCGTGCATTATCGTTGGATGTATCGGTTTGAAAGGTAAGATATGTTTTATTGGTCTAAGTAGCTATTTATAAAAGTGGTTGTTTTTTTTCTCTAACTTTACTCTTAACCATCAGGGCGATGCGAACATTTAAATCCTTTGTGCGAAATAAAGCTCGCCCCGAAGGATCAATTGCAGAGGGATATATCAAAAAGGAATTGTTGGATTTCTGTGCTAGATATCTATCTAAGATTGAGACACAATTCAATCGTCTAGATAGAAATGAAGATATGCATTGTCCACAACCTTATAGTCTACCAGTTTTTTCAATGAAGGGCAAGCCACTAGGAAAGCCAAATATAAAACAATTGAGTATTGAAGATTGGAGAAAAGCTCAATTGTATGTTTTGCAAAACTGTGAAGAAGCACAACCTTTCTTTGAGTAAGTATCCTTTCATGAACTAACTAGTAGAAGTAGAACAACGTGAATGAATTGGAACTAACAATTTTATAACTTTCAATTTTCATGAGTCAGGGAATATGAAAACATAATGGGGCATGAAGACATTAACTTTTGCAAGTGGTTTGAGAATAAAGTAAGAGTGAAAACTGTTACTTATAATTTTTTTATATGTAAGAATAAAAAATTTAAAATAAATCATTTTTTTTTCTTTCTTATGATCTTTAAAAAAATAGATTAAACAACTTTGGAATGTTGGAGATGCTAGAGTAACAGAAGAACTATTGTGCTTAGCACGAGGACCAATGAAAGGTGTTGTGACATTTGATGGATTTGTTATAAATGGGTTCAGATTTCACACGAAAAAGCGGCAAAGACACCGAAAAACCCAAAATAGTGGCGTTATTGTGAGAGGGGATGCAGAGAGTGGAGGGAGGGACTTTTACGGAGTACTAGAAGAGGTTCTCGTCCTAGAGTATGGTGCTTTAAAAAATAGAACAAGTCCTAGAGTAGTATTGTTCCAATGTAAATGGTTTGATGTGTTCAATGAAGGAAGAGGGATAAGAAAGGACAAACTTGGATGTATACTTGTCAATATTTCGCGTCGATTGCAAACAAATGAGCCTTTTGCTTTAGCTTCTTAGATTGAACAGGTTTTCTATGTTGCGTCTCACAATGATAGACATTGGAAATTTGTCATCAAAGTGAATCCACGCAACTTTTTTGATTTCCCAAACGATGAAGAAATTGAACAAGATGAAGAAGTATGGAATACTATGGACGAAGGGGCACTAACTTGATACAAATGATTGGTACAAGTGATGGAGAAATCACTCTAGTTAGAGAAGACATTGAACCAGAATTGGTGGATGCTAATGTCATCTTAGAGGCTGCTAATGATGATGAGGTAGAGGAAGAGAGTGACGAGGAGGATGAAGAAGAGTTTGATACGGAGTCTAGCATGGATGAGCTCAATGACAATCTTGAAGATGAAGAACCTGAAAGTTATAACTCTTCTGATACACAATCAGATTAGTTTGTGATAACTATTATTTGGTGAATTAAGTACTTTAGTTTAGTTATAAATTTTTTGAACAATTGGTTTGCATTTAATTGTATGTTGGGATTTTATTTTGGTTCTTCTTTCGCAATAATACACGAATTATTTGTTTTATCTTGTTCTTTTTTTTTGTTTTTGGAAAACTGAAAAGATGGTGATATTAGTGATCATTACTAACATTATGCTACAAGAACAATTTATAGGACAATGGCTCCTCAATCTAGCATAGAGTGTAGTATAAGGCAGCAACATAATGCAAATGGGCCGCAACAGAATGCAAATGAACAACTGAATTCACTTACAAATAGAGGTGAGGAACAGCTAAATAGAAATGAGGATCAGAATAACAATGCAGATGGGAGTCAGAATGCAAATGACCAGCAACCTAGGCTGACATATCGAGAGAAACGAAGACTTCAACAAGCTGAACTTTGCCACAAATATCCTAATCGAAAGAGGCGTGGGCCAACAAGAGGTAAGAAAATGCCTCGCGGATATGGAATTCAGATTCTTCAAGAAAGATCAAGATCAATTTCATGGATGAGCTTCGGCGTGTGGTGGGGGAAAAGGCAGATGAATTTATATGTGATTGCAGCACATGGGTGAAAGAGTTTTGTCCCCTAGATTCTTGGTATATTCTTTTTTGATATAAGATTACTCATAATAAAACCTTCGTACATTTTTTTAATCCATTTTTTTTTACTTTACATTCATGACAGGAATTGGGCACATGCGCACAAAGCACGTAATCAACAAAGCTGAGTACATAAATATGAAAGACTATGCAACACACTAGCATGTATTACCCTAAGCAAAACATCAATAAAACACATAGTCTTACCTTTACCATAAACATGTGCCTCTAACATAGAGTCACTTTACTTTAAAATTCATTAACATTTAAGTTCGGATTTCGCATCGAATGGGCTTCCTCCTTTAATAATCACCCTTTTTGGGCACCAACTTGGGAGCAACTATAAGAAGGCACTATCTATGCCACATATAGTGACGGAATTTTAATGCATTAAAACTAAATAAAGAGTACAACATCTTGTACTCCGGTTAGAAGTCATAAATTACAATTCTTACAACTCCGTTCATTGTTCATACTAAAGGTACATACGTTCCAAGAGTTTTCTTGTGAATCCTCTTTCATTTTACGTGATTAACAGTTTAATACTTTCTATGACTCACACGTAACATACATACCAATCATAACATAAATAAACATGAACACTATATTAATTAATCTTGATTAGCAAATGATCATAGTATTTACTTCTTACTTCTCTATTTAATCATCTTTCCTTGTCCGCACATAAGCTGTGAGTGGACTTCTTTCTTCCTTGTCCACACATTAACTGTGAGTGACTAACTATTTGATCATTAAAATCTTTGCTATTCAACATGTGAATAAACCTTCTTTAAATACTTTTCTTCTTGCTCAAGTTATTAAACAATATAATTTACTTCTTTCAACTATATTGGCTACTAGTCAATTTCTTTTAAAATAAATAAACATTCCAACATCTTGATGTATTAAAATAGCTATATTAGCGGAATGTTAATCATAGAAGCAACATTATAAACTCAACATGTAATCATGCAAGAATATACTTCTCATGCAAGTTAATACAAGGCGACATGATTCAACAAGATTTTGTAACTTCTCAAACAAGACAAAGCTTCTATCATGTAACTTAAGTAAAATGGAACTACTTCTAGCATGATTTCTAAGTTCATGAACATCTTTAGTACTCACGTACCTCGTATAATAGAGATGAATGGCCACTGCTACTAGAAATCACCTAACTCAAAGCTTCCTACAAAACACAATTCAAGACTAATTAAAAACTTCCTTTGACTAAATTTTACAGCAACTGTAAACTACTTTTAAGTGTTGAAAAATTAGCCAAACCATCTCTTTTATCATCTCTATTCAATTCCATACTTTACCCATCTATTTCCTTTTCAAACTCCTTTGTTTTTTAACCTTTTCAAAAAATGCCAGCTTTATAAAATAACTTAAAACTGCTTTAAACCTTAAAACTGCTTTAAACCTTTTTTAAACTTCATACTTTAGCTTAAAACACCATATTAATGTTCTAAGATCATCATATGATTATTTCTTGCATTTAAAACATTTATAGAATAATTATAACATGAACATATTACTACTACTATTTTTACTCATACTTAAAAAATTACAGTAATATAAAACTACTTTAAAACTCATAAAAACTACTCTAAACTTTATAATTTGATCTTAATTCATCATAGCAATAAACAGTAATCATATTATATAAATTTAGCTCTTTAAAAACGTAAACCCTAATAATTTTTCATAAACTCATAACCCCTAATTGATAAAGTCATGAACATGCTTTAAAAAAATTGATTAAAAATTCTAAAACATGATTATACTACTAATCATCATACGTAAACATAATCATAAAATATAATTTATACAACAATTTAAACAAAAACTGAAGAAAATAAAAATATTTATTTTGTAACCTTCAGAAAACAAAGAAGAGGAAAGAGAGTGGGAGGCCGGCGGTAGCTGCTGCCCAGCGCAAGTTACTACTGCTAGTGGTGGTCGGCGGGTCTAGGCCGGTGAAGGGGAGGACCGGCGAGGGCTTTAGGGTTTCGAGTTTCGAGTTTTAGGTTTAATTTTTTTTCCTTTTTTAAAAAAGAAAACTCAAAACATAAAAATTATGAAATAAATCAAAAAATTCTGATTTAAAGGGGTATTTGTAGGCCCAAAATAAATTTTGGTGAAATCACTAAAATACCCTTAACGATGGAAATTACCTTTTTGCCCTTGGTTTAAAAGAATTAAGGAAAACATCCTAAAACCTGATTTGGAAACTTTTAAAACACTTGAACAAATATTAAATGTCATAAAATACTTTACAAAAATTATGACACCTTAAAATAATTATTTTAACTCCTTCGTTAATTAACTTTATTTAATTAATTAATTTGTTAAACCCTATTCTTCTTAAAAACATTAAATGCACTTTATAATAATTAATTAATATATAAAATGACTAAAAAATATGGGGTATTACACTTACCTAAATAAAAACCATCAACCTTCATAGTTTTTTAATGGTTTAATTTGAGCATAAAATCCCTATATCTAGGGTTTTTATGCTCAAATCAAACCATAAAAAACTAAAACCAACCGAAAAAGGAGGAGGAAGATCGAAAATAAACCGAAAAACCAGAACAAAAAAATTGAACAAAAGGGCGATGGGGATCGAAAGAATTCAAGTGAGAATTGTAAGGATGTAGAAGGAGAAAGAGGTGAGAAAAGAATAAGGAGAAAGGGGGAAAGAGAAAGAAATGAGGGCAAGTAAAGAAGAAGGGGCGAGAAGAAAGGGGAAAAAAAAAGGGGTTTTAATGACCTTATATAGTTAGGTTATAAAAGTAAATATTTTTTTTTATTTTCCGATGGAATGAATTTCTGTCGCAAATTTCGTCAAAAATATCTGTCGGAAATTAATTCTATGAATTTTTTTTTTTGACTTTTCACAGAGTACTGTTGGAAAAGTTTAAATTCCGTCGCAAATTTCTGACAAATTTATAACGTGTCGCAAACTTCTAATGGATTTTAAATCCCTCGGAAAATCAGGCATTTCCGACGGAATTTAATGTCCATAGCAAATAGTCCGTCGCAAATAAGCCCTTTTTTGTAATGTGTATTACTAAACCTTTGAAATGTATTATTATTATTATTATTATTATTATTTCCATATTAATTGAATGTTTTATTATTTTCTTTTCTACTTGTTTTTTTTATATTTTATTTAATTGTTTTTTTTATTGTTCTATTTTATATGTTAAAAAAAGACTTTTTTGATTTTATGTTATGTAAATTCATTTATTCTAGTTGGTGATTGTATTATAAGATCTTTAACATGTTCTATTTTCTGATTTGTTTTGTTGTTGCTAAAGCAATGAGGTGGGGTAGGGACTGTGAGGATTTCGCTGACGTAGACTGGACGCGTGAATGGATTGGTTGCCTGTTGACGTACCCTCCAAGTACCTGCAAAAAAGGGACAATAATCCTCGTAGGATTATTTCCCCCTCCGATGCTTAAGTAAGTATTTGAAGGAGAGTAAGTGAACAATAATCAACAAGTAAACAATTCTAGAGAGAAGTTCTAGAGAGAAGTTTTCCCTTTTTAGTAAGTGTTTTTTGTCTTAATTTCAGTGTACTTGTTATCATAATTTTTGGACTATTTATAGCCTCAAGTACAATTTCTTACCCACTGAGATTGTGACACTTGTCATCATCTCTTTGATTATCTTCCTTCATTTGCCTAATGGGCTTTTAGAAGGGAAGTTTAAGGCCCCATGGTTTGTTTTAGCTCTTTTTGTCATTGACGAATAATAGCTTGACATGTGGCAGATGTAGAGTTACAAATGGACCAGTAAAAAGGTGACACGTGGCAGTGTGGGCCCACTCATGGCAGACTCATCACTGCCACGTGGCAATCCCATGTCATCTCTTTATAAGGAAAAATAGGGACACGTGGTCCACTCAGAAGCTGACACGTGGCAGCTGACTTGTCATGCCACATCAATTGCCCCTCAGATGGGCTGATGAATCCATAATTCATTACCCATCTGACTTAAGCAGGTTTTTGGGCTTACTGTGCAGGCCCATTTACATTTTGGGGGGAAATAGGGGTTTCAAAATTTTCCCCCCTTTTTACCCTCACCCCTTCTCTTTAAATAGAGGTGTGAGGTAATTTTATTTTTTCACATTTCAACACTTGTGAATTTTCATAGAGAGAGAAAGTAGTAAGAGAAATCAATAGAATTCCTAAGAATTTCCCAAAGGCGATTTCCGGTGAGTTTAGGCGATTTCAGGCGAAGCTTCAGTCAGTGAATAGTGTATTCAGATCTTTATCCTACCAACTTCTTTACTCAGGTAACTATTACCTGGTCCGGTTTCATTTTGTTTTTCTTTACTTATTCTATCATGTCTTCTAGTTCGTCTTCTCCTCTTAATGCTTGTACTCAATTGTTAGTTGTTCCTAGTAATAAACAAGTAGAAGTGGGTCAGGGTTCATCACCTGGCTCCCAATACTCTATAGCCCCAAATATTCTTTCTTCATTGGGGTCACCGAATCTTCCATTCCTTCCTGTGCAGGAGGACATGGCAAGAATTAAACAAACTGCTTCAACAATATTCACAAGCAAGGATCCAGCAGACTCCATTGAAGAGATGGAGAGATCTGCAGACAAAGCCGAATCAGGACACTCGGCTTCTGATTCTGACAATGAGGTCTCTGCACCTCCACGTAAAGCTACCACCTATCCCACACCAGAGACTGCTTTGGTGAGATGGGAGGCCATAAAGGACATTAACATTGTCCTTTATGGTAATTCCTTTATTAACCATAAAAGCTTTCAGCTTATTCTTCCTAAGAAGGGCGATTCCCTTCTTAGTGCCCCAGAGGGATGCTTCGGCATCTATATGTCTATGATAGACATGGGGGTTTCAATTCCTTTTCTTCCTTTCTTTTTAAATCTTCTTAATCGTTATGACTTAGGTGTATGTCAATTAACCCCGAATTCATGGCATCATATTGTGACTTATGCTGCCACTTGTAAATTAAACAATCTTAGACCCTCTTCGGCAGCCTTTGTACATATGCATAAGTTAACTAAGGCTGCCGGATGTAAACATGGCTGGTTTACTTTGGCTAATGATGATGACTACATCACTGCCATTGAGAAGTCTAATAAGGCTACCTCTTGGCGTGGTGACTTTGTCTTCATTAAGTATGAGGACCCCGATTTTGTAGCTAGGATGAGCAAATGGAACTTAAGCCCTAAATTCAAAGGCAAAGTATCCAACCCACCCAAACTAAATACAAATGACATAGCCATTTTAGATTTATTTAGGAAAACAACAGCTAAATGGAAAGGGATGACTTATGAGATTCCCTCCAAATGGATACCTTTCAAATTTCTTTTTACTGACCACAAGTTTCTTGAGGGTTGTGGGTTAGTGTATGGTGGTAATGCTGGTAGGTCACTTTTTCCCTTCTTTTGTATTATTAATTTTTTCATTTGAATTTGTTAAGTGTAAGTGATTCGGTCTTAATTTGCAGAAAAAGCATTAAACGAGCTACCCGACGAGAAAAAAGGCAAAATGGATCAAGCCGAATTCCTTCGTCGACTAGCTCAATCAAAGGAAAAGACGCCTCTCCAGAAGAGGCAAACTACGGAGGTATAGACGCCGGACTTGCCAAAAGTCCTGTCACCTTCATTTCATTCGGCATCTTTTCTATTAATCATTTAATTTACTTTTATTTAATTTATTATGTTAAACAATGTAACTTAAAGTTATTATACGTAGCAACAATTTAATCTTGTAATCATAACCTTTCTATTGTTTACCGGATTCTTTATACTTAGAATTTCTGTTTTTTGTTTTCATTTTTGAAAAACTATGTGACATATCCGGTGTTCTTATCAGACACCGGGTGTGTCGAATTATATTTCCTTTGTATTTGATTCGGCTTTCATTCACTTATAATGTTGTTATTCTTATATTGTTATTAACCTTTGGTAGCAATAAGTCATAAATGCATCTGGTGTCATTGCTTTGACACCGGATGTGCCAAAACATATAAGCCTCTGATTACATTCGGTCTATTCTAACGAGGCCGGATGTAACTAGAATAAGCCAGGATTTGGCACATTCGGCGTCATCATATGATGCCGGATGTGCCAAAACATATAAGCCTCTGATTACATTCGGTCTCTTCTAATGAGGCCGGATGTAACTAGAGTAAGCCATAATTTGGCACATTCGGCGTCGTCATATGATGCCGGATGTGCCAAATCTTATTTCACCTGGATTGCATTCGGTCTCCTTATGGAAGGCCGAATGTAAATTAAGTGAACTTGGTTTTGGCACATTCGGTATCATTATTTGATACCAAATGTGTCAATANCGGTATCATTATATGATACCGAATGTGTCAATCTTTATTTGGCCTTAAGTTTTTTACAAAATTTTGAAATCATATGTGTTTCTTTTTACAAATGTACAAAATCCATTATTTTATTTTATTTTATTTTATTTTATTATTTTTTTTACTGGGTGTCCAATTAATCTAACCAGACTTCCATGTCATCCGACTCGGTCAGCAACTATGAGGCCGAGTTGAATGTATGAGAATGCACTTTTGGCACATTCGGTGTCATTTCTGACGCCGAATGTGTCAAATATCCCTCTAAAGGGTGTACTTGGTTAAGTGACGACAGACCGAGTCCAGTGTGTTAACGTGGTGATTTTCNAACGTGGTGATTTTGGCACATTCGGTATCTATAATTGAGGCCGAATGTGTCAAATTTGTTTCCATGTGGACGCCACTCGGTCTTTCCGAACTGTGACCGGGTTAAACACATACAAATGCTGTTTTGGCACATTTGGTCACGACTTGTGTCACCGAATGTGTAGATATGGCTTAGGACTTAGGTCACCGAGTTGAGGGTGTGCTTATGCAAGTTTGGCATATTCGGTCATGAAATGTTTTTGTATTTTTTATAACTTATCTTTCCTTCATGTTGTTTTTGATGTTAATTAACTTTGCGTGGAATGTGATTATTGAACTGCTTTTGTTATTTTGCAGTCAACCAGAGATACCCGGCCATTTGTGCTGGGTAAAGAGAAGAAAGATAAGGGTAAGGAGAAGCTTAAAGCTCTCCCTACCAAAGTGAAAAGAAAGGAGAGTTCGACTCCACTCTCCATCAACCCACAACCAAAAAAGAAGAGGCCGGCGTCGCTGGCCAGTACTGAATCTTCACCGGCTTCCACCCCAAGCAAGCCGGTTGGGGAAAGTCCTTCATCGAAGGAAGTTCCATACAAAAGAAAGGAGAAGGCTGGCCGGACGTCTGGCAGCCTTCAAAGGGACCCTGTCTTTGACAATCCCTACGAAACTGAGACCGGCCTCATGGATCCNGGCCTCATGGATCCGGTCGAACAAGATGAGGCCAGACGTGCTGGCCGAACCATTGGAGGAACAGATCAGGATCCTTCTCTCCAGGATCCTAATAATCTTCCTCAACCAGACAAGGATCCTGCGGCCGGTATGCAGGAGGCCATCAGGGAGAATTTGCCCCTGGAGTTTCTGGACTCAGCTATGGCCACAGGTATTAAGTTTGCCCGTAACATTGTTACATCTGTTTCGAGTACTCGTTCTGGAGATTCTATTACATCTCCTAGAGACCCTCGGGCTATAATTATTCCATTTCCCACTACAGATGTGGCTGACTCAGAGAGGGACTTCCTGGACGAGGAAGGTGANTGGACGAGGAAGGTGACATCCCTTCTACCTCAAAGACCTTTGACTCCAACTACAAGAAGGAGTTGGTCAGAGAGGTTCTCCGCTGTGGAGACAAGGAGTCTTTAAGAGGCATCCTTGATGGGCAGCTGGGTCCATGCTTCAATAGTTGTATTGAAGTAAGTTATTTAACATGTTTTCTTTTGTTGCTAACTTTTAATGACTTCTTTTTTACTTA
>PYUH01001891.1:14602-45003 GCA_016808085.1 Suaeda aralocaspica
GGTGGGGGGGGGGGGGGGGGGGGAGGGGGGGTAATTTGCTAGTTTGGGTGAATGCTAATTATTTGTTATGTTGCAATATTCATCAACATTTATTTTGCAGTTTGAATTGTGGTGGAAGAGGCTTTGATGTGATGTTTTCCAGGTAAAATCATCTGATATACCCGTTGAGCCGCTGTGTTTTCAAGATTGTAAGACTGAGTTCATTCCCATTGTTCGGTCTGGAGCATGGACAGATATTGGATTTCGTTCAAACATGGAGGATGTGTATGTATGCCTTGATGATTTTATGCATCATTATGGTCTTCAGCATGCCAGTAACGGACCAAATGCTTTTTATGGGGTACTCAATCTGTTTACTTTTCTTCTCCTCAGATGAAAAGCCTTTATTTTGTCAAGAAGGGTAGAATTCAGGTTTACGAATTATGCAGGGTAGGTTTTGTTGTACTAAAATAAAAAGATAAAATCAACTAGCTCTACATTTGTTAGAGTGATGGACAATTGCATTGGGATGCAGATTCAGAATTGATGGTTGTTTTGTTGTTTTTTCTTTTCTTTATTTAACTTAAGGAAGTGAATTCCAGTTCTAATTGGGTACACAATATATATTTCATAAAATTGTTGACCTTATTTTTTCTAATTTAATTCAAAATATAGGTTTTTGATGGTCATGGGGGCAAGCATGCTGCAGATTTTGCTGGCTGTCATCTGCCACGGTTCATATTTGAGGACACAAACTTTTCCAGTGAAATGGAAAGTGTCATCAGCTCAGCATTTTTACGGACTGACAATGCCTTCGCTGAAGCATGTGCTTTGGATTCAGGGCTTTCTTCCGGTACAACTGCATTGGCTGCTCTTGTCGTTGGCAGGTTGGTTTTCTTAATTTGCTTAGTTTGAATATTATTTAGAAAAAGACGTTCTACTTGTTTGGCTGTATTGGGAATTAAATTCCCATGGGAGTTTACTTTTCATGGAAGGTACTTTTCTTAAAGCAAATTTCGGAGATGTCCCTAACGTGGAAATCATGTGTACCCAATCATGTTTTGAAATATGTAGTAGCTTGCCTAATGTGTTAGGTTGGGGAGAAAATCTTTTAGTCCTTTAGGGAAACAATGTTGGCATATGTAGTGTTACTAGTGTATAGCAGCAGAGTTGAGAACTCCCCAAACTATACGTGAGTCTTTGAACCATGATTCGCATCGGCAATCATTACCTTCTAACTGGCACCAAGATTAGAGTAATGGTAAAAATGTCGGATAAAAGTTTTAGAAATGGATAGTGGGAAATGAAATCTATTGGGATGAGCCTATGAAGAGAGACTGAGGGTTGCTGTGAATTATGTAGCATGGGTACCCTTGTGATGGGCAGCTGTCCCCGTATTGGGGACGATTCTAATTCTTCATGTTATAATTGACCGCATCCATTAACGATGTTTTTCTGATTTGCCGTTTTCAGTCCCCGTATCCGTATTTGTTTTCGACCCTGTTTCTGACTCCATGCAACCTAGGCTGTGATGGTTGGAGAACATTATAATAGTTGCTTCAAGTGAAGTGTTCATTACTTTATTCCCCTTTTTTTCAGTTAGGTTTTTAGGATGTGTAAAATTTTTTAAAATTTATTTTCAATCATGGATATTTTCACGAACTCAGTTCCACTGGAAAATTAGGAATGCTTTTGCGGGTATCATAACTGGATATCATGTTGCATGCTTTAAAACAATGTTTTAAACCTAGGTCCATATTTGCAAGTCCCATTCAGCTTTCTGAATTGTCCAGTAATTCTAGTTCAAAAATGTCATGGATATCCTGCTTTCTAATGTAAAAGCATTAGTCATATTCTTTCAATATAATACAAATATTCATATGAGATGCCTGTCGTACGAACTTACGTCTATTCTGCACAGGTCATTAGTTGTGGCTAATGCTGGTGATTGTCGAGCTGTCCTATGTCGAAGGGGCAAAGCAGTTGAGATGTCGCGGGACCACAAACCACAATGCTCTCTCGAGAAAAAACGAATTGAAGCATCTGGAGGCTATATTGACGATGGCTACCTCAATGGCCAACTCAATGTTGCCCGTGCTCTTGGAGACTGGCATATGGAAGGAATGAAGGGGGCTTATGGTGGGCCCTTAATTGCTGAGCCAGAGCTTATGAAAACTGAATTGACTCAAGATGATGAGTTTCTCATCATGGGATGTGATGGATTATGGGATGTTTTTCGTAGCCAAAATGCCATTGATTTTGCTCGGCGAAGGCTTCAAGAACACAACGATCCTGTAACGTGCAGCAAAGATCTTGTTGTTGAGGCATTGAAGAGAAAGAGTGGGGATAATCTTTCTGTTGTTGTTATTTGCTTTCAACCTGAGGCTCCCCCTAACTTGATTGCTCCAAGGTCTAGGGTTCATCGGAGCATTTCTGCTGAAGGGTTGCGAGAATTGCAGGGTTTTTTGGATGGGTTAGAAAATTAGGATGTTGATGATGAATAGTTAGTGCTCTTCTATTTCATCTACCTTAGCTTCGTAGTTAGTCTTGTTGAGATCAGAGATCATCGAGGTGATTGTCCAACTGTACCATATGCGGCAGTAAGTTGACATTTTCTTTTCTTTTTCTGTTTACTGTAGTTCTATGGTCGTTTTATGTTATAGATAACGAGCTTAGTTTCTCACCTCGTTTTAAGGTAAAATTTTTGTAGCCAGTAAGTAGATTGGCAATGTTAGTTTTGCTTTATGAAGGATGCTTTTCACTTCATAATGCTCTAACATGTCTTAAGGCGATGGAGCCATGTTTGTGCTCCCTCTTTATTCTTGATATAAAATCCTCATGTAACCATTTTTGGTGCTAATGGTGATATTGTTCTATTGTTTAGTGGACTTATTTATTGCTGTCCTTTATCATCATGAACTTTATTATGGCAATGGAACCGTATTTTGTTCAGCAAGCAGCTAGATTTTTCTCAACCACTAGCTTTAGTGTGGAATTGTGGATGGTGATGACTGCCTAGGTGCAATAACTACAAATTTATAATGTTATACGAAGTATCAAATAGTTCCACTACACGTTACACTCTGAGAGGCGAACCAGAAAATAATTCCGAGTATGGGGAATCAGTAAAAAGTGTCTCAAATAATGGATTTCGTTGTATATACAAATGCTTTGGAGTGTACAATCTGCTACAAAGAATGAAAGAATACAGTATTAAAGTCAAACGAATGAGGAAAAATCAGACTAAGCTTTAGGATTGTTGTGCATTCTGTAGGAGGCCTTCTGGGAATCTTTAGCATCAGCCACAATAATTGTAAATCATGTAATTTTTTTCAACCCACTTCATCTTTGCAAGCTTGTTGCATCAAGTGGTGGGTGAACCATTTCGAGCCTGATTTTTGGTGCAGTACCCGACCTGCAAGACGATGACCCAGAAGTCACGACACAAGCATCAGCATTGAAGTTCCTATATGAAGCAGTGAACGGGGCATGGGCCCATCGGTCTTGACCCTCCCGCCTTGAGTAGCCCAATCTTCAGCATTCCATAAGCTAGAGTAAATCCTCATAGGCTGATTCTTAGGGAATGGTATTCCCTTTGATTCATGTTTTGTGTTCTCTAATGGGAGTCCCATCTACTAAGAACACAATCCTTTGAGGGTTCCAAAGGATGAGTAGGTGTGGAAATCTTTTGTAGGGTCGAACCATAGGTGGAACTGTTTTTCCCGGCTACCTTTGCCCTTGGGCAAAAACATTAGTGTGGAGTGTGTAAGGTTGACCACTAACATTGCCTAAAAATTCAAAGCAATCTCATCGTGGGTAGGGCCTTGTGACGATAGATAGTAAGCAGTGACTGTGCCAGCAGAGTTCCTTCGACAAGTTTGAGTGCATGTCAATTTTACCAAGAGATACTCTTTGGTAGATTGGAAGCCAGAGCCCGAGAATTTGTCAAGGGAGAGGGTAAGATGGTCTCCATTGTCGAGGATCTTGGCTCGGCCATCACCCCATGTAATGGGCAAAATCGTTGTAGAAATTGGCGGTGGTAGAAATAAGCACTGAGAGTGGATAGAAAAGATAGAAGCCAAAAAGAAGTGAGGATGAAGCCATATTTTAATGTGGAGTTTGGTTTTGTAGTTTGTTTGAGTTGGAGAACGGTATATATGAAGTTAGACGAATACAAGGAGAGGTTCTTGCAAGTACAAACATACTGTGTAATAAATGTGTAATTGTGCGTGTATACTGGAAAGGTGAAGATAGTGGTGGTGAAGTGAGCGTGTGTTGCTGTAGAAGAAAGGGAAAAAGAGAAGTTGATTATGAATTATGATAGCTGTAGTTGAGAGGCAAATAAAAGTGACGAGAGCAAAACCGTTGTAAAGTTTATCTTGTGTTTGACTGTTGGTGTAGCCGTGTACGTTGAGAGTTAATGATGATGGGAATACCAAATGTGTTAATATTACTTCCTCCGCCTCAATTATTCTTGACGTTTGATTATAGTCTTATAAATTATATTTTGACCATTATTTGTATTTATATATAAGTAAAAACATTATCGTATGGAATCTTATTGTGTTCTCTCAATTTATTCTATTAGAATATCAAATTCTTAAAATTTTTTACAAAAAAAATTAAAGTACACAATTAAAGAGAAAATTTTAAAGGTTTTTTCAGGTGTACCCATATGGTTTGCGTGTTCTAAGTTATACCCAATGTTTTTAAAATTCTCAATTGTACCCTTAAACTCACCTAATTTTCTAATTGTGTCCTTTGTAATTAATTTTCCATTGAAAATTTTCGTTGTTTGTTTTAATATTAATTCTTTATTGTAATTAATATTCAAAAGATTAGTTTTATCCCTAAGAAACTTCAAAAGAGTATGATTGAATAAATTAACCAAATTGTAACTTAAAATTGGCTAAAGGGGCACAACTAAATAAATTGATTAGCCCAAGGGTATTACTGAGAATTTTGAAAAACATTGGGTACAACTAGAAAACGCAAAAGTCATGGGGACACCTTAGAAAAACCCATTTTTAAATCATTTGCTACATTTCATTTTTTTTTTTTGGCCTATGGTACCCATATTAACATTTACATATTGTTACTCCCCTTGTCTCTATTTATTGCTAAATTTTTTTGTACAGTCTCAAAGGCTTAACTTTGACCATTAAAAACTCTAAGTCCTTGTTCTTTTAGACTTAAATTTTTGATACTCTTATTGCAGTTCAATTCAATTCAGTTCAATTCGATTTAGTTAGTTCAACTCCATTCAATTCAGTTCAATTCAACTCATCTCCATATATATTATCACTTCAGTTCAGTTCAACTCATTTTAGTTCAGTTCAATAAGCCAGTTCAGTTCAACTCCTTTCCGTTAATTCAGTTCAGTTTAGCTACATTCCAGTCCAAAAGAACAGGGCTAAATGTGCTAATAACTAAATTATAAAAAAATTTTATATTACATAAAATTCATATTGTGACGAATCTAACAATATCTTAACGGCTATTTTAATATTATCAAGTTCTCATAACAATTAGTTAAAGTTGTAACCTTTGAATCCCAAAAACGAAATGTAGCAAGTAGTTGAGATTGAGGGAGTATTTTTATTAATTTGTCCTACTAACCTTTTTTTGGTGGCATCTTCTTCTTAATATCCTAATTTCTCCCAATCTTTCTATAAATTTGTGGTCCCGTAAATTATTGGTTTGTATAATATGCGACACGGGAATCAATGTAGCAAGTAAATAAAATCGTGGGTAGTATTGTACTTTTCATTTTATATTGTATATGTAACTTAAAGGGTTTCTTTTTTTTTTTTTTGGTGAAAAAGTCATAAGGGGGATATATATACAACCGGAGGGGGTTTCGAAGTGAGCATGTGACCTATTTTTCACAATCTTTCATTGTTAACTACTAGGCCAAGATATCTATAAAATATGTAAAAAACGTTTCTTTTAAAGAAGCTATGCCACATGGCACTCTCCAAAGAGTATGCGCCATGAAGCGGCTAAACATCAGCTCACGTTGCCAGCATATGCGAACCTCAAACAAAAAAGCAAATTGGTGCACATAAAACCAACAACGTAACTCAAATTATATGATCGAACTAAACACAAATGATATCAGAAACTAAAGGCAATGACTAAATACAACCCCCAAAATAACAATAAAGACTCCAAATTTTTAGTGTTGACTATTTTCCTTAATTATAAGAAACATTAAAATACAAACTATGCTTCAAATGCAAGTATGCGTTACATGTTACCAAACTAAACAATCAACTACAAAATAGATAAGTAGGGGCGTAAATATTAGCAAGTCTTCAAATTATGGCTTTAGAATGAATTTCATTATTATATATAATGACTTATAGGGTGTACAAATTTGGAATAAAATAAGAATCAAATAATTGCAATTCAAAGAAAATAATAGAAAAAACGAAAACAAATTCTCAAAAACTAAAATCTTTAGGTGTAGTGGTATCACATTCCGCAGGGAGGCCTTCTGGGAATCTTTGAATATCATCACATAATTGTAAACATGTAATTGTTTTAACCCACGTCATCTTTCGTGACTAGTTTCATCAAGTTCTGGGTAACACCAATTGGACTCGGACGTGGTGTGTGGATAACCGACTACAAGACGAGACCAGAAGCCACAAAACATGCTTCAACATTGAAGTTTCTGTATGAAGACGTGAATGGTGCATGAGCCCAATCAGTCTTGACTCGCCCACTTGGGTGGCCCAATCATCAGCATTCCACAAGCTAGAGTAAATCCTCATGGTTGATTACTAGGGAATGGGATTCCCTTGATTCCATGTTTCTATGTTCTCTAATAGGGGTCCCATCTCTAAGAACACAATTCTTTTAGGGTTCCAGAGTATGGAATAAGTGTGGATGTTCTTCAGTAGGGTCGAACCATAGGTGGAATTGTTTTTCCGGTTGCCTTTTCCCCTCGGCAAAGACATTGGTGGTGGATGTGAAGGCTCAACAGTAACATTTCCTAAGAATCGAAGTCATCATAATGGCGGAGCCTTCTGACGAGAGATAGTAGGCAGTGGCAGTGCCAGCAGAGTTATTAGCCACAAGTTTTGAGTTGCATGTCGATCTTACCAATAGGTATCATCATTGGATCGGAAACCTGAGCCGAGAATTGATCTAGGGAAAGTGTGAGTAGGCTTCCATGTTGAGAATCTGGCTCGACATCACCCCATGTAATGGTAAATCATCATGGAAATTGGCCTTAGAAGTTGAAATGAGAATGGTTATGAGAAGAGAGAAGCTAGAGAATTGAGGAGAATGAAGGCATAGTATATTGTTATTGGTTACTTGGTTTTGTAATGAAATAGAGTGGTTGATTGATCTATGAAATGAGAAGAGGGGTATAATAAGTAGTGATAGAAGACAAGGAAGGTTCTTGTAAAGTGCAAACATGATCTAATATATTTTTGACAAACATACTCTAATAAAATGGTTTGACAAACAAATAGTTGTTAATAGAAGAGTAAACTGTAGTAAGTCTAACTCTGTGATGTATGCGTGTGTTTTGCTGAAAAATGGGCAAAAGGCATGTGGTGTATAGGTGGACGTTGGGTGACAGGTTGTATAACCGTGTAGCCTTTGTGTGTGACTTTGGATAGTTAATGATTATAGTACGGATTATGACTTTGTACTTGCATTTAGTTGCCATTTCAAAATGTTGTGGATCAATGGATCATAAGTACGATTTTGGTACGTAGATATAAGCACTGTTGAGATGGAATATATGTTAATGTTAATTCATGAGTTGGCGAATGGAGATTCAGTCTTAATCCCTCCATACCAATTTAGTTGCTACATAGAGAGATGGAATAAAGTTTATGCATGTCATTTTTAAGGTTGGAGCCATCTGTTTATGGTGGTAAAAGGGTAAACTGAGGTTAAATCTAGTTGAGTAGTAGTTAGAAAGGATAAATTAATGATTAAGTAGATGCAAAATGACAAAAATGAGAATAATAAAGTAAAAATACATGTGGACCATACTTACCAAATAAGAATCTAGCAAGTAATTTGGGATTTCCATTTAAGGGAAAGTAGCAAGTAAAAAAAAACGGGGAGTATTTGCTTAGAATTCTTTCTAAGTTTATGAGATCATATGATGGATATTTTATTAGCTCAACAGCAACAGCCACAAAAGAGTTGACCGATGGTAGATACTAGATAGTAGCAAAAACATGGAGAGTTGGTGTTTAGGCGGCGTTGTATTTACAGGATTATAATCTTGATCCATTTTAATTTATTTCATTCTCGGGTCATCTATTTTAATTCTGGCAATCCATTCTAATCTTGACAATTTATTCTTGAAAATTAAAATCTTAATTTAAACTCTTGAAAACTAAAACATTAACGATACAATAATCTGCATAACAATTCGCTTTTTTTTTGCTACATATATAATGTGTAAAAAATACATTTTTGCTACATAATAATCTAGAATAATCTATCATGACAAGTAGTTGAATATATATGAAAGTGCTTCACTTATCCTCGTATAATTTTTCGTCTCCATAATACCTGCTTATAGTAGTAGTAATAGTGGTAGTACATAGTAGCAGTAGTAATAATAATAACAAATATAATATAACAACAACAACATAATAGTTGCTAGTTTTGTGGATTTTTTTTTTTTCTTTGAAGAGAAATTTCACTGGACATTAGGAAGTTAAGTGTAGTTTATCTAAAAATTTAATATACTTACAATGATCCTATCTACTTCAAAATAATGAAATATAAATTAAAAGATTCAAAACTCAAGTAATCAATTAGTTTTGTTCAACTAATACCTAATGTCACTATATCTATACTTTAACAGTAATTAGTTGCTTCATTTTAATTAAACAACATGTGTATTAAGGAGCAAATACAAAAATTAAACAACTAAAATTAACCAACAGGAGTATTTATTTAGTTGATTTGAGCAAAACTCCCAAAATCAAAGGCAAAATTAGTCAATCAACAATACATATGCATCCAGCAATGTAATATTCATTGTTCGATATGTTATTATTTTCAGTGATTGATATCGTATTTTAATAAGTAATATGTTTAAACATTATACTTTACACTATTTCTATATATCTATATAAATACTTTATACATCAAATTCTTTCAAAAAGTCTAATATTTCTTTGAACATTATATATATTAAGTAAAACTATGAAAGTCTATTTCGAACTACTAATTTTCTTTATGAATTGAACAATTAAGTTTTTGCTTAAAGATAATAAGCAATATTTAATTTCAACAATAATATATAATATATGTCATGTTTCAAGAATAAATTATATTCTCAATATATGATATTCATGTAATATTAGACAAAATATGCTCAGCATTTTCCAATTAATGTGTAATATTCATTTCTAATTTATAATATTCAGTTTTGAATATGTACATTCATATTTGATATGTAATATTTTTATTTCATAGATATTATATTTAACAATATAATAAACATATTATAAGACTAATTCTAACCAAACATGCATTACATCATTAAATAAACACTAGATTACTACTATACTTTTTTTTTTTGTAAAGGAAAGGTGACAAAAAATAGAGCTAATAAGGACCTAAAAAATATACTTAATAATCAAAGCTACTACTAGCACACTTCCTCGACTTTAAATAAGTGATAATTTAAGGTCATTCTTCTCCAAAAACGTAACAGATCAAAATAAACAAGAGCCTAATAACTTATAATGTTTTAAGTAGTTGAGTGAATATACATTCAGCAAAAATAATATTATATGTAGAAATTAAATGTTCCAATGTAAAAAATATATATCATGGGGAGTTTTATTTTGAAATATAATCTAACAGAAGCTTTCTCTTTCCGCAAGTGATAAATGTGCTTTGTTTGATTTAATTTGATCTGGTTTTTTTTATTTTTTATTAAACCCCTCATTGTTAATCTATACAATATATTACAATGCAGGAGGATTTGCTATAAGCCACATGAAACCCTCTATTGTACATCGCACATGTCGCCCCACCACATACCTACAAACCCTAAGTCATAAACCTGACTTCACCAAGACTTGAACCGTAACCTAATATTTGAAGTTATTCTTACCATTGAGATATACATTTTAAAGTACATATCTATTAATATTATAATATACTATGACACAAGAGAATTATAATAGAACCAAAGAAAATATAAAGGGTACCTAATAATCCATGCTTATTTTTTCTCCTTATTAATGCATAATTTTATTAATTACTCCAAGTATCTTCGTTTTCATAAAAACTTTTTGTTTTTTTGTGTGAACATGTCAACTTTATCCTTACATATTAAATGTGGTTGATAGAGAACCACTATTGAAAGAACAGTTCGCGCACGACGATGGTCCAACTCAGCTCCACGTCAGCGTCAATAGTGAATTCACATGTGTGTCACATGAAGGACATGCTTCCATCTTCATTCCTTGTTCCTTTTTCCTCTTTTTTCCTCTTGGTTTATCTCTCTTTTTTTCCCTCTGCGACCCTTGCATGTTGGAGTTCAAAATTATTGTTAGGGGTATTTATGGGGTTTACGTTTGTTTTTACGTTGGTTCAATTGAGTTCTAATTTGATGAGAATCAATTCGATTGAACCTTTAATTTCTAAATATCCTTGGCTATTAGAAATCGGTGTTTGTGTTTGGTGTTATTTTCCCAATGTCGGATTGGTATTTAGGTTAGATTGTTTTTGATTTGTTTAGTTTCCGTGGTCATTTGACTGCTTAATTGTGTATGTTTGTTTTGATTTGAGTCCAATTGTAGTAATTTAGTTTATTATTCAATTGGATGAATACATTGAAATGACTGCTTAATTGTGTAAGTTTGTTTGTTTTGAGTCCAATTGCAGAGTAACTAGTTATTATTCAATTGGATGATTGAATGGAATACATTGAATTGAAATCGATTAATTAGGTTGGGGTAGGGGTTAGTGATGAAATTTATTCTTGATTATTGGATTTGGTAAATTGATGATATGTTGTGGATAATTTGGTTTAGCTGAATGAGTTAATTTGCTAGGATTAGTTAGGTGGGTTAAACTTATTGCCTTTATTAGCAATGTCAGATTAGGTTAGTGTTGTTACAACGGCTTTTCTCAGTTCTGGATCTGTTGTTGGGTTTCATGCATTGTAGGCCTTTATAGTTTGGTTGTGCTATACTGTTTATGTGTTGGATTTTGGGCCTTTGTGAATTGGGTTATTACAATGAGGTATGTGGGTGTTAGGATAAGGTGTTTAGATGTATGCCTATATGGAAGGAAGTGGTTCTTGCTGTGGACACCCTCTTATTCCAACTAACTGCCACTTCATCATGTACATGGTCTCCCATAAATTAGGGGTGTTTGGTGCCAAAAAAAGGGCGCCAACAGGTCCCTTATTATTACATGTTTATACTGAAATTAGGTTCCTCATGCTTTTTAATTAAAAAATAATATGCACTCAGATTTTGTTACTATTGTGATATTGCTGCTTACTTGGGAACGGTTATGGGTGATCTATTGTTTGCTTTTTTCAAGGAACATGGGTCTTGGTTCTCCTTATTTGGTTTTGGTATATTATATGTGTGTGTGTTTTGAATGCCACTCAGTTCTCAATAATGGTTGCTTGATTAGATAGTCTCATAGTTTCTAGCAAGGAGTTCAGTTGAGTTTGGTAAGTTCTGGTTCTTGCTTCTATCTTTTCTGTTGTATATTTGGTGTGTTCATGGCTTATTTCATCTTTATGAATGTTATGGTGTGTTTATGATGAAGTCTTTAAGAGAAATTTTTTTCTATTGTATGTTATGGTCTTTGCATTAGAATATATGATCTGATGTACTGTGGTTCTGTGCTAATTTTGTGTTGTAGATCAGTAGTAGATCAAATGATATTTTAATTTGTTTATTGTTGTGTTGTACATTATATAGCATGTGAGAGGCAAGCCTTACACTAAGTTCATATTTTGCTTTTAGATAGTAGATTGAATAGCGTGCAAAAATAGGTATCACATAATAAATGCTTAGATATTATAATGACACTTAGAAATTCAATGATATTGATTAAATTGCATTATCTTGTTGGGGACTTCTATATTAGGCTCAAAATTTGACAAGTTACCTACGACATATTTTGCATGTGATATGTGCGGTTTTATTGTGTTTTTTCCCCTTGTTTCGGGCCAATTTTATGCCTATTCTGGCTTGATTTAGTCATTGGTGTTCTTTAGATATTTGAAGTGTTTCGCCCAAGTTTGATTGATTTCCGGCAATTTTGAGAGCTTTTTGGTTTGATTTTATCATTTGCAGTCGTTATGCTCGGTTTTGGTGTGGTTTGTATTTTCAGGAGCACGGAAAACCGAGGTTTGGAAGGAAGCTGGGAAAGCTTGGACGGAACGAGAATGACATGTGCATGGGACATGCGTGCCAAAAGTTATGGAAACAAGTCTGAAGAAATTATGAAGGAAATAGAAGAAAGAAAGAAAAATAAGCTATTCTAAAGCATCAATGAGCCCGCATAAAGTTACCATGCGCCTGCATTCATTAAAATCAGCTGAAGAAGGCCTGTGGAGGATTGATGCGGCGCACAAAACTCCTATGCGCCCGCATCAGCGTTTTTCGGAAATTGTTTTTTCTTTATTTCTTCGTACTTTGACTTTGTAAGCCAACTTTGGTGGTAGTTAAGGGCACGACTTCTTAGGCTGACAACTTTATGCTTTTCATAACGGAGATTACTCTCTTAGGTTTAATTAAGCACTTTTCTCTCTCAAAAAAATTGATTAGAAATTAGGTTTGTTCTCACAATTAATTTCAATCAATTCAAGTTCTTCATGGTAATTCTCTTACTTTTATTTTTTGCTTAATCTAATTGATGCTTTTTAGTTCATTAGTTCAATAATTTAGTTTAATTGTTGATGTTAATTAGTTTAATGTTAATTATTTATGAATTTAATATGAATTCTATAATTATGATTGCTTGATTTCATATCCTGAGGTAGTAGTTATTTCTAGGGTTAGGGAAAACTTGATTAAAAATGGACATAATTAACTTAGATTGTTCAATTCACAATAGTAGTCAAATTCCTATTATGCTTTTAGTTTACAATTGAATTGTGCGCAGATTTAGTTTGAATTTTGGTAATTGTCGAATTTGATGCCGAGAGGTAAAATACCACAATAAGACCACTGAATAATAGGCGGAATTGGTTAGGCATGAGCGAGAGCCGCTAGATGAGTTTTGAGGGAGTCTAAGTTTGAGGAATAGTGAACCCTAAACTTGATGATAATGTGAGATTGAACGATCTCTTGTTAGTGAATCCATTAGTTGTTCTTGGTGACTCGAATGACCCTAGACTTCATTTATTGATTTTAATCTTCGTCATTCCCGTAACTGATTAGTAGTTAATTAGTAGTCATTTAGTTATCAAGTTTTCTCAACCACGGCCCTTACACGGTTTAAGCTTTTTAGAAATAATAGAGTTCAATTGCTTTCCTGAGGATACGATCCCTACTTCCCTAGTATCATTAGTTAGTGTGTTTGGTTTATTTTTGATGAGGTGTGCGATAGCCTCATCAGCATGATAGATATTCTTAGAAATTATAGCAAGTGTTTTTTTGGAAAGGGAATGGCACTATCACCAACTATCGTTTCAATGAGTATCGTCGGTGTTAGAGCGTATTTGTCAGCTTAGGCTATGCAGAGCCTGTGTATAGTGTTACGATGGTTGATTAGAGAAATAGCAGGAAGTGCTTGTCTCACTTCCCTCTTGAATTTGGATGTGCAATTATTGGGGATGAGAAGGACACATTTGAGGAATCAAGCCAGTCTGCAGCACGGCAAATGAGTGTCTTCCTTGTTGATTACATAATGAGAGTTATGGATATGAATTGGAAGCGTGTGTTCAAAATGAGCAGTGTGAGCAGCTTTATCAGTTTAAAGAAGATACATTACAAAGAATTGAGAAAAATATTCTGCTGTAACATACTTTTGATTTCCATCAAGTTGAAGGGATAGATTGGAGTTGTAAGTCAATTCAGATTGATTTTTTGCAGTTGTTGAGGAAGGTGTGTGATTGAGCATTGCGATTCGCTGATTCCAATAGATACTTCCAAGATATCTGAAGGGGTTTCATTTCTTGGGCTGGTGGATGTGTCCCTAATAGAAATGTTTCTTCTTGGTATGTTGTGGTTATAGTCTTTGATGTTGAGACGACCAAGAATCATGTTGCTAGAGAGTTGATTGTTTTTCTAATGACTAAGTATATGTTTGAGATCGAAGACATAAATTACCATTTGCGTCTAAAATAGCTGAAGCAGCTGATTATGCACGAGTGAGATATGTTAATATAAAAGAGTGTGTTTTGGGCTTGCTGAGAAACCTAGATGCTTCTGTTGCTGTAGTGAGCAAGATGTAGCCACTCCTTAGTCACTGAAATCTAAAATACAGCAATCAGCATATCTCCACATCTCTAAAGAGCCGAGGCTTGGTGAACATAAGTGTTCATTCCCTGTCTGTTGTGAAGCAGAGATGGTGGCAGATGATTTGGAACACACTTTTTAAACGCAAAAAGCGTTTCGATTAGTCGATAGTTGGATAAGTTGGGTGCTTTAGTTCATCCCTTTCTATATAAGGTCTAATTAGAAATCATAAAATTATGATGTGTGTATTTAGTTCTATCTAATCTAGGCATGTGGTGGCAGTAGTAATGTATAGGAGTAGGCATATAGTTTGGTGGTGTTGTGTGTATAAGGTTTAGTATCTAAGAGTAGTAGCCTCTATTACTTAGCATCGTTATGATTAGATATATTGAATGTGTTATGTGTTAGCTATCAGAGTAACAACTGTATCATAGATTTGGGGTATGTAAGAGTAGGGCATGCAAGTCTGTAGTTGTACTGCTACTTTGTAGAGCCCTTTGGAAAATGAATGGAAAAGCCTATTATTAATATTACTTTAATGTTTATTGATTTTTAGAAGCATATTCTTTTACTACTTGTCTTTTTTGGCAAACTTGGACACTACAAGTATAAAATACAAGGCAAGGCTCTGTGAATAAATGTTGTTTTAGATTTGGTTACTGAAGATCTGATTCTAGACTGTTTCATTTATATTCTTATATGGTAATGAAGTGGCGGCATGCAGTACACATTGATGTGGTTACTCATCAAATGCAGAGGTTTTATTCCGACAACTATTGCCTCAGATGAGATGCAACAAGCAGAATATAAAAGGGAATTTAGTTCGCTGTTTGATGGGACTTAATGGTGGTTTATCGTCTACTGATATGGAAATGAATTCATCCCAAAAGCCTCCTATACAGAAGTCTCTAAAGTGTCCGCACTCGAGAACCATGTTAGTTTTATGGAATTTAGAAAAATGATCTTGAAATAAGATATAAAAGGTTCAAGTCCAAAATGGTATTGATTCGGTGCATGTATCTGTTATTAAATTTTTAAAATGCTTGCAACTTCTGAAGCGGTATATTGGAATCTTATACCGACTGTACCCATATGTTATCGACACCAAACATATTGTCAATATTGTGGAGCAAAAGAAATTTCAATATAAATCCTGGTTTTTGTTGTGTAATTGGAGAAGTTAAGGTGCTTCAAATGAATTCCCTGATGAATTGGTTTATTTATATATTCACATGCGAACTTGGACAACATTTCCAAAAAACATTCTAGGGATTTATAATAACCTCTTGGCATTAGTTCGTTAGGTGGAGGGATTGATTGTAAAACACACAAAGGAATCTATGTGTTCCGCTTACATGGACAAATTTATCATTCTTGCCTGATTTACTCCCTAGAATGAATGTCCTAAATTTCTCCAGCTTTACTTTTATGATTTTCATGCTGAGCATTCATTAAGATCAAGCTGTTTTGATAATTTACGCCTGATATATCTACTTAATGAAAGTGATGTATGGAATCCTTACGCTCAGGTTTTTTAAAAAGTTTGAAAGAGTTACCTATCACTCAAAGATACAACATATTCGGATTAAGACGAAGTGTATGTAAGTGATGAGCGGGTGGTGTATAATGAACCCAAATCTGACGAGAGTCCCTGCAATATGGGCTGATCATTATAGGAGATGATTGCAATGCCCCTACATTACTCTATCAGGGAGATCAGAGTCAAGACGTACATAAAATACAACATTATTACGGTTGCTTATGATCTTTACAATACCCTCTTATTTTCCCTTTCAGGGGAAAGTTGGTGGGCATCTGGAATTCCAAATTCGTAGAAGAGAAGAGAACATCTATACCAACAATTGACAGTGACCTATTAAGCATTAATAGATGTGCTGATCTCATCAGTCAAGAAACAAAACGGAAATTTGCTAACTAAAATTCCCTCTTATGTTTTGCTTGTCACATTTAACTCATATTGCCATTATATTCCGTAGTGTAGGTTATGTTCTTCACTAAAAAAAACCACACAGGATATTACTTGTGAATATTATGCATATATGCTGCAAATTCGAACTGGAAATCTGTGCTGGCTACAGGAGGCTATTGTTACAGTTTATAGTAGATATGTATGTTAAGCTAGAAAAATACAACGGCTAGTTTTGTTAGATATAACCAGCCTAAAATTCGTGCAAATTATACAAAGGACTGATTGATGCGATTGTTTGGGAGAGAAGTGAAAGGGGAAGATGCTGACATAGAATTATTGGCTCCTTGTTTATTGGTGGACCACGCAATAGCGTCGCCGTTATTAAATGCAATGGACACTTATGCAGCGCTTGGAAAACCTGACATATTTGACTTACAATGACATGTAATCATAATGGTCTGATATCAAAGGAGAACATAGGCGTTGGTGAGTTGGCACAAAAAGGCCACGTTTAATGGCTAGGATTTCAGAGCTAAGTTACTCGCTGCAAAAAAGGAAATGTTGATAAATGTTTGTTTTGTGAATGAAGTGGCGGCTTTCACTCTGTGTGAATTTCAGAAGCGGGGGCTCCACATGCACATTTTATCATCATTTTTTTAAAGGATGGTTATAAGATTAAATTCCAGAACAGGTTGAAAATTTGTGTGCAGAAATACCAGATGCAATTACTCCACATCTTGTGTTGTTGTGACTTAATCATATGATGCATGGCCCCTGTGGTCTGGCAAATCTGAGAAGTCAGTTGTATGAAGGAAGCACAAAGGCAAACCATATTGCAAAGCAAAATATCCTAAAGATTTTGCAGATTTCACAACAAATAATGATGATGGCTTATCCTAGATATAGGCGGCGAGATATGGTGAAAAAATTATTATACGTGGTTATCAAAGGACAACAAATGGGTAGTTTTAAACCTTATTATTGGTCTTTTTTATTGTCATTTCAATTTTAAATATGTTCTACTATCCAAGCAGTCAAGTACCTTTATAAATACGTTACAAAGGTCATGATCGCATCTCTTTTCTCGTTGGAAGTAATGAAAGTAGTGAGCCTATTAATGGATTGATAATTCCAATCAGGCGATGGGTTTCTCTCGCTGAGGCAGATTGGCGCATATTTGGATTTGATTGCATGAAATGTCACCATCAGTATATGGCTTAGCAGTTCATGTGAGAACTCACAAAGATAAATTTTGGTGAAGAAACAAGAACCTAGAGTATGTTGTGTCCGATTTACGCCGTGCCAGACTCCTTTAACTTGTTTTTCGAGATGAACAAATCACGGCTGATGGTCCAAAGTACTTTATTCTGAATTCAGAATCTTTGTCTGGGGATGATAGGGTAGGATTTGGAAGATAGGAAAAAAGCTTTCATGGGTTGGTCGACTAACTTTTGAAATCCATCAGATCAGATAGATATTTCTAGGTTATTGTAGCAAATGTACGTGGTGCTACATGTATGATGATTTAAAAACTTTGATGGATAGGTTTGTAGTACTTATCAAGAACATGCAAAAAAGAGGCTTAATGAGAGGATATGACTGGGGAAGTCGTGCTTAGATGAACAATCGAAGCTCATATGCTATTCATTAAGGAATTAATTGTCACATTTTAATATTCTGCAGGCTGCGAGTCCTGCTCAACATTGGAAAAAAATTATAAGCACCTCTCAGAAGACTTACGGAGAAATGGTGAATTACCTGAAATGTTGTCTTAGCTATGGAAGAAGAGAAAATTGGAGCAAGCTATTAGAACAATATGGGAAAACTCTTTGAATTTTGGACTTGAGCATTTAAAAGATGTACAAGATCCAAAAGTAGAGTCACAAGAGATATTCGAGATGTTGTGAGAGGCTCCAATACCGGAGGAATATATAAATGCTCGAAAAAGGTTTGAAAAATGAACAAAAAATATTATAAAAGCTTAATGAAAACAGTTGAAGAGAAATCAGTTTGGTGCTTTTTATGATGGTCCAGGAAGAACGGGGGAAAAATTCCTTACTGTCTTTGTATGCCAGATCAGACAGATGGGCAAATAGTGTTGCCAACGCTTCGTCTGGAATAGCTGCCGCTGGTTTACCACTGGCGGATTGCACACTCGAGATTCAAGTTACAATTGATCTAATGTTTCTCTGCATGCAACGTCCCAAAACAAGGTTTTGTTGCTGCCTATTGAAAGAAACAGCTGTCAATCTATGGGATGAAGCTCCAATGTCAAAATAAAGCAAGTATACATGCTTTAGATTTGCTGTTGCGAGATTTATTGTGTCCAGAACTGATATTTGGAGGCAAAATGTGGTGTTTGATGGAGATTTTAGGCAGTATGCTAGTACTCCCTATAAGACACAAAAAGAAGTCTGTTGAAGCAAGTTTAGTGTCTTCTTCTATGGCCTTATTTACTGATTTCATTTGCAAGAGAATATGCGTGCAAAATAAGATGCAGCTTTTGCAGATTTTTTACTTGCTTGAGTGATGGTAAACTTCAACATGCTGAACAAGAAATGCTACACTGACACAAACATACACTGATTGCAGGTGAGGTAATAAGAAAAGAAACAATACATGAATGTAATTTCAAATATTGTATATCATATATAAATATTATATATCTATCAGCATTCGAAGAAAAGAAAAAAAAAACATGAGATGTAAATTTCTTTAAACGTACTCTTAGAAACTTATTATTTTAGAAATAAATCTCTTGATGATGGATTGTTATTATATTATTACCCCAATGTACCCCATTGGATTCTCCCCTGCTTACTCATATTAGGTCTTAATCAATTTAAATTTCTTTTAAAATTTAATGTGTTCAACTTATACTAATCAAAGGCCTGGATACGAGCATAGCTCATGAAAAAATCTAATCTTTTAACAATTAGCAGTTAGAAATCAGACAAATCCTGTCATTAACCTCATTGTATACTCATTGTGCAATCATTGAATTAATGTTAACAATTTATTTGACAATTTGTAAAAATATTTGCACCGTGATATTGTTGAAGCGAAATAGATCGGATAGAAACTACGGATGGTGATTTTAATTGCTTACAATACGAATGGGGTTTTGATTGCTTAGAATAATAAAATAGAAGATCCCAGAATTTTCTTTAATTGCTTACAATGAATGGCACATCCTAAAGATGGTGATTTTCTAGTTTGTAATTTCTTGTTCGAGTGTTGTGAAAAAGTGAAATACTAGGGTTAATCTTTCTACAATTCTCGAGGATGCACAAAACATTTTAACTCAAACGACTAACATCAATCGATGTTATGCCAAATAGAGCAACTCATTGAGTATTGGATTGCTTCGGATAAAGTTTGATATATTAAGGCTATTTTTAAACTAATCTGCAATAATGTAAATTTTTCTAAGATATTATTTACTTGTGATGGAATTTTAGATTTTTTGAAAATTGAATGTGAGTGCTGTTTGGCAATAATATTTGAATGAAATCATTATTTGCCTGTTTTTAAAATAATTAANTGCCTGTTTTTAAAATAATTAGAAAAAAACTAGGTGCTAATTTGTTGTATGTTGATCTAAAATTATATTATATTTGATTCTTTTTCTCAATTTCTTACTCTACTTTCTTTCTCTCTAGTTTCACTCTTCCATGCCACATTCATTAGTTATTTTTATAAGACTTTCATTACTTACATATTACTATCAATAACAATATTTCATTTTTCATTTTTTTATTTTTTTTACTCCATAATACTTTTTAACGTTAAAATTTTTGTTATCAAATTTCGAGTATTTTTAATAGATTACATTGAGATTTTTTTTGAATGTATTGTTACCTAGATTATTTCGTTTTTTTTACTATTAAATTATTTTATTGGAGCTTGATTTGTTTGGCGAGATTTTTTTTTCCACAAAAATACCACATGGATATATATATATTGAGTTAGAAACTTCTTTTTTATTAAATTGTTATAGAATGTAGTAGATTTTATCTTATCCTCATTTTTCGATATATTATCAAATTTTAATAAATATGTTTTGTTGTTTGTTTTGGTTTTCAATTGATGGGGTTGGGGTGTTAATGATGCGAGTCGAGCTAGAGTATCATGAGCTCGACTCGAACTCGAAACACAAAACTCTAGCTCGACTCGAGCTCGAAAGCTCGCTAGCTTTTAAAATGGAGCTCGAACTCGACTCGTAGCATGCAAGGTGAGCTCAGCTCGAGTTTGAAGCTCAAATTCATAATATGAGTAACTGAAAATAAATTTATCATAATTGTCTTTACTCTTTAAAATAACTAATAGAAACAGAAAATACATAAATATCTTAAAAACTTCCAAATTTATGTAGTTAGTGCTAAATAAATATTTTACAATTTTAAAGAAATTTAGAAATTTATTGTTTAAATAATAATCTGTTTTTCATTTTTTAAGTTTTATTTATTAGCTTGAATTTTGACGGTTGAGATGGAAATAAATCAACGGCTAAATCAACACATAAGAATTTAACCATTAAGGTATAATTTTTAAAATTTGTTTGAGATACATTAAAAAAAATTACTTATATATAATTATATATCGGATACTCACGAGCTTTCAAGTCGAGTAGGGCTTGCCGACTCGACTCGTTAGAACCCCGAGTCGAGCTCGAACTCGAGCCGAGCTTATTCGAGCCGAGTGTTGACCGAGTAGCTCGCGAGTTCACGAGCTGTCTCGTCTTATTAACACCCCTAGATGGGGTTTTGGAGGAAATTTTTATGAGAAGCCACCAAAGTGTCATTCGTGACACAACGTCTTTGCTTTTAGTATTTAGATAGCCATCAAATACCGTTCAGAATGCGTACCCACCGTCCCACTGCCTAATTTTATATAAATACAAGGGGATTGTCGTGAATAACCATATTCATAATTCCCTCAACTCCCTTCAATAAAAATTTCCTGAACTCCACCACCGCCACTGCTTACACCACTCAATGCAACCACCACTTCATTGCTGCCATCGTAGTCATCACTAACACCAGGCCACACCATCGTAGTGAGGCGCAAGGGCGTAAATATTGTGGCAAGTCTTCAAATTAATGGCTTGATAATTGGATTTCATTATTTATATAAATGAGTTATAGGGTTTACAAATCACAATAAATTAAAGAATACAAAAATTGCAATTTCAAAGAAATAATAGAAAAACGAAAACCATTTCTCAAAAACTAAAAACCTACGGATGAAAGTAATTCGGATTAAAACCGAAGACCGAACCAAACCAAATCTTTTTGGAAATTTGGATGGACTTTTTTGTAATTGGACCGGTTTGGATAGTAAATTTTTTATTTTTTCGGTTTTCGGTTTGAACTCGGACTGGACCCCGCGGTAGACCGTACACCGAACTTTAGACCGAATAGAATGATCGTTTAGTCCTTAATGGCCTTAAGCCTACTACTTGTTAAGCAGTTATGTCTAAAACACCAAAAGCTAGCAAAATCTAAAATTCTCTATCATCCTTTTCAAGTATGTGTAGTATTTGATTTAGTTAGTTATATGAATAGTACTAAATTATTGCTACAAATATATTAAGCAGGAATTGTGTACAAAAAAATATCTTTAAAATTCGGATTGGATTGGATCCAAAATCGTAAGACCGAATTTAGGTGGATTGGATTGGACTAAATTCAATATGGATTGGATTGGTCTCAAATTTCAAAGACCGAAAATATATGGTTTGATTGGCATATGGATCCTAGAGACACGAATAACCTTGCTCACCGCCTCTTAACTAAAATTCTAGGATGGTAGGGTATCACATTCCACAGGGAGCCTTCTGGGAATCTTGAATATCATCACAATAATTGTAACCATGTAATTGTTTTCAACCCACGTCCTTCTTTCGTGACTTTTTTCAACAAGCTCGGGTAAACCAATGGGACTCGGACGTGGTGTGTGGAATCCGACTCACAAGACGATGACCCAGAAGCCACAATACATGCTTCAGCATTGAAGTCCTTGTATGAAGCTGTGAATGGTGCATGGGCCCAATCGGTCTTGACTCGCCCGCCTGGGTGGCCCAATCATCAGCATTCCACAAGCAGAGTAAATTCTCATGGTTGATTACTACGGAATGGGATTCCCTTGATTCCATGTTCTTGTGTTCTCAATGGGGGTCCCATCTACTAAGAACACAATTCTTTAGGGTTCCAGAGTATGGAATAAGTGTGGAAAATCTTCAGTAGGGTCACCAGTAACATTTCCTAAGAACTCGAAGTCAACTCATCATGGCCGGCCTTTGACGAGAGATAGTAAGCAGTGATAGCGCCACAGGTTATTAGCCACAAGTTTGAGGGCATGCATCTACCAAATAGATACTCATGGATCGAAAACCCGGAGCCCGAGAATTGGTCTAGAGAAAGTGTGAGTAGGCTTCCATTGTTGAGAATCTTGGCTCGACAATCACCCCATGTAATGATAAAAGCATTATGGAAATTGGCCTTAGAAGTTGAAATGAGAATGGTTATGAAGAGAGAAGCTAAGAGAATTGAGGAGAATGAAGCCATATATAATGTTATGGGGAATTGTTGGTTATATTTTTAAACATAACTAAAAAAATATTGGGGGTATTTTCGTCTTTTGATTCCACAAGTTTCAATGACTTGTTATATTCCCCTCAAATATTGCCCTTACACTACATCAAAAATTATCAAAAATGACACCATATAACACATATATTCTAACAAAAATTAACTTGATATCCCCCGTTTGTTATTGGTTACTTGGTTTTTGAAATGAGAAGAGGTATATAGTGTAATAGAAAAGACAAGGAAGGTTCTTGTAAATGCAAACATGCTCTAATAAATATAGACAAACATACTTTAATACAATGGATTGAAAAACATATACCTGTAGTACTACGTGAAGATAACAGAAGAGTAAAGTTTAGCTTGTCAAGTATGCTTTGTATTTGCTTAGGGCAAAAGGCTGGTGTGTATTATAGGTTGGAGTTTGGGTGATGGGCGTATAAACGTGTAGCTTTTGTTGACTTTGGATAATTAATGATTATAGTACGGATTATTGACCTTTGTGCTCCTAGTAGCCATTTTAATACCAGGGTCTTATGCAGGGGTCTCAGATTGGATTACAACCTATTGGATTAACTGAATTGTTTTGACCGAAACTGAAATAACTTAAACTGAAAATGATTCGAACGAAAAGTGTCCAAAACTGTTATTATTGACTTATAAGTCAATGATTGAATTGAATTGAACGCGAATTGAAAAAACTCAAACTGAATTAATTTGTACAAAATTGAAGAATGATGAACCAAACTAAATTGTACTGAATTTAAGCAACTTGTTTGATTTTTGAGCTAACCCAACCTGAACTGAACTGATATGTTCCAAAACTCAATCTTATGTAAAAATAAATTTTATTACCAGTAATAAAATGCAACTTAACTTCCTTTATAATATTAAGGTGACACAAGATATTGTATATTGGAATCAATGTAACTTAAAAGTTCATCATAAGGATATTTATCTCAAATTTAATTTCATTCAAAGAGAACAAAATTAAAGTCTCCACGAATCTGAAAAAACCTGACCATGCCGAAGAAGCCATGACATTTTCCAAGTTACTTTACTTGATCCTTTTTAGATTGAACTGAAGTCGATTGACCATAATGGTCCGAGCCTGAATTGAATTGTTCCCGAACTAATACTAAATTGTTTGTCTGCTCCCGAAATGTCCTAACCTCATTGGCTCAACCCTAACCTGCACCGCAACCCAAATTGACACCCGTAGTCGTACATATGATTTGGTAAATAGATATAAGCCTTGGCGAATGATCCTTATCAACTTTCAAAAAATGAATATAAATTGTAAGATTCATAACCAATTAATCAACTAAAGTTACTCAAAGATAATTACCTCATCAATGTCACATAATATTTTATACTTTAACACTACTAAACTAGATCAATTCCCGTGCTACGCACGGTTTTCTTACATAAAATTTGTAAAATGTTAAAAAAAATTACTTATCTACAAATATGTAAAATACATGTGTTAATATATAAAAATATGTGTTAATGTTTTATGTAGGAAATTTTTAATTATTGTATTAAAGCATTTGACTTGGTTAGGGCCTGTTCACTTGAGTTTAAAATCAGTTCACTTCAGTTCAGCTCCAATCAGTTCACTTCAATTTAGCTCCATTCAGTTTAGTTCAGTTCAATTCAATTCAGCTCCATTAAGTTTAGTTCAGTTCAGTTCAGCTCTTCTTTTATTTTGCTAATTAATTTGTTCCTAACATTATTTATTCATAATATTATTAGTGTGTTCATAATATATCTATGATACATTAATCATCATTTTTTTTGTTTCATATACATACACACACACACATATATATATATATATGTATGTTAGTTTATAATTTTCACGAAAAAAGTACCATTCATCAAATGAAACAAAAATATAAGTGAAATATTATTTACAAAAACATTATTATACTACATAAGTGGATTATCATTCACAAAAATATCAAAATGTATTATTGATTTTTATTTCATAAAATTTAAACTACCAATAATGATTTTTTTTTTGTTTAGTAATTATTAGTGGATTAATATCAAAATAATTAATAAATATGTCATTATTCCATAGTTTAAAATCATTAATAATCTGTAGTTAAAAATCAATAGTCATAGTCAATCCATAAAATATATAGTTAAAAAACATAATCTTAATTAAGAATCAATAGTTAAAATCAATATTCAATAATCAATGTTAAAATCAATAATCCATAATTAAAAATCATTAATCCATAATAAGAACTTTCAGTTCAGTTCAACTCAGATCCAAATAGTTCAGCTCCAATCAGTTCATCTCAGTCCATTTCAGTTGTTTTAGTTGAAATAAACAAGCCCTTACTTAAAATGCACTTCTTAGTGTTGTTGTATCTAAAAATTAATGCACATTAAAATCTTAAGTACATCATTTGTTATCAAATATGAAAATAAGAAGATAAGATAAAAACCTCGTTTGTTATACAAAGTACAAATTATTATGAAATGTATAAATTATTTTAGTCAAATGTCATCATGAAAAACAAAACAAATGCCATCAATATAAATTTATAAGATTTTAAAAGAAAAATCTTATTTGAAAAGCTAAAAAATAGAAATTATAAATAAAAAAAAATTAAGATATATTGATATGACAGTATGAATTGTGGAAAATGCTTTTGCGGGAAAATTTTTGTTGAGAGGTTGACACGAGGCATCGGTTTCTAGAGTGGTCCTTACTTTAATTAATTATGATCAGTTGCTTCATTTTTTATAAACAACATATCTAAAATACAAAAATTAACAACCAATATTAACCCATAGGAGTATATGATTTTAGTTGAAATTTGAACAAAACACCCAAAATCACAGACAAAATTTAGTTAATCAAATAACTATCATAGTGTTTTCCTTAGGAGAATTGAATATGCAAAAAGCAAATATACTATCTCCGTTTCATATTAATTGCAACAAAAAATGTTGCACCGACTTTTTAACACAATTTGTTCGTGAGAGTAAAAAAGTTAGAGATGCATGTGAAAGAGAGAGAAAGAGAAAAAAAACACCTAAAAAGAAGAATACATTTGTTGCAAATAATATGAAACATCCATTTTTAGCAAATGTTGCAACTAGTATGAAACGGGGGTAGTATATATATATATATATTATACAACAACAATAATATGCATTTAGGAGTGCAATTTCATTGCTCGATATGCAATATTATTTTCAGTGAGTGATATTCGTATTTTAATAAGTAATATATTTAAACATTATACTTTACACTTATTCATTAGTATTTATTAATACTTTATACATCAATTCATGCAAAATGTCTAATATTTTTCTTTGAACATTAAATATTTATAACTGAAAACATGAAATTCTATTTTGAACTACTAATTTTCTTTATGAATTGAACACTTAAGTTTTTGCTTAGAGTGGATGAGCAATATTCATTTTCAACACTAATATAATAATATATGTTATGTTTCAAGAATAAATATTTGTTCCCAATATATGATATCCATGTATATTATGTACATATGCTCAACATGTTGGGAATATAAGTGCATCCCAAGTCCCACATGGAATGAATAGCAAGAAGAGGGGCTATTTATAGTGTGTGCTCAATATATACTAGTACAAGCTTTTTGAAAAGGAGCCCAAAAACACAATTGTGTGAGTTAAAGCCAAAAGCGAACAATATTTATTGGGTGTGTGTATGAGCGTCTGACGGCGACCTTAACACGTGGTATCAGAGCTGGAAGGTTTGTTTTGGGGTAGGTGGCCGTCGTTGTGGTATGCGGGGTATCCTTCTTATTTGTACTCGATGTTGGAGATCTGGTGTTCCCTTGTATTGAATGTCCTCTTGTCCGTTCATCTGTGTTATCTGGAGGTAGCCCCAAGACTGAAGATTATTGTCCGTAATTCGTTGGCAGACGTGTGGGCTCGTTGTCCAATGGGTTTGGTCCGGTAGATGGTTCAAGAGGGTGTGATGCTAACAGTGAACCATGGTAGTGATGATGGTGTAATCAAGTGTTGAGTCTCGTAGTGTAAGGACAGTACTAGAAGGGGAAAATATTAGATTGAGTTTGGTTCGAGGGAAGACCATGCGTATGTGGTCCTTAGTCCGAGGGAAGGTTTGGTGGGAAAATAAGTGCATCCCAAGTCACACTTGGAATAAATAGCAAGAAGAGGAGCTATTTATATGTGGTCTCAATATATACGAGTACAAGGCCTTTGGGAAGAAGCCCAAAAAACAAAGTCGTGCGGCTAAAAGCCCAAGCGGACAATATTATACCAGTGTGTGTATGAGCGTCCGGCGACCCTAACACAACCTTTCAAATTAGTTGTAATATTCACTTTTTAATGTATAATATTCCATCGCTAGTAAAATGACCTTTTGCTGCGTTAAAATCGGACCTTTTGCTGCGATTATTGACCGCACCACTTGGCGTAGCAACAATAATTGACTTGATTATTTGTTGCGGTTCAATGCAGCAAAAAAAAGTTGTTATTTGTTGCGGTTATTAAGAAACCGCAGCAAATAGTCTATTTTTTTATGGAGGGAATTTAGTTATTTGTTGCGGTTTTCTAGAAAACCGCAACTAATAATAACCTAAAAAAACAAAAAAAAATTGCAATTTTTGAGCTAAAATGATAGGCATTATAGTCTTGTTTTCCAATCAAAATACAATGTTATACATGCATTATATTCTTGATTTCTAATCAAAATACAGCTACATCATTAATATATATACAAACATGAGTTAAAACTTAAATTGTGTGTAAAATTACTCCTTAATAATACAGCACCAAAGCAACAACAAATAAAGCAGTAGCAGCAACCTTCAGAGTTCAGACACCTCACACACCTCACAGGAGCAATTGCATTGACTGATTCACAAGAAACATTTACGAATTAACAACTTTAAAATGGGAAAAAATAACTTGTTAAGTTGCACATACAGACACTGATTCACAAATGAAGCAATAAACTCAGTGATGAATCCAGTAATGTAGCTATTTATGTATTCAAAATGCATTCAATTCAAGCACTCATTAATCAATAATGCAACCATTAACAAATTCACTAACACACTTACACAATCATTCACTCCCTCACTAGCACACTGACACGGTCAGTCACACCCTTACTAACATATATATATTCACATAGTCAGTCACACCCTCACTCACTGCTCACTCACTCACTTAAAACCTGTTTATTTCAGCTTAAAATCAGTTCAGTTCAGCTCAGTTCAGTTCAGTTCAATTCATCTCTTATTCTATTTTGCTACTCATTAATCCTTCATAAAAAACTTTCAATTCAGTTCAGCTCAGCTCAGTTTAGTTCAGTTTAGTTGTTTTCAGCTGAAGTAAATAGGCCCTTACTCACTTAGTCAATCACACACTCAACCTCACTGAGTCACTCACACACTCACTCTCACACACATCCACACTCACACTCTCACTCTCACTCTCACTCTCACTCTNGGTCACTCACACACTCACTCTAACTCTCACACATACTCACACTCACACTCACACTCTCACTCAATCATTCACGCACTTACTTTAACTCTGACACTCACCCACACTGAATCCCATTTTATTTTCTAACCAAACATCAGAAAACACCAATTTTGCTTTCCCTTCCTTTCCCCTCCCTAATTCCTTCTACCAAACAAAAGATTGACTTAGATAAGTATTTGGCCAATGAAAAGAAACAATCATCTTAGAAGATTTTTGATGCTTTAGAGTGGTGGAAGAAGAATGAGGAAGATATCCTATAGTTGCTCTTAGGGCCCGTGTCCACCATAGCTTCCGAAGTTGCATTTAGCACAAGTTCATGAGTACTAGACATATTTCAAAGTTCTCTCTCATCAGCATGACTGAAGCCTGATTGTTCTCAGATCGGTTCGTAATAATAAGACCCCCCCCCCCCCCTTTTGATAGAAGAAAGCCTGTGAAGAAATTGAGAAATAGAAGAAGGTAACTCTTCCTTATTAATTTCTATTATTTGGTTTTATAACATCTTGTCAAGTTTATATAAACAAATACTTTTTTTTGTAGATTTATTACCCTTGGTTGATCAACCTTCATCTACCGTTGTTGATGATTCTCTTTAAGGTTTTTTTACGGATTTGATTGGGATAAGGCTTAGTTTCTAATGTTTTATGTTGGACTCTGTAAAGTTGATTTAAACTTGTATCTCTCTAGAGTATTAAGAACTTTGTTCTCTAAAACATGTAATGAATCTTTGTATCTCTTGATGTGTATGACCTTATCTTTTGAGAAAATGAATCTTGAAGGCTTGACATCTTGAATGTATGTTATAGGCATAATCAAAATACACATCAAAGGAAACAAATTGTCAAGCCTAAAAGAAGTGGAAAAGGAAATAAAAAATAAAAACAGATACAAGATATCCGCCACATCCGATCCGGTTTAAAACAAATATCAAATACCGGGTATCCGACCGTTTGGATACAGATATAGATAAAAATTTTCAAATACAGCATATCCAATCCGCAATTCAATTCGAATCAGATATCCGATCCATGCTCACCTCTATTTGTTGTGAGAAATGACAGTGAAAGTGAGGAGGAGAAGGGAGGGTGAGGGCTTGAGTGATAATCAATAAGGGTAATTTAGGAATTACAGTAATTATTTTAGACAATGCTTATGAATTTTTAGGCGGTATAATATAGTTCAGAATAAAAATAGTTTCGAATTAAATAATCAACTTTATATTTATTGAGAATATTGAAAAATCATTTAAAATAATAATATCCCTTAATAAATAAACCTACTATTATTAGATAACATTGTTATTCTTTTAAAATAAACATTATATTAGCCCATGCATCGCATGAATTTCAAATTCAGTTATAAACTATTTTCTAATGTTAAATGGGTTTCAATAATCAATGAGTTGGAAATTTTAATCCTCCTATAATATTATTATTAAGTCAAAACTCAATTACTCCAATGCTCATAAATTATAATATTAACCCAAATGCTCAAGAATCGAACTAAAATATCAAATAAATACTAAGTAAATGATAATTAAAGGTCACCTCCCTTGCCTTCATTTATGTAGCTAAACATATTTATTAACATAGAACTTTATTTGTTAGTTTATTGTAGTTTTCTTTTGATTAGGGTTTGGTGTTTGTGATTGGGCACTGATTTGTGTTGGGGTTTTGGGGATGGTTCTGTGTTGGGGTTTTGGGGTGGTTCTGGTGGGGTTGTTTGTGTTGAGGTTTGACGTAGTGACTGTGTGTAACTGTGAATGATGTGTGAAAGATGTAGTTGTATAAGTGTGAGTGTGAGTGTGAGTTGAGTATGAAGTGAGTGGTAGTGTGAGTGTGAGTGTGAGGGAGTGTGAGACTGCGAGCGAGTCAGTGTGAGTGTAGAGTGTGATTGAGTGAATTTTTGTGAGAGTGTGAGTGAGTGATCTGAGTGAGAGCGTATGAG